>VXAY01007492.1:515971-621434 GCA_013399855.1 Oxyruncus cristatus | reverse complement strand
CAGCTCTCCCGCGCCTTCCCGCGGAGGGACACGGCGGCTGCAGCATTCTGGTCGTGGGAGGGGGGGACAAGCGAGCCAAAAAATCCCCCCTAAGCCAACAGCCCCTTCTGTAGGGCAGGGCGGGTTTTTATGTTACTGTAGTTTTTGTCTAAATTCCGACCCAAGCCATCGTGTAAGTCAGCAGGCGGGTATGGCTGTTGCCTTCTGAAAGGCAAAGTGAGGTTGACCCAAGTGGACAAGGCCTTGTATAAACAAGCTCCAAGCAGCTAACTAAAAGCTTAACATCTGGGGGCAGTAATTCCCGGAGGGAGATACTAGATGTACGGTCGGGTTTCACATGGCTCTGCGGTCGCAAAGTGAACTGAAGATTATTGCTGTGTAAAGCTGCTCACAGTTTTTGCCAGGGTGTGTGGCGATGAACTCGAAAGTTTGAACCGGCACTTGCCCATAAATCCACATGGTTGGGGTGCTGCTGGAAAAGAGCAATTCCTGTTACACTATGCAGTTCTTAACTTATAAACAAAAGAATACTGCACCCGAGGGTAGGCAGCAATTAGAGATGATTTAAGTGTTCTGCATGTCGTGCTTGCAGGTGTGTTACATGATCGTTGAAACTTCGTGTGGAATTAATGGTTACCTGTTTTCCCATGCACCGGTTAGGATGTAGGAAGTGCAATGTACCTCGTATGTGCCGATCATCTCTTGGTATTGGACTAATGTGATCCGACAGCTTTTTTAGTATAATCTAGAATTTTAAATGGATGCAACTAGTTTTTGCATACCCCATATACTATGAATGCCTTCTGCTAAATTCTAAATTACTCTTCTGCAAAGATTGCCTTCCGCTGTAAGGCTGGTTAGTGAGTAGTCATCATGCAGTGTCTAATTTAGAGGGGTTTTGTCTTACTCCAGAAGATTTTCCAATACTTCCTGTTGTGGCTGCGCGTGTCTAAGTGCTTGGCAGAGTAACATTGTGCTTATGAAACTCAAGTCTTCCCAGTGTTGGCACCTAGATGGCTGTCTCAGAGCTGCCTAAGACTACACAGAAGGTTTAAGGGGGGTGGGGGAGCTGTTGCAATTTCTGAAAGTATTTTCTGTTGGGTGGTGGAAGAACAGTGTGATTTACCTGTGACAGCTCAGAAATGCTGAGTGACTAACATCTAAACCAGGAAAAGCCATTCCAGACTAGTTTTTTTTAGCTTTGTGAGAAAGCAGTTAGTTTATTGATGCTTGTATTCCCCCCTCCCACTCACCCTGTAATTCCTAAACCGCGTGTGCTGAACTGTTGAGAAACTAACTAACTGGCTAGAGAAGAGGCATTTAAACAAAATTGGCAGGATGAGGAAGGATAAGAAGAAAACACCATTTGCAAAACTGGCTTCCATTACTGGATTAAAGTTCTCGATGAAACACCACTCTAGTTTAAAGAAAAAATGAAAAATCCGGTGGAGCGTTATGTAAATTGAAGTGTGCCCAGGGATTGAAAATTATGCCTTACTAATTTCAAGGCCAGGCTCAAGGTCACTGAAATATTGCTAACCTTGAGAATAGTGGGATTTGGGGTTGTTAGGGTTTTTTAATGTTTCTATTACCCTTGACAAATATTTTATTTCTAGTAATATGTAAATTGCAGCTTTTCATTAGAATGTGGCAATTTTTTAATTTCCTGTTAGATCATAGCTCTCATTTCACTGCTTGTCCCCATTGCCTTTGATTATGCTCTGCCTGGCAGCACAATAGAGTTTAAAATGTTTTTTAAAAAATAATCTTTCTTGGGCAATGTTTGTGTTTTATATTGTTAAAAATTACCGAAGTGCTTTATACAGTCTGATGGGGTTTTTTTGTTTTGTTTTGGGTGGGTTGTATTGTTTGGGTTTGGGGGTGTTTTGGTTTTTTGTTGTTGGTTTTGTTTTGGGTTTTTTTGAGGAGCCTAGAATATGCAAGTTTAAACCTATTTTAGAAAAGGTAGATCTAACATTAGATCTCTTTAGTGGGATTAGAAAAAAATCAGAGGTAAATGAGGTAAACTCAAACCAGTGGTGGTGCCTGAATATATGTAGGTGGGGTTTTTTGGTTGTGTTTTGTTTTTTTTTTTATTAGCGTATAGTATCATTTGTAGAGAATAGGAATGTGCACTGAAAATGGTTTTGAAAATTCTGCAATGAGATGCTCAGACATGGTTTTAGGAGATGAGCTGTAGGCTGTAATTTGTGGAAGTATGTGCACACTCATTATACATGGTGTCCCTAGGGCCAGAATGGAGAAGCTTGGAGGATGTAGTTATTAAATGTTTTTATGGATTTGCTGTTAAGCTCTAAGAACACCTAGAAAGTGCAGTTCTATATTGGTCAGATTGATTCAGAAAATACCCACTGAGCCGTAAGAATATTTGTGGAAAACAAACTGTGTTAGATGGGAGTCTTCTCATGTCAAACAGAGCTGCCCAACATGTGGCCCATTAGAACCAGGTATGCAGCTTGGGGCCTGCCCCTTGCTGGACCCTTTCCAAGAGGGCCCTATGCTTGTGGGCAGGGAGAACTGAGAGCCTCCTGACTTCCTTTGGCAACCTCCTTCTTCCCTTGTCTGAGCTTTGGCAATGGGATAGATGCACTTGTAGTCACACGGCATCACTGGTGGTACCTGCCAGGATGTGAGGTTCCGGCACAGCCTCTTGGCAGCTGCCCGGGCCAGTGCCCTGGTGCTCCCTGCCTGCCCTTGCTCATGTGACAGACACCTGACAGAGACTGAAACTGAAGGGACTTGGCAGGTGCTCCTCAGCAGTTTCCAGTGAGCTGCAGTTCTTAGAATATATCTGGGTTATCTAAAAAGCAGTTGTATTGTTAATGGCAGTACAATGAAATTATTCTGTTAATGGCAGGTATGGTTCTGTTACACATCTGGAAAAAGCACATTTAAAAACAGGTTGGGGTTTTTTAATACATTAAATATACCCAAGTTAAACTTCTTTTGCATGCTTCTCTGACAAGAAGCAGAAAACTGAATTGAATGTGGACCATGCCAAAATTTTAAAAAAAAATTGAAAGTGCCTTAGATTTTGATGTGAGTAAAAACCTGGGCTCATTTACATTTAATGTAGTTATGACTACAGGTTAAAAGAAACATTCTCTGAAATGTCATTTCAAGTACTGATAACCAGGCATACTTAGAGAGGCTTAAATATAAATTACTGAAGATAGAGCATGGGTTTCCCAAATACTGAGAAATAAGAAGTGTTGAAGACCAGGTGCTAATCTTATGTATCTACATATGAATGTTTTCTTCATTTTTTTTTTCCTGTTAAGAGTTAAACTAATGGAGTTTTTATTACATGTATCAGTAGTTAAAAGGTTAGTTCAAGTTGAATTTATTGTTGATGACCAGAGCTGTGGAAACTTGTCATTCAGGAGCAATAGGAGTAAGCTCATAAAATAGTATAATTTTTATTTTTTAAAATACTGGGTTTTAACTGTAACATTGAATAAACAGGTTTTTTATAGTATGCTTAGATAAATTCTGGTTTTGCCATCCCTATTCTCTAGAAAACAGAATTGAACCTTACAGATAGAATCATAACTGTAAATCATGTCATTTACAAATTGAGTGAAATGTTAACAACTGGTATTAGTACCCCAGAGTTTGGTGGGTTTTGTTTGTTTGTTTTTTTTTCTTCAGAATATAGTTGAAATGGGCAAAGATTGGCAAGTTTTCTTTAAAGGCCTAATTGAAAAGATGCAGTTTTATTTTAAATCAGCTTATCTTGCCCAACTGGTTCATTTTCCTCCAGGTCAGTTATGTGCTCCACCTTGCTGCAGGAGTGAGTGCCCGAGTCAGCATGAGGAATTGGTTAGAAACAGCGGGTGAAGCAGGATCATTGTTTCTGACAGTAGTGCAGACACAGCAGATCTGAATGGCCCTGGTGCCACACAACATCTTGAAACTGCTAAGACTTGATTGTTGCAAAGAAATGTTGTGGTGGTTTGGGTTTTTTAAAATTATTGCCACTACTTCAAAATTAATCTGTAATCTAGGGATATGAAAAGCTAGAAAAGTTAATTGGATTCTCTTAAGGACAGGTGAGTTTGTGCATGCTTCTGAGACTTACATGTGCTCACGAAAATGTTCTCCCAAGCACCCTAACAAATATTATGCTATGTGACTAGCAGAAAAATCTCTGCAGCCTCTAGGTATACAGAACTCATATGTATGAAGTGCCAGTCAGCACCTCTTTGGCTTCACCTGCTAGCTTTTTCAGCTGAGCTGCTGTGTTTGAAGTCTTTAACTTGGTTCTTCAGCTGTTACTAGCAAAGCACTTTTCTTGTTGTAGATCATCTTCTGGCTTTGAAACTTAAAATATCTTATTTGCATCTATTCACATCCTAACCATTTTTTCTGTGTTATACATCAGTTATCCTTAGCAGTGGTTACTAATGTGTGACTTTTCTGTCCTCATTGTTTGGGAGGAGCTGAAGAGACACTCCTGTGCTTATTTTAGCCATTTTGAGTCTGGTGACACACTCTATGTGGTAACAGAGGTGTAATCCAGAACATGTAAGCCATTTTTTAATTTCTTTGTTTCTGTATGAGATTATTGAAGAGTCTCTATGTGCTTAATGATGCGTAATGGGTTGATGTTGGTATTTTCAGGGTAGATAGATTGTGGTTTTCCACTTTGCTTTACATGTGGGAGTGGAAGGAGATATGTGCTTTTGACCTTCCAGTACGCTGTTGTCCATTAGTGGAGGATTGGTAGCCATCTGGGTAGCTTCAGGCCGAGAGCCAGGCTAGGGAGCCAAGAGCCTCCTCTGAGAGCTCAGCTTTCAAATACAGATCAGCAGCAATTGTAGAGAAAAGTGTCTCATATACAGGAATTCCTGCAAAACTTGCCCCAAATGTTGAATTGCTATCAGCTCATAAATCCGAAAGTAGTCACAACACATAAACTTCATGAAAAGATGCTTTGTCAATCAGGAGTAATCGGAATGTTTTAACAGCAACGATCATGTTTAGTGAAGTGTTTGTAATTGCTGGCTTGTTACAAAGTTCCGGTAGTTTAGCCTTTAAAAATTAGGGGAACAGTGAAGGACTTGAGGAATTTTTCTGCCCTCTCTTTGAGACACCTTATGATAAAAATGGTGTTTGTGAAGAAGCAAATTGGCATGTTCATTCATATATTAGTTCCACTTGTAGTGCATTAGCTAAAAAATCATTTCATTATATTCTGCATTCACAAGTATTACTCCAGTTATGGTGTAAACTGAAAGCACTCCTACTTAGAAATATGTATTATTCTAAAGGTGTTATGGTAAAGATGCATCCAGTGTTAGTGACAAAAATATAAAAATTAGCTACCCATTCAGTGCGCACCAGGAACAGGATTTTCTGTGACTGCTTAAGTTTCACTTAAATAATGATGTTGCATATTTGCTATACAGGGCTTGCTTTGCAAATGAAATTTGATACCCAGTTTTTAACCAGATACTCCACCCAGTTAGTAGCTCTTCTTGAATAAAGCTTTCAGAGTCCCTTGCCAATATGTTGGGACTCATGCTTCAAGTATTTAAGTGGAAAGTTAACAATTTTTTGTCGACGTAGCTTAATGCAGGAAGTCAACAGTATGAAAATTCAAATGCCCATTGTTTCCTTTGTGTGGATTGCACCATTAGTTTACAATTAAAGATTACAGTTGGATTATAAAGGATAATTCTCATCTGTGCACTGGGATTGTTGATAGTAGTGTATTAGGGTACATCAGAATAATAAGAGATGCTGGATCAAAGAAGTCATTGATATTAGCATGTTATAATGCTAAGCATTGTTGGTGCCTAAGTGTTCATTCTGATGGCTTGTGACTAAAATGTACTGAACAGGAATGACATTGTGGAGGCTTGTTATTAGGTTAGACTTGGGAGTTCAAAGTGAACTGTGTAGTACAAGTGCACATTGTGATCTTAACCTCTGGATATTCCTTAATCAGTACAAGTGCACATTGTGATCTTAAGTTCTGGGTGTTCCTTAATCAGGACTGTGCACTGGTCTTGAATATTGATGTAAATTTTGCAGTCAGCATGTTTCATAGAAAATAGAAGACTTCCATTAGAAAGTTTGCTGCCGTAATGTCTTTAATAGTTGTGTCTCTAGTGTGCAGTTTCCTTATGCTTATAAAGGATAGGAAATGTGCAAGAGTCAAAGTTTCCTCAATGTTTGGCTTTTTTTCTTGCATAGTTTCAATTCTGTTTCAAAGTTCTCCATTCCCTTGGAAACTAATCTCTTATAGAGATGTGGTTTGGAAATAAATTAAAGATTTTGCTTCTTGAGGAAAATATATTTTCTCCATGTAAATTTTATCAACCTTTTTTTAATGGAGAAAATCTAGTTGGAAACACAGGGATGGCTTAATAGATGTTGACTCCTGTAATGCCCTGGTAAATTACTTTGATTTCTTTAATGAGCATGAGTCCTAAAGATCAAGTAGTTGGATAGTCTGCTCTTCTTTGGAGGCAGAGTTAAATAAGTTGCTATTCTGAGCTAATTTAATTATTTACCTATTAAAATAGAACTTGCAATAAGGTCTGAAATATCAGTGTCCTCTTGACAAATGTTTAAGAATAGTTCTAAAATTTAGATAATGCAGCTGCTTGGTGTTTTAGATGTATTACTTTTTTATTACAGGATATATAAAGCCTCTTTTTTAAACCCTCATAAACATTATTTAGCATTCACTTGTTTGTTTGACCATACAAAGAGGGTATCAACCTGTGTAGAGTTTGCCAAGGAAACACCAAAGTGTCTTGGTTATCTGATGTACTGTGGAAGTCCTTGGCTTAAGAACACATCTGTTCGTGTTGTTTTAATTCTTAGAAGGCATCTGCGTAAGTTTTATTTGCTGTAGGCAGAATGTCAGGTGCATAGTGGATCCATAGATTTTATTCTACCCTCCACCCAGCAACCCATGTAGACCTCAGGTCATCACCTACTCAGGATGATTCATCTGTAGGTCAGCAGCAGAATTCATCTTCTGTCTTTGCCAACAGGTGTGCACTATTCAGGAGTATTGGAGCTCACAAAATTCATGAATAAGTAAGAGGATTTTCTTCTGAAGCTGTCAGACTTGCGAATGAGCGCCCGGGGGACACAAGATTCAGTCATTGTTAGGACGTGGCATATGACTCCTTTTTGATAAACTTTTCCTTCTGAAACAGCATAGATTAAAAAGAAATGCAAAAATATGAAACTGCTTTACTTAGGGAGGAAGAGGTAAACATGTATGGAAGCCTTCATGAAAGTCCCTTAAATGCTATACCAAAGGCATAGTGCAGAAAGAATAAAGGTTTAATTTGTAGATCTGTAAAGTGTTCTTGAGGCCACCAGTTTCTGCCACCTCTTTCTCCCCTCTCCCACCCCCCATGCTGTCTGACCTCAGTCTGGTAATTGTGATTATCATGGTAGCTACTTCGATGACAAAAAGACCGTATTTCAGATGTAGCGTCAATACCTAATTGTGGTAGAGGTGTGAAAAAAGCTATGACCAGGTGTTGAGGTAATGTCTGTGAAAATACTGCTTGCCAACTTTACATAAGGAACCACAATTTTTCAGCAATTTTCTGGTCTTGATAACTCCTTGACTTCCGTTAGGTTAGTGCTTTTAGGCCGTCAGATGTGGGGTTTTTTAAATACTTTTCTTTATTTTGTTCATGTGTCTTTATATAGAAGAATCTTTACAGTCAACATGTATTTCTAGATGCTGTGTTAAAATTGCTGGCAGAGTCTATTATTCTATACAAACTGAACAATCTGGCCCCTTGTTTTATTTATAAAGGTTCAATGTATCTTTGCCTGCCTACATCAATCTGCAAGGGAGTGTCAGAAAGGCCCCGCATTCGCCGAGCCGTGAGTTATCAATAACTTTTCAGATGTGTTAATGAATGTGGAACAGACGCAGTTATGTGTTTAAAAAAATACAGATCCACCTCCTAAAAACCAAAAAAAAAAAAAAGAAAAAAAGAGCAAAACTCTTTACTGCAGTAGCAGGCATGATTATAAAGGGATTACTCTAAATTTTTAGTAGTGTAAGTATAACTAAGCAGTAAGGTTGTCCTCTAGAAAACCTATTGTTGAACTGCTTTGAAGCTCTTTGGTGTGTGGGTTACAGGTTTTAACTGTTGTATCCCGCAGGCAAATTAAGCGTGTGTTGTTTATGGAAACTTTTGTTTACTGAAGAATCTGAAACGTGGCCCATCTGAAAATGTTATATATTAGCATCCCATGAATAGAACTGATATTTAAAAATCTGATTACATAATGGTAAGAAAGGCTTGTAATATAAAAAGATACGGGTTTATTATTCCCTTCTGTTACAGTTACCTCAGTAATGAATTTGGCTTCTTGAAATGTTTAATAGATTCAAAAGTCTTAGAGTTTCAAATCATGAAGCCTTAAAAAAAACTTTAATAATTCCACAATATCTACACTCTTTAAATTTATTTAATTAAATGGAAGAGGCTGCTATCTGAACTCATCGTATGTCATTTTTTTTTCCCAGCAGCCATCCTTGCTTCAGTAATTCACCAGTAGGTTTTCAATGATTAGAAGTTGTTATGTTTAAAAAAATAATAACTGGCTACATCCTGAGCAAGATTAAGGTGTTTTATCATGCCTGTGTCTTAACAAGAAGAGAGCCATTGCAGTGATCTCTCTTCTGAATTCCCAATAGTGATAATTATATTATGACTCAAAGGGAAACATATTCTGCCCTCATCCCCAGAATACCAACTGGTTACTTTGTTCGGAAGACTTCAGGTCTTGCTCCAAGAGGGGTTATTTAACCTTACAATTGGACCTCAGTGTCTGGGCAGGTTGATGCTTCTGCTGACGCAGGAACTACAACCTGCCACAATGAAGATCTAATTAAGATGTTCCAGCCCAACAAGCAGTATGTAGAAGAGAAAAGGAAAAAAAAAAAAAAAAAGAGGTTTATCATACAGAGATATGAAAAACATCTCTTTTACATATAGGCTATGCCTGTATGTTTGACTGATTTTTTTTTTTTCAGGTTTGTAAGCATTTAAAATCATTCTTCTGCCAACTCTTTTATGCTACTCCCATCAGAAGTAAGAGGGTGCAAAGTCATAAAATGAGTATCGGAGGATTTGGTGAAGACTCAATGTGTATCATTTTGTGTTTATGAGGCTGCTTTTGTATGCTAATTCTTGCATACAAATACATCACTATTTCATGCAAAATCTCAATAGAACGTTATATAGCTCATTTAACAAATGCTGTTATATCAAAGTGTTTTTAAGCTAATACCGACTTTCTGGTTTCAAGCACTTTTCCTACTGCATTTTTGAAGGGGAAGTGTGAGAGGTTTTTTAAATAGCATTATAGAGCATTAAAACACACATTTGTGTTTTGGGTGTTATTTGGCAAGGAAGCATAGAGTGTATTAAGTTCTAGTTTCCATAGACATTCACTATGTGACAGGGCACTGTTTACGCTTTGCATGTTACCTGGAGAACGTGTCTGACTTCCTTAGTTTTCTGACCTGGACTGTGCTGATTTCTATATTGCAGGTGACACGACCCGTCAGCGAATCAAATTCAGTGATGACAGAGTGTGCAAGAGCCACCTTCTCAACTGCTGCCCTCATGATGTGCTCTCTGGAACTGTATGTAGCTAAATCTCATGTTTTATTTACATAAGAATGGAGAAATTGAATTATATTTGTTCTTTGTAATATCTCCTCTAATTTCGTGGGTTTCAGTGAGTATCTAGTGCTCTCTGGTAGTTCAGAGGAACTTTTATAAACAAGTAATTTATGTGTTATGAAGTTATTTTTTAGAATTCTGTGTGCAATTATTACTTAAATTTTACTGTTTGGTATTACAAAAAAACCTCAAATAACGCTACCTATATGAATTACAAAGTGATCTTAAGCTGGAACAGTTACAAGTAGTAGGAAAAAAAGAAATATAATTTATGCACAAATTGTAAAGTTGCTTTCTTAAATTATATTGTAGTGGGAAAGTATCCCACAGATATATTTGTATAGGGAAGGGGAGAGGTGATCTTTCTTTCTTTAATTCTCTATTTAATGAAAATAATTGAAAGTTCAAATAATAAAATTTCTAGAAGCTGAGATACATTTAGTATGATAGTGGCACTTACTATACAACATCCAGTTACTGTGCCATTTTCATAAATTCTAAGGCAAATTTTAAATCTCCATTTATGGCATATTAGTAAGTTGTTTGACTTGGATTTTTGTGTACTCTGTAGCCAAAGTCCTACTGCCTGAGCATAGCAAACTAGGGGCTTTGACAATGTGTGTGTACTTTACCTTGGGGTGCCTGTTTGAAGTAGCTTATTTTTTGTGAATGGCAGGTGAGTTATGTTTCATTGATTATGTAACCTAATGTTCAGTGATGTTAGAATAACAGCAGAGAGATGTAGTATGATGATAAGCAGAGTCTTATGTGCCTACTAATCTCAATGATGCATTTCTGTAGCTTTTCTTACTCATGTTGGTACATTTTGTTGCCCTTTGGCACTAGGTAAAATAAATACTGGAAAACCTGTCTTAAGGATTATTTGCAGTGGTATTCTGTACCAGGGTATATGTAATTTTATTTCGAGCTGTTGTGTGCATTACTGTCCAAACAACTTGGGGGAAAAGGGGAAACAATGTGTCCCTTTTCACTCATCTGTTAGGTTGGCCAGTGTTTTGGTTGTGTGGTGAGCAAAATAGCTTCTGCTTGGGGGGGGTGGGACATACCAGTATGCTGTAAAAACATACAAAGTCATTGGTCACAATCCATAAGAAGAGACTTTGGAAACATTCGTTTGGCAGCTTTTCATTGTGTCTAATTTCAGTAAGCAAAGATTGCTAGAACAGCTGCCTTTAGCAAGTAAGAAATGTTTATCTTTAGAATTATAAAAGTCAGTTGTCATGCAGTAGTGCCTCTCATGGTGCAGGTCAATCACATCAGCTGAGAGAGCTTACTCAGTTTAGGTTGAAGTTTCCATCTGTCTCATACTGGATTCTGCTGCTGCTCTTGCAGTACTAAACTAAACTGCTGCTTCAGAGAATATCAATCTTTTTTTTTTCCCTTCCTCAGAATGCAATTAGTCATCATACCACAGAATGTGTCCCACAGTGTAAATCCAGGTCCAGAAAAACAATGACTAGTTTGATCCTTTTAGTGGGACTTGTAAGAGGCAGGCTTTACCTGGCCCATATAATGTTCTGCTGTGGACTCTCTCTCTTAAAGAGCAGTTTTTAAAAGGTCAAGAAGCATAGAGTCTGACTGAACAGTTTATCATGCATTCAGAAAATGACTGTGAAGTTTTCTCCAGAGTTTTGAGAGGAAAATTTTGATGTACCTTCACATTCAAGATCTGTAGATAATGAAGGTTGAGCGACTTTTTTTTCTTTAAATTCAAATCCATGAATGCTCCCGAAAGGGTAAGTTCCCTGGGGACATTTTATGAGGTTAAATCTCTTTGTTGACTAGATTATCAGTAAAATACTGGACATGAGTTGCCATTTTTTTTGCATCACAGGATAATCTGCAATTCTTAAGTGCTGCGTATTACTGTTCCTGTCTGCAAAATGCAGACTTCTGTACAATTCTAGTCCACCCACTGTTTTGAAAGTACTCAAGGAGGACATTCACATATAACACAAGACAAAGTGAGTCATACGAGTAGGCCCTGTTAATTTAGTGTATTCGTTCTTTTCCCTTAATGGCCAAATCCCCCAATTTCTGCCAGGGCGTTGATTTCCCTTGACAATAAAACCCATGTTCCTCAGGCTGCAGGGTGTTGGTAAAGGTACTGTGTGAACACTTTTGGTTTAGGGATTTTATTTAGGGATATGGTTTTGTGCTACGAAGTTTCTGGGTTTGTAGACTTGGAAATTCTAAGTCAAGCAATCAGAGGTGTGTCTGCCTGCTGGAGGTGATTTTGTGTCACTTTTTGGGGAGAAATAGGTAGAGTAGTGGTTTGGATTTTTTGTGGTCGCCTTCTAAGGGCAGTGGGAGTAACAGGCTACATGGAAACCATGGGTAGAATTCTGAGTCTCAACAGCAAAAATGCAAACAAAGATAAAATTGTAGCATCCTCTTTCAGTTTATTAAGTACCAATTCCAAATCTATAGTGCTCTGTGATTATTTTTTCAGTTGAAATGTGTTCTGAAGTTTGTGTGTGGCACATAGTAAACTAATTGGTAAGATCACAGAAGTTGTATTCAAGGTTGTAGAACAGTGTCTGTTCAGAGCTTGCTTTTGACAATGACTCTCACCAAAGCTATTTTAAACTGTCACTTTTTCATGTTTTGGTGTTCTGCTTTTTCATAATGATCACTTGGGTACCAGTTCATATCTATAAATCAGTGGTTTAAGAATTTGCTCATTCAAGTTGAAAATTTTATAATGAGAGATTAATCAGTCTTTGTAAACCCTGACTCCTGGGACACTGAATAATTTGCCACTTAAAGTTAGCAATTTTATTTTTTTTTTTTCTCATTTTTTTGACCTTAGAGGGTTAACACTGTTACATTTATCCTAAATAGCCGATGATAATTGGGCTTGTGGGATTTTTGGTGGCTTTGGTTTTGGGTGAGTTTTTTGTGTGGGTGTTTGGGGTTTTTGTTTGTGGGTGTTTGTTTTTTTTCTTCACAAAAATGTTTGTATTATGCTATTAGGACTGAAACTGCATATGTAAGAGTCAAATGACTCCCCTGTAATGATACAAACCTATTAAGCAACATTCTCTGGATTTAAGCAAGGTCTGTGCTGTGTTCTGCAGGTTTTACAAGATGTATAAGCTTGTTTTGTCTATCTTGGTATGTTTCTGAATGAATAGCTGAGTGCTAATGAAAACTACAACATGGGAAGACTTAAAGCAACTCCTTTAACAAAACTAAAAGTAGTAATATCCTGAATATTTGTAGTAACCCAGTAACTATCTTTAAAGATCCCAGAACAGTTCAGTACTTCTGCATCAATCTGGCTTTCCTATTAGCTTGATTGTGCTTCCCTGATGAAAAAAATTTCACAAATACTATATGTGGTGTGTGCAGACCATGGTTGAGAAACTACTTTCTCCTTGGTGGTTTAACTTTGTATTTCTGTGTATTTGTTGAGGAAAATTGCTTCTTGCATTTTATTTATACTGGCATGAAAGTATGCTGTGTCAGCTCAGCCCTGCAGTTAAGCCTGTCTTTAGGTGCTCATGAATTTACTACACTCCAGTCTTCAGGACTCCTGCTGACTAAAACCATACTGATCAAGACCTTGGTTTAGCAATATACTTGAATACGTGATTAACTTTAAGCTTATTAGTAGTGGAATTCAGTTCCAGATTAAGACATCTAAATTTAGGTTTCAGCTGAGGAGCTAGGTGTTGAAGCTTGCACTGAAGTAAGAAGGTGTCTCGGCAATGGAGCCTAGGAAAGGGCTCAGTTCACCTGCCCACGGGGTATCTCTCTCAAGGTGGGCTGTATACAGTTAGGCTCACTGAATGTACTGTTTGTGTCTCCTTTTCCTGTGCAAGTTTGGATAGTTCACACATCTGCAGATAGGTGTTAGTAAGGTGTTTTAATCTGTAGTTGACTGATTTGCCAGCAGTCCCATTGGCTCAGTGGAACTATTTGCATGCTTAAAACTTCTGTTTTGAGATGTGACTGTGATTTTTTTTTTTTTTTTTTGCTGTACTGTTAGAAAAAGCATTAGAAGCTATTAGAAGGCATTGTGCTGAAGGGTATCAGCTTTTCAGTTCAGGACTGATTTGATCATGTGAACTGCTTCAGCTTAGCAAATCAAATTAAATTAGGCTTGCATAAGCTACCTCAATTTGTAGCCTTTAGCCCAGTGGTGATGAGTTGTGAAGTGCTCTGTTGCCCTCTCAAGTAATCATGTCAGTTGCTTGAAATGTATTCTTAATTTTTTTTGGACAATGCCAGGAAAGTAAACTGATTGTACCATGTTCCATTGTAATGGGTTTAGTTTATCTGGGTAAAGGGGGGTTTTGTTACTTTCTGTACGGTCATCAACTTCAATTTTAGTGTATTACGCAGTCAAGCTGTAAGAATAAATACTATGTGAACACTGAATTATCTCATTTAAAAATAAGAAAGACCTCTGCTAGCTTTGTAAGTGAAGATCTGTTGTAAGGACTTGAAGTCAGAAGTGAGAGTATGGTTATAGGGAGAAATATCTTTTAAAAAGACTTCTGAAGATACCTGGAATTCAGTGATTACTAAGGACTTCAGCTTAATAATTTTCGCATCCTTTTTGCTCAGCATTTCTTTCCTGCTAGTGAAGTCCTGCTAGTGGGGTCAGAGGACTTAAATCACACATTATTATATCATCCTAAAGGTTCCCCTTCTGAATATGTGTTGCCTACAAGAAAGGATGGGCTTTATTGCAAGTGTAGAAATATGTCAGAAACAAAATTGTTGGTGCAGATAAAAAGTGAGTTCCATTGTAAGGAAGATGTCAGCAAACACTCCATCTGCACCTTCTTTTTATCAGTTGCAAGTGCTCTCGTATAGACCTTAGTAGTTGCCTGAACAAAGGAAGAGATCTGATTCCTCCTATATCAATTTATCAGCAACATCAGATCTTTCAAAGCAAACAAACAAAATCCTTCTCTTGCTGAATGTGAACTGTTTTGGTAAGGGTATCTTTATATCTAGAAAGAATCCTCTACATAAACATTGTCCAGAGTATCATCTTTCAAAAATCTATCAAAGACCCATGTTGTTTTTAGAAGCGTTTGATTGTTTGTGCTACTGAGTCACACTTGGCTCAATATCAGCCCGATGTGTTTCAAGTAGCTTTGGCTTTTCTGTGCTCGTTTTGCACTCCCTATAGAGTACATTCCATAATCAAATTTCTGATGTCAAAAGAATGTGTAGTAGTTGTAAAAGTGCCAAAATGAGAATTTCACTGTAGGTAGCTCAGGAACTGGAAGATAAAGAAAGCCTTCTTAATTTCTTATTCCAGAACAGCATCATACCAAAGTACACTTTCCAAATCAGTTATTAGCGCCAGCTACCCTTGAGTGCATAGTTATGTCACGGATAAACTCTTCAGATTCTGCATTGCCCAAGCCTTGGGCCAACTCTTCCTTGTCAACTCCTATTTAACCGATGTATTTTATTTTTTTTGTACCTGGTTTGATTGAAGCAGAGCTATGCATCTTTGTCAAACAAAATGTATGTAATCCATATTTCCGTACGAATTCCAAAGGCATTCTATCTATTTTGTGGATGGGATGACAAAAATTATTACTAACTCATTTCAATATGATATTGTTTAGGATGAAAGACAGTTGTCCAAACCTCAGGTCTGTGAAATCAAGCAGCTTTAGTTGTCCATCTAATAGTTAGGAATTAAAATAGTATTGCAGAAAATGGTTAGCAAGTCATTACTGGAAGGCACTAGTTTCTTATGCAGATCTCTGGAATAGGAAAAGTACTCCTGTTACCCAGCTTTGCATGTGATTACCTAGACTAGTCTTCAGTAATAGCTTTTATCAGTAGTAAAGATTCTCCAAATATGTGAGGGTTTTTTCTTGGCTTTAATCTCAGTAAAAGTGCAGAAAACTGCAAAAAGACCCGAAAGTGTGGCTTAACATACTCCATAAACTTTACTTATGTCTAGCCTGGGGACTTAGATATTCTCACCTTTCTTTATTTGCACTGCTTATCAGAACTCCTCTGTAAATCACTTTAGGTAGTTTAAGTCTATCTGAAAGTCAGTGTATTGACAGTGAAAATAGTTGGTGTTCTTTTTAAGCCTTCATTAGTACCTCAGTGCCTGAGCATGAGTCTCTCCCTCTTAGCCATCCTCTGTTTCACATGTGATTGGTCTTGAAATGGCTGACTGCAAATGCTTGTTCTCTGCCTCTGGGGCAGGCATGCTTTGGCACCGAACCGCAAGGTGCGCTTGCTGAAAATGAAAATAATGTGTCTTGCTGTATTCTCTCTCCAGTTCCATCTGCTGTCCATTTACTCCGCAGCTGGCCATATGAGCCAGATTATAATACGAGTTGCTCTGTGCTTATTAAAGTCCTCGACAATCCTGATCCAGCATAGATTTTTGATAGTAATGAATCATCCCCAAAATGAGTTGTCTTTGCCTGATGTTGCATAGCTTACACTAGCAGATGTGCTTTTTAGCCTGTTTTTACATATAATTTGCAAACTGGTTTAAGAGTTTTAAATGTGATGGGTCTTTTATCTCTCTCTAATTGGAGTTTGCTAATAGAATTTTTAAGAAAGACTTTCAGTAGTGATATATCTGTGAAGGTTTTCAAAGGATTGCCCAGAACTAGCATAGGCTGTATTAAGCAGCAGTTCCAATAACGATGTAATTTCTTCAGCAGCAAATCTAATGATAAAGAATCCTTTTCTCTTGTACCTGCTTGTTTCCTTCTCCCTGTTATGCCTCATGAATATTTATAAGGCAGCACTGTTGGATCAAAGAGGAGAAGGGGAGCCAAAATTTCTTCTCTTATGATTGAGACACATAACAAAAGTGAATCCTCTGTAATAGCCACCTAGTCCCTCAAAATTTCTGCTGATATTACTGAAGTTATTCAAAGGTTTTTGAGTTTGTCATCTTGATACTGTAAGAGATCATAGCTGCTTAGTTCATTACTATGTTGTCCCTACATATTGTCAGCATGTTGTCCGTGTGGCTGCCCAACAAGTTGGACAAAAACAGTGCTGAGAAATTTGCCTCTGTTTTTGGTTTGCTGAGATCTGTTTTACCCAGTCAGTACCCAGATAGTGTTCAACTGCATGGGCAGATGTGCCAGTGTGCACTGGCATAGCACAGTGATAAAGGGAGGACAGAAAATTTGCTGGTGGTAATGCTGGCTCAGAGTGATCACCATCCTTTCAGGCTATGGATTTACAATTACCGGTAAGAAGAAATCCGGAAATGTACTGTTTTGTGGAGGTTAAATCCAACCGAATAGAGGGAATAGAAACATAAAGCGCATGTAATAGTGAACCGAGTGGCGTGGTGGTGTTATGTGAGTTCTGTGGGATTTAGGTGCGTGATAGAAGTTTACTTCATGCATTTACTCAAGGTGTATGCAGAATGCATTTTAAAATAGCGTTTTTGTAATGATGTGTGGATGTGTTTCAGGTTGCTTCTCCTTGTATTCAGACGTATTACAGTGTGTCACTAGCTTTATGTTTGCATTTAGAACTAAAGTGCTTCACTTGAAACAGCATAGCCCTTGAGTTCTGCAGTTTAGCCTGAAAGACCTTATCGGTACAAGAAATGAATGAGCATGAAGACAATCTTTTCACAGTTTTAGGAGAATTTTTAAGTGTCTAATTGTCAGATAATTTCAAAATGTTCTTTCGTATTATTTTCCTGGTATTGAAGTACTTTCCTGAGAGAATGCTTCAGTTTAAATAATGTCAGCATCTCATGACTTGAAAATAGCCATGTATAATACATTGCTCAGCTTCAAGGTCTTTGTGGATTTGCATCAGTTAACAAAATTGCTAAGGTCCTGTATAGTTGCAACAGGAAAAGCTAATCTTTATCATTGCAATCAGATGTTCTCTGTTGCAATCAAATGTTTTCTGGAAAACATACTTATGGTGGCTGAAGGGTATTTAAACAACTACAGTTTATAAAAAACTTTCAAGTTCAAAATTCTTCATTTTAACAATCTTTTTTTGTTTGTTTGTTTCTAACATTTGAAACAAATTACCAGCTTCCATAAAAATTACTTTAATGGATTCATTGGAACATCAAACTAGGGATTTGAGAAGACAAAAGTAATTGATGTTTAGGTTTTTTACTATATTTATGAGGCTTGAATTGCTTACTTAAATGCAATATTTTATTTATTAAAAACAAGCAAGCAAAAAAAACCCAGCTAAACCCCTACTCCTTTGGCTCACATTCAAATGACTTGCGGTACTGAGTTAAAACTCATCTGCTATTTAAAAAACTCACAACACAAGTTATTAATTATTTTAGGTTTGGTTCTAAAAGTGTTACTTAATTACAATAGTAATAGCTTTTTCCATCAGAGTTCAATTTGCATTATGTGCTTTCAATGTTAAGAAAGGATTAACTCTTCCTAATATTCAGTGAGCAGTGCCAAGAGCAGACCTAACTGAAACCGTGCTGGTTTTAAGTGATGCAAATAATCAATTTCAATGATTGTATATCAGCCTGTGCTTTTGCAAAGAGGCTGCCTTGGTTTTATTCAATTTTGTTTGCATTTCAGATTGGCTTTGGGAGGGGTTTGGTTTAGATTTTTGATCTGGGATTTTTTGGTGTTGTTTTTTCTGTGTAGGTTTTTTTGCTCTGTCTTGATCACCAGACTTGTGGTGAACACACTGAATTAGAATTTCTTATGCTGTGTATTATGCAAATTGCAATTTAAAAACAGCGTTTGTTATAAGATTCTGGGCACTCTTCTCAGTGGCATTGTACGCAAGATTAGTGATGCACCCTACTTACTTTTTTTAAGTCCATGCTTTCTTCCTGCCTTTCCTAAAAGGGTTTTAGATTACAAGTGAAGTATCTGTAATTTTTCTCCCCTGATTCTTGAATGTAGTCCAACACTCAGATCATCTTCACTAATATGCAAAACGTTTTGCTGGGATTTGGTTTTTTGACCGTCTCACTTGGAATGCTTCAAGAATGTTTTTTAAACAGCACTTGCAGTGGTGCTGTGGTTGTAGCTGTTTCAGGTGATGAATGTAACTGAAACACAGCACCATAGAGTGTGCAGACAGTTCAGGTTGAGAATTTGACCATTTAACTGCCAGTTATTTTCATGGAACTTGATTCTAGTAAGTTGTTTAAATTCAATACAGGATGTTGCACTTCAGTCACTTTTCTGAACTTTCTGTAAAACAGCATTTTTGCAGGGCATTAATGATACTTCGTAATCCAAACGCTTATCGTGATAAGCCAAGCTGTTCATTCTCTCTGCTTTTATTATTTCCTGATTCGTGCATTTCTGTTAAAGACCTGGTATCATCTTACAGCTTTGTTAAACTGTCCTTTTGTTCCCTTGGGGGAGCTGATTTGCTTCAGAATATTTGATTGTTAAAGAAAATCACGCTAACTGTATTCGTTGTAACATTTCTGAAAAGTTAAACCACATTGCCTCTGTCTCTTTTCAGAGAATGGACCTTGGAGAATGCCTGAAGGTGCATGACCTGGCATTGAGGGCAGACTATGAAATAGCATCCAAAGATCAAGATTTCTTCTTTGAGCTTGACGTATATATTTTGTCTTAATGCTAGAGAGAGATCATAGTTTGTATACCAAGGTTGATACACTGGGCAACAGATGTTAAGTTTTGGTACACACAGAAGGAAAACTTTTGAGAAGCAATTCTAAAAACAGAGAATCTCTTGGCACAGTTACGTAAAAGATACATGCCTCTTCATGAATATATGCAAGTATTTATTTTGTATTGGCACTCTTTAGGTAGAACTGTTAATATTCTCTCATAGAACAAATATCATAAACCTGGGTGCTCTCTTAGCATTATCAAATTCTATATTTAATGAAGAAAATAGTTCTATATTGGGGATAACAAATCATATGTTGTCTCCATACACTATAATTTGAGTTTTGAACTCCCAACTAGGAAGTTAGTTTTTGCTAGGACAAAAAGGTTTGGTTTTTTGATTGCTGTTTGGAGGGATGATGTTAATATGTTTAATAGCTTAAAACCTCAGTGGAAAAAGTTACAATATTGCATGTAATGGCTGGATGAAGTGATCCTGAATATCCTTTGAAGAATTTTCATGCCTGCTAGAAATAATCATGTCTTGTCAGAGAAGACTTAAGACAGATTCACTTCCAAATTTCTGCAAATACTGAAGAACCATGACAATGTGTAGACTATAATTTTTAAAAAGTTGTGTATTAATACGTGTGATTATATTACGTGTCACCATAAATGGATAGATTATTGTTTTATAAAGGTTTCACTAATAAAAACTTAAGAAAGTTAAGTCTTAATAAACTTAGGAAATGTTACAGCTAATGAAATATCCATGATCTGGACAGCATTGATCCGTGTTCCTGTTGATGTTTTAGGCAATGGACCACCTGCAGTCGTTTATTGCAGACTGTGACAGGCGAACAGAAGTGGCTAAGAAAAGACTAGCAGAAACCCAAGAAGAGATCAGTGCTGAAGTTGCAGCTAAAGTAAGCATTGGAAAACTAGTAACTTAAGTCTCTTTGAAAGTCTGTTTTCCCAAAGAGCCAACTTCAAGTTTTGGCAAGATATCAAATTTGAGAATTTGTACTGAGGAGAGGGAAAAAACAGCACTTTTTCTCTATCCTTCCCAAAACTGCCCTTAAGGCACAGAAAGGAGAACACAGGGAAGAGACCTCTAATAGTTTTGACCTCGGGAAACTTGACACTGTGATTGCATGCCAGACAAATGTTAGTAATTCTTACACTTTTTGATCAAAACTTCGTCCATAAAGTAAACAAAAATTGATGTGCTTTTCTCTGCACCTTCTAATGCAAAAAAAAACTTTGGCAGTTTTTGTGCACATATATGACATGCTAGGAGGAACAATTATGCAAATACTAATTTTGCAAGACTGTGTGGTATAGAAAACTGTGAATTACTTGAATTATCTAAACAAAATCCTTCTTTGGAGTTGGTACATAGACCTGGTAACTCAGCCTTTCTCTGTTTTTCAGTGACACATTTTCTGTTTCCCTCTTACTTGGAGAAGCTCTCTCTGCATGTTTCTTTTCTGTCCTACCAATTTTGCACGCAATAGTAGTTCAGATTGTTTTCCATAATTAAAAGCATTTCCTGTGCTAAGCCTTTCCTTGTCTTTCAAGGCTGAAAGAGTCCATGAATTGAATGAAGAAATTGGGAAACTGTTGGCCAAAGTAGAACAGCTCGGAGCTGATGGAAATGTGGAAGAATCTCAAAAAGTAATGGATGAAGTGGAGAAAGCCCGGGTAAAGAAGAGAGAAGCAGAAGTAAGTTGAATTGCGTAAAGCTTGGGGGATGGAGAGGGCAGGGACGAGTATTAAATTTGTTGGCCTCGATGTAATATAAGATGTCTTATCTGCTCGCAGTTCCTTAGCTAATTGCTTCATATAAAACTAAAGAAATTGCTTTGCAGCATCCTGCACAGGTAAAGTTTCTACCCTTAAATACGCTCCTATACAATGAAAATTATATTCCCTTCCACATATAATGCATTCATCTTAGCTTAGCGGTATTGGTCAGTTGTATCTGTGGACTGTCTTGCCTGGTTTGGTCTCAAGGCTTTTGCTGTGGCATGCTGATGAGAGTTGTACTGGAAAGCTTCAGTGAAGTGAACCATTGTCTTCTCTGGAAGATACTTATTTAATGTCTTGTGTATCAGACCAGGCAAAATGGTCCTTGTAATGTTCAGGTGGCAGAACACATCAAGAGCTTTTTCATACTGTGTTGCTCCAAGATACAGGGATTTACAGCAACAAGCATGTGCAGTTGTTTTAATAGTACCAGAAGGGTTGCTGGCAATCTTGCTGGTCCGTCATCTGAGTGTCTGTAGATAAATTAGTGTCTGAAATGCAGATGGGTCTCTCAGGAAACTCACATTGTTTTAAATTGTGCTCAGAATTAAAACTGGTGTAATATTTTCACAATATGTCAACATAGTAATTGTAGTCTTAATGTGTATTCAGTGTTGTACATTAAAATATTGTTAATCTTTCTGTGCAATATAGTCTTAAGTAAAGGTGATGATTACCCCAGTTTTTTAAATTCACAAAACCATGTGCTAATGTCTTGCTCTTAAATATGTTCAGTTTTCAAAACAAGGAAACATGCCTTGTATCTCAGTGGAACAGCTGATTTATGAATAGTGTGAATTAACTGAAGGGTGTGCTGGTGTATGTTGAATTTGGTTATTAATTTGTAGCATATGCTCGGTAAAGCGTTATCCTTGTATTTATGTGCACTGAGAAGTAACAGTAAAAATTTTTTTTTCTAGGAAGTGTACAGGAATTCTATGCCTGCCTCCAGCTTTCAGCAACAGAAGCTACGGGTTTGTGAAGTGTGCTCAGCTTATCTTGGTCTTCATGACAATGACCGACGACTTGCTGATCACTTTGGAGGAAAGCTACATTTGGGATTTATTGAAATAAGAGAGAAGCTTGAGGAACTCAGGGTAAATCATTCCTATATTTTGTGTGTGTGCTTCTACTTAATTATTTGACATGCAGCCTTAATTGAATATTTCCTTCTGGGTGTGGGGGGTTTTTTCATGTCACTTTAAAAGTTGAGATTTCATTAGCCTCAAAAACACTAAAGATTTTAATTTAACATCAATTACCCAGATAGTTTACCAAGACGACCTCTTTTGTGCTGAGATATATTAAAACACACATTCAGGAGTAATGCGTCTTGGGAACAAAGAGTGTGATTCTACTTGGAAATTGGATAACTGTACTTTGATTGAACGGCAGCGATGCTGAAATATATTTAGCAGTCATACGAGGTAGCCAAATGAACTTCGCTTTTAGCCAGCTGATTGACTAAAAGGAGTAATGAGACTTGAAAATACAAGAGCATGGATTAAGGAGAATGATAACACTTGGAAAAGCTTTCAAAAAAAATGTAAAGAAATTCTTGGAGCTTAGACAGCCTGCTGTATGGTAAATGACTAAAACTCACTTCGTTTATTTTATCTGGACAAAGATTAGGAGGTGACTTTGACTTTTCTTCTAAGCAATTTTTCAAGGCTTTTAAGTTTAAGTGACAATAGATGAAATAAACAGGTTCCAACAACTCAAGGCTGTAGCTATGCAAAGTGGGAATACAGAATGATGTATATCTTGATGTCAGGCTAGCTGTTAAAATAATTGTTATGGGGAGGTTGCATGTTCTTTATAGCTTGAAGATTTGAAATCCAGTTGGAATATTATCTTAAACAACCCTATCTTGACTAGAAATCATGTGCTGGAAGAAAGTCTTACTGGAATTGTATTCTGGTCTTCTGGGGAATGGATTTGGACACTGATACCATTTATGACCTTAGTATAGGAATTATGGAGCTCCCAGCTCAGTTGAGCATTTTAACTGTAGAAATCACTAAAGAAAATAGCTAAAGAACTTGAAGCCCTGAAAGCAGAAAATGCTGCTAGTGGGTTTGAGTAAATTGACTTGGATAATATTCCAGCTGTCTTGCATGGATAGTGACTTACTCTTTGGAGAGCCCAAGTCTTTCTGTTGACTATATAGGCAATTCAGGCTCCTAATATAGTGGGTGTAACTTAAATCTTAGATGCGTAGAACAGATCACTTGTGCTTCCTCTCATCCCTCCATGAAATTATGCACAGAGTCACTTGAACGAGAAACCTGGCTTGTAGTTAAATTACTGATGTTGTACAAGGAACTATAGATATAATTTGACATACGGGTTGAATTGACTGATTAATTACACCATTCAGAAAAAAATATGCATGGATAACTTATTTCACATTCCCAAAGCATCAATAAAATAATCTTTTGAAGTGCTTCGCTAACAAAAGAAGAAAACAATAACTATCCCCTCCTTCCTCAGAGCTCTCCTCAGAGATCTAATCAAGATGCTGCTGGGGCAATTCCACCTCTCAGAAGAAGGTCTTTACAAAGAGTTGAATTTCTTGCATCATATCCAGAAGGTGGCAAGACTTGGGTTTGGCCAGATCTCCAGTTGTGAGTTCCACATCTGAGGGCCCTCTACTGAGCGTGCCTTGTCCCCAGTAGTAGTGAGTTCAACCTGGGGGCTAACAGCTGAAGCATCTGCTCTAATTAAATGTCTCATGGTCACAATACAGAAACAAGTAGCCTCAAAACCTAGGTATCGGCCCAACCAAGTCCTTTAAGAAACAATTAACTCTCCCAGTTCTGTTTTCTTTCTACCTTTCCCTGGTGGCCAAAATATGATAGGATTGACATGGAAGCTCTCACATTAAAGGCATGACTTGCTGCTCTGAATTCCCCTTTATTAAAAACTTAATGTTTAACTCTGTATATTTCAGGTCTTCGTGTAACACCCATCTATTTGCTGCAGCTCTTCTGCAATAACTTCTGTTTCTTGAAGAAAAAAATACATATATACTGAGGAAGAGAGAGGGAATAATAGACACAAGGGAAAGGGAATGTACCTGAGAAAAAGAACTGAATGTTAATGTCTAGATCATTTTTATAGCACCTTCATCTGAGAAATTTTGAAGTATAACTTAAAGAATATATTCATTTTCTTTTAGAGGATTGTGGCTGATAAACAGGAGAAACGAAATCAGGAACGTCTGAAACGCAGAGAGGAGAGGGAAAGAGAAGAAAGGGAGAAACTAAGGAGGTAGGGATCTATTTTCATTGCATGTACATAATGACCTATTTAAGTGTAATGAGAAAACTATTATGTAGTTCATACACATTTTTAAATCTGCAGAATTACAATACTTCGCATTCCTTGAAAACTTACAAGGATTGAGATGGAATTTCGTGTCTAACTTTTAAAACTTGGACTTGTTTTCATAAAAAGCCTTTTTAAAAACTACAGATAGTAATGCATCTATATCTTGGAACAAA
This sequence comes from Oxyruncus cristatus, assembly GCA_013399855.1. Classification (NCBI taxonomy): domain Eukaryota; kingdom Metazoa; phylum Chordata; class Aves; order Passeriformes; family Cotingidae; genus Oxyruncus; species Oxyruncus cristatus. The sequence continues at coordinate 596,834 of VXAY01007492.1, read as the reverse complement.
TGGCCTTTAAATGAGCTAATTTTCAGGTGTGTGCCTTGTTTTGAGACCTGATAAATGTGAGCTTATACACATGTGATTTTCTAACATCTGATAGCTGTTTTCTTCAGAGATGTTAGAAATTTTCCTTATTGGAAGTACTTGAATGTATGACTAAGGAAAGTAATTCCCTGTTGTTCTGTCAAATAGTAGCTTCCAGGCCTTGTGGGGCTAGAGTGGAATGGAATCTGAACTGCAGTTCTCACAACATGTTAGCTTCAGAGGTTAACAGTGTCAACTTTTGAAATCTATTGCAGCCTGATAATACTTGCCTGACAGGAAATAAGGGAATACTGACTTGAACTGTAAGCTTTTTCTGTAGGAGGGGTGGGAGTTAAAAAGCTGTTTTGATATTCTTTTGGGTTTCTAATATGGTAGTCTCAAAACTAAATTAAAAAAAAAAAAGGCAACAAACCAAACCCACAAACATAAAAGAGGGATTTGTTTCCTGGTAAAGATGTTAATATTAAATAAGAGACCTTTAAACAATTGCTACTCAAACAAGAAATACAATTACAGATCAACTAGTGTGGTTTATTATTACTAAATTGTACTTTATATAATAGTAAGATTCTATAAGAAAAATTGTTTTCCTTTTATTTCAGGTCCAGATCCCACAGCAAGCATGCCAAAAGGTATATAAATCTGCAGACAAGGAATACTAGCGGCAAAGTATTTCACAAGCTGGACCATTATAAATTTGTGTAGCACTATTAGTTTAAGATGTCCATCTTTATGAACAAAGCTTTTTGTTACATAAGTCATATCTCTGTTGTTTCTACCGTAATACTGAGTTTATACATGTACATCTATTTTATGGCTACTGCAATGCAGCTTTGTGTCCCAAATAACACTTAAAACACAGATAATAGCTTTTTCTTTACAAGAGTTTACGGTTAATATCTTTTTGTGAAACCCCATGTTTTTAAAATCCTAAGCACCAGGTACAGATCATCCATCAATAGTGTGAGTGTTCTTCCAAACCTACTGTTGCAAGTCACCAGTGAGGTATGACTGCAAAGTGATTAAAAAAAAAAAAAAAAGACAGAAAAGATTGAATTTTTATGGTGTTTAGAACCTTCCAGACTAGTTTTGTTATTGTAGCTATGGGGAACAGTATAGTCCAGTTTCTTCAGAACATCATAATACACGGATTCTGGCAAATGATCTGTATCAGTGCATCAGGGAGTTCCACAACTTTGCCTGATAAAGACAAGATTTTAAAATTTTTTAAAGTAGATTTTTTTCCCCATATTTTTAATTGTTTTCAGAAGCCTGAATTGGCTGTGCTGTAGCCACAGTCATGAGCTGACTTTAAAACTATCTGCATCAGTCACAAAGCCTTTCTGATGTTACTTTCCTCTGTCCGCCTGTGATCAGACAATGCAGTAGCTCTGAGCACTGCAGACCATTCTCTGTGCAGATTTGCTTATGCGTAGAGTGCATAATATTCACAGTACACTGATGAGAGAAGCTGGGTGAATGCAGTGTCTGGTTTAAGTCCTCTCTGTTCCCAGATCTAGGTCCCGAGATCGCCGCAGACACCGGTCTCGCTCAGCCTCACGGGAACGAAAGAGAAGAACTCGATCCAAATCCCGTGAGAAACGCCACCGTCACAGGTCTCGCTCCACCAGCCGCAGCCGGAGTCGCAGCCATCATAGAAGCAGGCATAGTTCCAGGGACAGAAGCCGAGAACGCAGCTCCAAAAAGAGGTAAGTGTTGCCCTAGAAATAAATGGCTTTTCCTAGAGGCATGATGAGAATTCTCACACGAGATGAAGTTTACAGTTACCACTTGGCAAGTTAAACACGTTTTGAGTCTGTCTCGGGTTTCAGTTGCAACTTTAGCATATTTATGATTTGACTTACCATAGTGACTTTTTTCTATTTATTTTTTATAAAAATAATAACGTTACATATTATTTCTGTTTTAGATGAGTGCTACAGAGTATTAGTGTCAAGTTGATAATACAGGCTTCCTGCAGCATAGAAAAACAGCTGATTTTCATTTGAACCCAGGGGTATCGACAGTCATCCTATTGTCATACATTTGTTTTTTCCTTCGGGCTCTTGTTCCCAGCACCGTAGCCCATCTGTTGTGTGCTGCACCATATACAAACAAGTTTAGGTATGCCTGAAAATAAACTTGTTGCTCTGCATCTGAATGTGTTGCTTTGCAAGGAGAGTCACTGAACCCCTCTTCAAAGGGTAACTGCAGGTGGCAGACTGGGGCTGTTGCTTTTGAATGATTCGATTGCTGTCTGCTCTTGAGGATTTGCTGGCTTATTTTAGATGAGTGAGTTAAGCATAACTTAGAATGGGATTTCACAATGAGGCATTTGATAGAGAGGCCTGCTCATAAACAGGATTCTTTTCTTTTATAGGTCAGCCACCATGGCATACATTTGAGTGCAGTACAGTGTCAGAGTGCTCAGTCTTAAAACCCTGACAGACTGTTGACTTGCAAGAAGGTAAAAGGTCTGGTTTTGAAGTGGCCACACACGCAGGGTTTATCGTTCAATTGTTTTAGGAGTTAAATCACCAAGGATGGAGAAATACATTGAACGTGTTCAAGGATTTCATGGGCTCTTTACTCAAAAAATTAGCTTTTTTTCTTCATAAAGTAGGTAGGTGACTCTAATCCCATTGTGCTCTGTAAGAGAGCACAGAATACAGGGTTAGTCCAAGTCCTTCCTTTTTGTTGCAGATGGATAAAAGTTAAAAGTTCAACACTCTACTTGATATCACCAGTAGTGTCTGGTATTTAAAATACTTCACAGTGTTCTAAAGTCAGTATTTCAGACTCGGCAGTTTCCATCTCCAAAGAGCCTGCTTCTTCACAGCATACACAATAGCAGATTAGCAAAAACTACTTCTGTAGTTTTTATTCTCAAAACAGACTTTTCCTTTGAATCAACACATTTGTTATTTTGGATAAACCAATTTGTAGAGTATGTGCTCAGACTGCCTTCTCTGCTTCAACTTTTCCAGCTTTGCAAGACTCAATTTCCATCCTTCAAAGAAAACCGTTCTGGTTGATTGTTCTGGAATTCTCATCATACTTGTTCAGACTCTCCAGTATGATAAGGACAATGTGAATGATAGAGAGAAATATGTAAGAACAGGGAGACGGTATAGACCACTGGTGCTATCCATGTCACAATAAACATGTTAAAAGTAAAAAAAATATAATGTACCTCAGGGAACAGATTTCAACCTTACGATATTCAGTACTGAAAGTATTTCTCCTGATGTCATTTTCTGCCCTGAAGGAATGCAGCACACCTGTTTTGGAAGAATCCCTGGTACAAATAAGAGTTTTACACTACTGTTGGCTTGAGGGGAAAAAACTGCTGTGCCATCATTAGCAGCTCATACCTCTTATTCCTCTGAGGTGAAGCAAAATTTTTACTCTGAAAATACATATATTGTGCTTTCAAGAGATTGAAGAATCTGTAGAACTATGATCTTGCTGCACTGGGACCAGGATGGCTGTTGAACTTGCTTGCGTCTGGGCTGGATACCTCCTTTTGAGATGCCCTTCTAGTCAGCAGAGCAGCTTTCCCCATGAATGTTGGAGAAGTCTTCCTGTTGAATACCATACCAATGTTAATTTGCCAGAATGCAAAATAGACCTGAACTCACAGGCTCTAATGTGTCCTTGTCTCCTAAAAACTCTTTTTTCAGTTCTAGGGAAATACTCATTGCCAAAATCTATTTTTTAGATTTGTTTTTGAAGGAATTTCTTAAAATCCTCATGTGAAATTTTTTTTTTCAAACCTGTCTGTCTGAAACTCCTAACATTCAGTTGTCCAAGGAATTCTGATCAAGAATGCCCTGGAAAATAGAAGACAAACTCCAGGAAGTTAACTTCTTCAGGAAGGAGTCCTAGCATTTTGGGTTTGAATAACCAAATAAATTCTGATCTGGGGAGCATGGTGCTCTTACCCAGTTCCTGCAAGAGAGCAGTGTGTGACACAACCAGTAGAAAGGCAGCTGAAGGCTGCAACAGTGGCAGCCCCCGGTGCCAGTAATTCTAGGGCCTTAGAAGAAGTGTGCCGTGATTACAGGCAAATGTGCAGAGTGTTCCTGCTTTCAGCAAACCATGCTGTTCATTCTGGTTTATCCTGTCCAGCCTTTATAAGAAAGTATTTTCCCAAAAACCTTTCACATTAAATGAAAAACTGTTGCCTCTTAGGTTCTTAATTCTGAAAGTAAAGGGATGTTTTATTGTGTGCTGTAGCTGAGGAAATTCTACAAACACATACATCAGTGTGACAGATACTTTTTTTGGTTTTTATTCTGTATCACCACCATTCACCTGTGAAACTGGTGGATAGATTTAAATCTGTTAATGGCTGGGATCTGATTTCAAATTTATCAATACCAGGACAGACTTCCACACTCTGTGGGCACAACTGAACATACACAAAGTGTCTGGCATTAGTAGAAGTGTGTCTTAGATAATGGGAACCTCTATGATAATAGCAGCAACCTGCCTAAGGTAATCAGAACTCTAGGTCTACTCAGGCTTGGATTACTGGCTTACTAAGAGCAGATCTCAATGAAGTCCTACTTTTTCTTGCAGTTAGTCATAAGTTTCAAATAAATAAAATTAATTGTCTTTCATTTCATTAGAAAACAAACTATGTAGTTTGTGTGTTTTGCTTTCCAATGAGAAGGTGAATGTTTGCATTAGATGTGGAGATGCATACTCAAGTGAGGTCAGTCATGAGCAGACCTAAACATGGGTACACTGAGAGAAGGTTGTGTCAGTATGCTTGAGCCCACTTACAAGAATTCCTGTGACAAGGGATGATTGCTCCTGTGCAGACATTGTGTGGACGAGCACCTGAGGTCATAAGATGGGGCTTCATTTCACCTGGCTTTAGATGACTAGGTGACGTGTAAGTCTCGTGAGTCTCATTACGGACTCATCCAGCATAATTTTGTGTCTATTTTGAGATGAGACAAATCGTGCCTTAAAGTATTTCTTTCTTCTGCCGACTGTTAAGGATCAGTTAGGTAGTAATACTTTCTAAGCATTCCAGATAAGGTAAGTCAAGGGGTTTACCTTGTCCTTGAGAAAGATAGGAGTGATATTTCGAAGGCTTTTGGTAGTGATACTGCTTGCTAAGGTAGTTGTATAAATTTTCACATCACTCTGTTCTGATTCATTAAACCCAGTCCTTCTTCTTGTCTACTGATTAGAGACTCACTTGTAGAGAGAGGGGACAGCTGGACAAATGCATCTTATATTCTCCAAAAATGCATTGATTAAGAAACCAGAGCTGTGAATGGCATCATATCCTATCTGTCTGCCTGTTCTAGGATTAATTGCTAGAGTTAGCCTGAGTCAACCACTTTGGAAGCCTTGTTACTTCTGCAGGGGACTTGTAGCACAAGATTCTTTCTCAACAGCTGTACTAACTCTGGGATTAACCTCTTACTTGGCATGTAGTTTCTCTTCTGTGACATGTGATTTGTGGAATAGGAGTAATACCTCTGGATCTTAGCATTTGCAAACACTAAGTCTTCCAACACTGCAGGGAAAGTAATCTTTTCAGCTGAGCAACTAAGATGAAAGGTCACTTCTTTGTAAGCTCGTAAAAGGAAATTAGTGCCAGGAGCATTTTGCAGACCTTAGTTTCAAAGCTTTGAGGTGAAGTGACAGTAACTTTCTATAAGTGGAGAGAGTTCAGTCTCACTGGCCAGTACGCCAGTTTTTTGGACTTGGAAATTAGTGGCTAGTTTTGTAGCATGCTGTTAAGATTTTTCTGTAAAAGTTTATATTAAGCTATTTTATGATTGCAGAACATGGTAAAATGAAAATGCAGTGTTTTTCAACAACAGACTTAAGTGCATCTATAAGGGAATATAGAGGAGGATGTCTAATCCATTTTTTTCCCATACAGGTAGCTCATTCAATTTAAAACAATATGGATTGTTTAACAGAACAGCTCTTTTCTGGCTCTATCGTAAAGGTTTTAGAAATGCACGTTATCTGAGTAAAATATCTAAAAATAATACCACCCCAACCTTGCAAAATCACACAAGGGCTAATTCTTGTAGCAAAATATAATTGTAGCACAATTTGGTTTGGTTTGTATTTGTCATGTAATAGTCTTGTTCCAGAATAACGCAATTTCCCCCTGCTTTTAATCCAACTCCCATTTTTAAACATTTAAGTTTGTAATTGATATGTCTGAGAAAGGCTAGACATTCTTAAGCTAGAGACTGCAGATGAAAAATTTCCATTAAACTTCAGTTAATACAAACTTGAGGGTGGAGGTTGAAAATAAGAGATTTAGTGAAGCACATTGACCTTAATCTGGGCTCTGTAGTAAATGTAGATTAAATCCTGCCTCAAAGTATTTGTCTTTTGAAACTGGAAGTAGGAAAAGAGGAGAAGAGTAGAATGATTTCTGATGCCTTCTCATACGCTCCCGTTTATATAAATCTATTGGGTTGAGTTGGAAAAAGAAGAAAAATACAAATTGCAAGTGATGTTTGATAGCTAAAAATTCACAACTGACTGAAGTTCTCAAATGTACTGCACTTTTCAGATCCTCTAAAGAAAGATCTTCCAGAGACAAAGAACGTTCAAGAGACCGCGATAGAACATCCCGCGATAAAGATAGAAGCTCGAGAGAGAGGTCACCGCGAGATTTCAAAGACAAGAAACGTTCTTACGAAAGTGCTAATGGCCGATCAGAAGACCCGAGGAGCTCAGAGGAGCGTGAAGCAGGGGAGATATAACTGGCTGTATATTCACCTGATCTCTAGCTTCCTATGGAGTTGCATACTTTGGTTTAGTTTACAGTTGTTCAAAGGGACACCAGTGAGCAGTTCCAGACATTGATCCAACTAGGGTAGATGTACAGTATATAAAAGTGGTTATAACAAAGTCAGAATTAAACCCCATCAATTAATGATGCCTAAAGCTGGGTCCTGGACTTCCACCAAGTTGTAAAACTTTTCTGAAAGATTTCTCTTTATTCAGGACAACAGTTTTATGTACCACGATGCAGATCTCAATGTTTTTAATCTCCTTTCCAATACAAGTTAGTGAACAAATTATATTGTACTACTTGCCTTGGGTGCTTTTGAACCTTTATAAATTCTCCAATTCTGCTCCAGTCAAAACAGCAGCATTGAAAGGTTGTGTTTGGGGGGAATTTTTTTTTGTTTGCTTTTTTGTAAGAGGGTGGGTGGATGGATATTAACTTTTACTCTAAGGTTATGTTCCCAGTGTTGGGTTTTATTTGTTTGGGATCCTAGGAGTTGATTACAGTGGGAGCATTTAGACAGGAATGTGTGCTGGAGAAAGCGAAATGTCTTTTTACAGTGCCTATTTAGACTTGGAAATTGAACAGCTGTTGCATTACATCTTTTTTATTTCTACTTAAATTTTGAAATCAAAGCCAGTCCCATATCTGTACCATTTGATTGGTATGTGTTCAATATATTTGTTTTTTTTCCATAAGGACTCTTTCTGCTTTTTCTTGTGGGGTGCATCCTTAATTGTATTAAAACAAACAAAAAAACCAGCAACAACAAGCAAAAATTAAGAACAAAAGAAATAAAAAAAAATTAAAAAGAAACCATATTGTCCAATAACTTAACAAGGATATACTGGTCTCTTTAAGGTGGTTAATTAGCAGTTCAACCTTTTAAAAACTAACATCTGGTTCTTTAGAGTTTTTAACATACAGATGTGCTTTAGGAGAAGCTGTTATTCTGATCACAGTCCTGATTGTCCTAAAATCTTCAAAAGCAGAAACCTGTGGAGTCAGAATTGTGGAATGGTTTGGGTTGGAAGGGACCTTAAAGATCATCTAGTTCCAACCCTTCTGCTGTGGACAGGGACACCTTCCACTAGACCAGGTTGTTTAAGGCCCTGTTCAGCTTGGCCTTGAACACCTCCTTGCATGGGGGATCCAGAACTTCTCTAAGCATCCTGTTCCAGTGCCTCACCACCTTCACAGTAAAGAATTTCTACCTAATATCCATTTTAAAGCCATTCCCCCTTATCCTGTCATTACATGCCCTTGTAAAAAGCCCCCCTCCAGCTCTCTGGTAGCCCCTTTAAGTACTGGAAGGTGCTATAAGGTCTCTTAAGAAAAGGAGCCTTTTCTCCTCCAGGCTGAACAGCCTGAACTCTCTCAGTCTGTCCTTACAGGAGAACTGCTCCATCCCTCTGATCAACTTGGTGACCCTCCTCTGGGCCCACTCCAACAGGTCCGTGTCCTTCCTGTGCTGGGGACCCCAGAGCTGGATGTGGCACTGCAAGTGGGGTCTCACCCAGGTGGAGTAGAGGGGCAGAATCCCCTCCCTTGACCTGCTGTCCAGGCTGCTTTTGATGCAGCCCAGGATCCACTTGGCTTTCTGGGCTGCCAAATGTACATTGCTGGGTCAGGTCCAGTCCCTTATTCACCAGCATCCCCAAGTCCTTCTCTGCAGGGTTGTTCTCCATCCGTTCATCCCCCAGCCTGGATTTGTGCTTGGCATTGCCCTGACCCAGGTGCAGCACCTTGCTCTTGGCCTTGTTGAACTTCTTGAGGTTCACACGGACTCGCCCCTCAAGCCTGTCAAGATCCCTCTCTCTGTATGGCATCCCTTCCCTCCAGCATGCTGACTGCACCACGCAGCTCTGTGTCATCAGCCAACTTGCTGAGAGTGCCCTTGATCCCAGTCCATGTTGCTGACAAAACCTAAAGGGGTTGCTGGCCATTCTGTTGGACTGAAAGTGCTCTGGGGTATTTAAACTATTTAGATACGCTGTACTCCCACACAGAAGAATTTAGACATTGGTAAATTTCATCCTTGAGTTCAGGCCACTGAGTTACCTAACATTGATGTTCTGGAGCGGTGTTTGTGATGATTTATTGGCATTTTCAGTGGGTTGTGCGGTGTCTCTGTAGGCCTGCTAATCCTCAGTGCATAATACCATTCACTGCATTTTCCCTCAGTGTCTTTTCTGTAGCATCTTCAGTATGGTCAGAACACTTGGGTGATAATTCTAATGCAGAAAATAATTCAGCTGTATTCTGGCTGGCAGTGAAAGCTAGAACAGTTACACTTCTGCAAGGACTTGGATCCAGCATTGCACATTCCACTTTGAATTGATGCCATTTTAAGCTCCTGTAATAATGATGACTAATTACTTAACACTTTTTTTTTTTTTTTAATTTACCCATTTGAATTCTGAGGATGAGTTTCCTTCCTGGGAATGTCTTATGACTTCCTGAGTGGCCCAAGTGCTTGATGAAGGAAAGTTTTCCAGTGTTTGTCCCTCTGGTACTGGCCGTACTGTGTAAGTGGTTGACATCTATTGTCACACAGTTGTTACTGGAATTCTAATGGTGTGACAAAAGGTGAACAGTCATTTCTAGATACATCTTGCATAGCACAAGTGCCAGTGATTCCTCTGGAATTCCTGTCTGGAGTAACAATATTCCAGAAATACTGAGGACCTGTCTCCCCCTGCAGCCAGCAACTAGAAATTTTGTGTTGTAAAAGGGGGGACTGGTGGTGAAATTTGCAGACTGTGACATAACACTGCTTAGACTCCTTACTAGCGGATTCTGGATAATACACCATTACTTTTACAAATGGCTTTTAAATTTCATTACGAAAGGGTGATTGGGTTTGAGCCTTCCCTTATTTCATTTATCACCCTTCCATGGGGTGGTGAGCTTCATAGTATCAAAGTACCACACCAATGTTAAGCAGCAGGAAGGTGCAGCTTACCTTTGATTTCCTGATAAGATAATCTGAATTATGGGTGGAACTACAGGACTGAAGTGCAGTTAGGAAGAAAACTCAATTAAAGTGACGGATGAAGCACACTTAGGATGCCAGAGATCTGGAACATCTGTGAGAAAGGGAGGCCATTTTATTAGTTGTGCCTAAGTATGGATCTCTCATCAGAACCCAACTACCTTAATTTCCAGGAATGCAAAACTGAGATATTCATCACCTCTGAATTTCCTGCTGGACAACTGAAGAGTGGTATTGACTGACGTTAGTCTTCATGGTCAAAAAGATTATGAAGTGGAGCTCCTCAGGGAACCTAGGGATGCTACAGCTAAGCATCAGCTCTTGAGATCTTTGAAGTTTTGCTGATGCAGTTGTAGCTCCGTAGCCGCTTTTACCAGGCTGCAAGAGTGCAAATTGAGCAAAAAGAGTAGATTATTTCACTGATTTGAAGTGTTGGAAATGCAGTGAACCTGTAAGCATTATTCCTGAATCTCAGAATCATTCTGGATTAGTCAGGGGAGCGTAAAATAGAAGGAGGTTAAGGTAAGCAGCTAGAGGATGGCACATTACCAGAAATGAGATCTCCTCCTGAACATAGTGTCATAGAATTGGTTACTTTGAAAAAGCTCCTCAAGATCATCAAGTCCAACTGCAAACCCAACCCAGTCTGCCACTAAACCATGTCCTTAAGTGCCACATCTGCACACCTCTTAAATATCCCCAGGGATGGCAACTCAGCAACTTTCCTCCACAGTCTGGTCCAGTGCTGGATGACATATGTGAGTTGCTTTTCCCGTTGGAGCAGGAGAAACTACACAGTAGAACAGTGACATTCCCAAGCAAAGAGGTGCTTAGCCTAACATGTATCTCGTTACCCACCATCGGACTTGCCAGTGGAGTCTTTTGCTCTCTGTTGTCTTGCCTTCCATCAGGTATTGAAGCTGGGAGTTACCATCCTGTTGCTACAATGCAAATGCTGCCCTGGAACTCATCTGTCTGTCCAGCCTTTGTTGCACCATCCCTCCTGCCCCAGGGACAGTGGGAGAAAATGGGTGAACCAGCTCCCCAAGGTGATGCAAACGGATGATTGTGCAAATGTTAAATAACCTTGGAGCAGGGATTGTCTATTTAGCTGAAGAGAGAATGGTAGCAACTTATATTGAGACCCCTGGGGCCAGTGCAGGATTGCTAAGGACATGGGTGAGTACATCTGAACGGGTGGTTTTAGCTGTAGGAACACAGTATCTCAACAAGAAGCTCCTGTGGTGTGGAAAACGATTCAGTGACATGTGTGCTGTCCCCGTGGAGACTGTTACGGATTCAAGCAGTTTGTGATTGCAGTCATCATTAAACTAAGTATAAATGCACCAGAGGTGATGTCAGTGTGCAGTGTGAGGGCCTGCAGCACCCGGTAACCCCCCCAGTTTACTGTTCTCCATCCCGTATTTCACGTGCCACCTTCCTCAGTATAGTTGTCCTTTTTTCAACAGCCAGTAGAGGTTAGTTTCTCCTCATGCAGTGGCTTATGAAAAATGTTTAATGCACTCTTCATTCAGTCCTGCATGATGGGTTTTTTGTTGTTTGTTTTTTCGGGGGAGGGGAGGTTTGGAGAGGTTTTTTGACTTTTTGCTTTGATCATTTTTTCCACTTGATTCTTAATAAATTCTTGCACTGTTACTATTGATGTAATTCTTTAATTCTTCTTTTCAGTAAGACCTGAAATCCAGCTTTCACTGCAGCCTGCAAAACTGGGAAGCAACAGACTGCTGGGCAGGAGTTGTATCAGCAGCTGGAAATACAAGGAAAGAAGAAGAAATGTTTGTTTCTAGCCCTGGCTCTCCTCTTTATCCCTGCTTTCCCCTCTGTCGGCATATAATGTAGTCAGCTGGCAAACAGAAAATTCTCTCGTGACTTCTCTCTCCTGGCTCTGGCTTTTCACCTCTTGTTGCTGGGGAAACCGCAGTCCCAAATCCCCTTCCCAGGCTCAGTGGTGCTGCCAGGGCACTGCAGGCAAGCAGAGTCCTAGAGATGCACCATCGGGGAGGCAGGATTAGCTACCAGCAAAGCAGGGCTGGACACGGGCAAGGTCAAAAAGGGCACGACAGACAGCAGGAGCTGAGGTGGCTGTACAGCCCTTTCCCAGGCTGAAATGATCTGACAAATGCTGACTGAAGTAAAGTATTGATGGTGATGCTCAGTTAAGAGCACAAAGGTTAGAAATCGTTGCAGGTGCTGGCTCAGAGAGGCTGCCACGAAGGCAAGTTCACAGCACTGGCTGTGAGGCACCATCAGGCCGGCTCAGGGCTCTGTCTCCATCACTGGAAGGTGGTAAGTGGGTGGGGACTTTGCATGGAACTACTGTAACTTTTCAAATTGCTGCCATCTTCCTAAACTCATACTGGCTCGCAGCAGAACAGTGGGAGTAAAGAACTGCCACCAGGCTGGGGCAGCCACCACCTTGATGGGGAGGGTGGGACCGTAGTGCCGATGTCAGCTCCAGTGTTCTTCCCTGTCCTAAAATTTTGTTTCTGCTTGTAAGCCCATGCAAATCTCTGCTGATGGTCTGTGCTAATGGGATGTTTAAGCATGATGTTGGGATCCACCTGCTCTGCTTGGTGGCCATGGTCAGTGGCTGCCAGGTGTCCTTGCTTGATGGAGATGTGCAGCACCACCGTCACCAGCAGCAGGTCCATAATTTGTCCACTTCTGTGGTTGTGCAGAGGGGAGGTGAACCACCGTGTTGCTGCCAGCAAGAGACACGCCACAGTGCATCCTCCTGAGCAAGCACATCTGAGAACTTCAGAAGCAGAATCCTGAGCTCTCCACAGCAAGCACACAAAATATTCTGACAGTACAGGACAGCAGGACTGACATTTCTATTGCCCACTGAGTAAGCAAATTATTAAATCTGGGATGCTGCTGGCACACACCAGGAAAAAGTCAGTCCTGTGTGTCTTAGGCTTGTTTGATGCTACCCAGGTGCAATCTGATCAGTATAACTGTGCCTTGAACTGCCTCAAACCCACCTCACTGTATGAGACAGAAGTGCTCTGGTATGACCCATAAGGTTAACTGAGACTCAGTGCTATTCTAATTACAAATGTCCATTATCTCAATATTAGCTTTAGCAAAGGTAAAGAAAATAAGATACCTGCTTTCTCATCTCCTTTCCCTAAACCCGGATGTCGTAACAAAAGGAAAAAATATATATATTTTGCAATATTGAAATCTGAGAAGGTTAAAATAAGTCGGGGGCTTTTTTGGTTTGCAACATGAGTCACACCTCTGCTTTTATGAGACATCTGAGTGCCACAGATTTCAGTTTCTGTTCTGTTCTTCCAGGGACCATTGGCTCCTAGTGCTGATTCAGACATCACAGTTCACTTCTCATCTCTCAGTATGATCTTTTGTAGGCAGCAATCCTTCCTTGTTACATGTTGGGCCATCACAAGCCTTGTGGTACCTTTTATTTAGCCAGGAAGGTGAATTGAAGGTCTAACAGGGCTCCCCTGCCCCTCTCTGGTTCTAACAGAAGCGGTGACCCTGCTACCAAGCATGGGGTAGAAACATTGCTGCTCCCAGCACGTCCCTGTGTGGGCCGTACCCTCACTGCCTCCTACCCATCATTGGGTGTTTGTAGTGCTGGGGCCTGAAGAACAGGCCCTGAGACAACGTTGGCCTATAGATGAATTTTCCAACCTAATATTATATTCAGCCTAGTATTGTATTTAGCCATATATCTGCTTATTAACCACGATGCTGTATAATCCTTAGTAATGCTTTAAAAGTGCACATTTATGCTTGTTAGCACAGCATATTATTAGTAATTAGTAAGGCTTCTATGTGTTATAAATGTGCCTTTCTTTTCAGCCAAAGAAAGGCACATACTGCTCTCATGAGAGCGGTAGGCCTCACATGGTCGCAGCTGGTTCATTTTTGAGACGTAAGTGTGGCCATAGTTCTGTATTTAGAGATTAGTCAAGGCCGTGGGGGTATCTGACAGTAGTTAGTCTGAACTGACTCCCTGATTTTGCCCTGAGCCCTGGCCAGGCTTCATGGGAAAACCAATACGGGGAGAAAGCCAGATTGTTTTCCACAGCAACCCAGTGATGTAAGCCAGTTTGTTTAATACTATATAAGCTGGACCCTCTCACAGCAAAGATGGAGGCTTCGCCCTACTAGTGGATGCACTGCGTAGGACTCCCAGTTACCGGGAAGAGGTTCTCCAGTCCTGCGCGGTGATCGGGGCCTCCCCAGCTGAAGTGGGGTCTGGATGATGGTAGAGTGTTATAGGGTAATTGGTGATGTATCTCTCTCTCCTAATCTCTATAGACACTTTTGTAGTAAAGATTAGATGCATTGCTAAGTGTATCCTTTCATAAGCCACTGTTCCTTTTGTAATTCTTTACTGTTTTGCACTCTAGTAAACTTAAACACTTATTTTTTAAAGTTGGTGTCTGTCTTCCTTCAATCCGTTCCTTGTTCCCAGGGAAAAACAGATTGGCAAAACAGTGTTTTAAATGGCATCTTGAAGAAGATCCTACTTTCAGTGTAAAGCAGCTGAGGGACATATGTGTACCTACAGCCACAGCTCCATGGCAAAAGAGCTCAAACAGCCCTTCACTTCAATCACCAACAATACCAATGGCCTTCCTGCAAGAAGGGTGGGCACATGGGAGGGTTTCCCTCTGGACCCAGCTAGGAGGATTTCCTAGAAGCTTCTCCAGATTCTCTGCAGGGTCTCCAGTCCCCTCTCTGGGCAGTCACGGGGTATCTGAGATGACCTTCCCACGAGGCAGGGACAGGAAGGCTACCTGGCTCAGACTCTAGCAAGAAAATTATTGGGGCTCAAATGCCTTGACAGCTGGGTTAGCTACTTCTCTAAAACACTCCCTTTCATTTCAAATTGCCCTGGTATGTTCGCAGCCCTTGCCTCAGAGTGATTTGGTGATGTTGCCACTCTTGGATTTTATCCCAGCACTGATTTGTATTTGCCTTGTTATGCCTTGCGATGCATCTTCCTCTGGGTAAGTTTTTGCTTTGTCACCACAGTGACTGTAGTTTTTCAAGTTAAGATCAACTACATATGTGTTATAACAGTGTTTAGGTAACGTTTTGAATCAGGAAAGGGGGGCTCTACAAGGTCAAGATTTTTTTTTGCGGGAATGCTTTTTTTTTCTCCAGCAACGTGACCAGCAAAGCACTTTGATCTAACTCGCTGAGTGGATAAACTTCCTGAATCAGCTTCTGCTCACTCCTCTTCCCCTTTCTCAGTATTTTCCATGTGTTTTCACTGTTCTGGTTTAGGTCAGGCACAGGGCACTTAGCTGATTTAACATGTCACAGGCACTTGTCACACTACCCATGCTACATCACAGATTTGTTACCTCACGGACCTTTCTGATGTCCCACAGGTTGTAAGGAACCCATGAAGCTTGATGTGAGGGCTTTGGTCCCACTCACCAGTGGTGCTCCACAGGAAATCTCCTCCTACTCTTAGGTGTGACGTTTCCCTTCTGTTTCTCTTCATGGAGTCAGAGTTTTCCAGAAGAATGCATTCAGTATGTACAGCACTGCATAGTTACCGGTTCAGTAAGTAAGGAGTATGTTTGGTTTGCCTCCCAAGTACATAAATGTTGCTGTTATGCAGAGGCACAGTGAGGTACAAGGAAAGCTGGACAGGACTGAACAGTGAGGTTGCTGGAAAACTGGAAACTCAGCTCAGTTATTCTCCATCTCAAGATGTTGTCTAATCTATGCTCTTTTGGAAAAGCTTTCTGCCGTCCTTTGAAATCTCAGATTAAAGAAAAGGGGGGGGGGGGGGAATGTACTCCTAAACCACACACGTGGCACAAACTTTTAAAATGTAATGCACCTCCCTTTTCTAAATGGATTTAAAAAAAACCCCACTCTTTACTGCAGCCTGAATTAGGTTTGTTTCACATGCTTTGCTTTTGTTTGCAACACCTCTGTGCATCACAGGAGCAGGGAACACAAGAGCCTTAAATCATCAACCAGTGTTGCCAGGCCCCTGTGGCAATGAAGAACAGGTCATTACAGCCAACCACCCTCATGGTAAATAGTGCTCTTAACACACATTAAGGCAAGCCAATAAAAAGGGGAAAATATTTTGAGCTTTTCAGAGCTTTAACTACTTGTACTCCCTCACAGGGATTTGAGTCTATAAATATTTTTTACATGCCTTGTTCTTTTTTTACAATCCCTGACAATGCTCTGCAACATGCTTCCCCTTCTCCCTGAGCCAAAAGAATAGCAAAGCAAATAAAGCAGCCTGCCCCATCCTCCCACTCTGGCAAGAGTTCATCTTCTGGACTTTGGGATTTAGTACCCTTTGCCAAACAAATGGGTTGGGTGAGGAAAACTGACGCATTGAGTGAAGGAGAACTTTGCATGTTTTAGATGTTTACAAAACTATTGCTTCATGGTCAAGTGAAAAGCTTCCCTTCCCATCACCCGAGAAGCCTGACTGCTGTGTGATGGGTGCCCAGGTGGGAATTTGAGCTGGTTTTGGTAAAACCCGCAGTACCAGCAGTAACCGTACACTGTAACCAGCTCCCCCTGCTGCACATCGCCTTCTCTGTGCTACAAAGGAGAGGACGCGTCTGCTTTCTCTGTGTTTATTGTGTTACACTGAAGCAAACCAGCATGTGGTTATCTGCAGTTATTAGCTGATTATTTCACCACGTCTAAGGAATACTAAGAAAAACAATTAAATAGTTCAGGACTCAGTTACCACTGAAGGGAGGCTGGGGCTGTGCGACTGGACAGGATGAGTCCCGTGCTGGGCTGAGCCCACCATGCCACACGCTCAGCGGGGCAGCAGCCTCCCGCAGCTGGGTGCTCTGAGTAGGACGGGAGCCAGTGAGCTCGGTGCTATTGCCCTCGCCTGGGAACACAGCCAGAGTAATTTGCTGGGAGTAACACCGTGAAATCCACGCCCTGGAGACGTTCATGCCTGCCCAGAGAGGCCCAGTGGTGACCACATTCAGTGCTGTAGTCCCTTGTGCTGAAAACTGCTCTGAGAAAGCAAGACTGAAAAACTCTGCTGGCTCATGCAAGAAGGGACTTTCCCCGTGTCTTTCTCAGATGTTAGTCTTTCCCATACACCACTTCCCCTTTGTTTAACTTCAAACACAACACTCTTAGATGATGACCTCTACCAAGTTTCTGGAGATGCTTCAAAATGGCCGCCTTGTCATTCATGAGGATGGAGAGGTGGTAGACGAGTTAAAGAGCTGCTGGTGCTGCTGGAAGGAGCAAGTCTTTGTTTTAGGAATAGCAAGCCTAAAGTCATCATCTTAAAATGTAATCTTAAAGCAGTGGCCAGAGGAACCCACCTGGAACACTGAAACTGTGAAGCACATCAGGATTTGTTGGTTGACTTTGATGTATCTGTGGGTTTTGTTTAGCTGTAGAAACTCATTTTGCTAAGGAAATTATTGACATTGATATCTACATTGTATAAGCCTTTTTTCTTGCCTTTTTTTTTTTATTATTTCATTTTTATGTTTTCATTCTTCCAGCTGGGGCTGGGGGCCCAAAAGCAGCAAATCAGTGCTGTCAAGATGTTGAAGAGTACGGAGGGTGGACATCCTCACCAGCCCTCCTCTTTGTAGACATTATTCAGGTGAGTGCAGATTTCATTGGTCACCTTCTCAAAGGAAGCTTTGCAGTCTCCACCAAATTTCTCCTCCATCAGTTGTAAGATAATGTCACAGATAATCTAAACAAGGACAAGGGAAGAAACAACCAGTGTGAACTTTCCTCCACGTTAGAGGCATAAGAGCAAAACATGTATTTTTAGCTGGGATTCTTGGAAGGCAGAAAGGGGTACAAGAGCTATTTGCAGCATATTGCATGCAGAGCTTGTAACAGGGCATGGAACATATGGTGCATCATGGAATTCACAAAAAAATGCAGTCACTGCTGCTGGGGTTTTTAACTGTCCTATGTATCTAGTTATTGTTGACTGCACCTATCACTTAAAGATGGCTGTACAGGACTGATTCACTTGGTCCATCCATTGCAATCTTTCTCTATCAGTGGACTGTCCCAAATGTTTAGAGGCCACGAGGAACCCCGTGTTGGACACTTATGGAATACATGGCTCGAGGGGCTAAGTTTCTTCCTGATCTTTCCTGCTCGTTAACTATCCAGCCCTCTGTAGCAATGAATCATTTGTCCTTACAGTCACTAGGTAGGTGGTATAATTTGAGATTCCTGTTTTCCTCAGATATACTCCTCAAAGGGGAAAACATCCTCCCCTCACAGTTACACCCCTTGGGAAGAAGGCTACTGGCTCACCCTAAAGTTTTTGGGGTCTATCTTCAGCTGGGTGGCATGTTTCTTGCCGAGTGGGTTCACTATCCCAAGAAAAGCCTCGGAGTTGTCCAAGTGTTGCACCATGTCGTTGATGGCAGTGAAAACCTTCTTGCCATGGCCCCTGACTTGGTCTGACTGTTTCATCTCTTCGGCAGAGTCCATGCCTTTGAAATGTGTGAAGTAGGATTTGGTGTCTGGGTGCTCAGTAAACATCCTGTTGAGAAATGAGAGACATCCTAACTTGTGAACCCAGGCATCAATGCAGATATAGCTAAACATTCCAGGCCTCATCTTATGCATTTATTGCCCTTTTTCCTTCTCTTTGTTAGAACAGACGCCTCTGTCCCCTGCATTCCTTGTTTCTGCTTTGCCTTTTGCATCTGTCCACAGCTCCCCATGCCCATGGCAGCCTGTCCACTCCTCGCCTTTTCTTCAGTGTTAACTCTGTGTTAGGTTACTTCCACAGAGAAGTGGGAGCACGTTCACATGAGGTAAGTGTGACAGCATAATATTCCCAAAGATGTTCTGGACAGCAGATCATGACCACGGTGATTCTGATGGGTGTTTTCATGCAGAAAACCTACTCTTGGTTTTGTTAATTAACCCCTTCCTAGAGTCTATCCCAAAGCTTTCTTCCTGCCTGTGATGGATTGATGTTTGACTATGGGTTCGACTATGGTTTGACTACTGCTCATTTAATTTATTCAAAAGTAACACAATTCAATATGTTTAGAATCGCCTTTAATCAATTACAGTCATCTTCACTGAGCTTTTTAAAAAGCAGTTTACTCCATTGGGTAAACCAATTATCCCCCTGAAATATCAATAGCAAATTTCCAGATTGCATTTCACAGTCACAGAGTGGTTGGGCTTGAAGGAACCTCTGGAGGTCATCTGGTTCAACCCCACTGGTCAAGCCAGTTGCCCAGGACCATGTCCAGATAGCTTTTGAATATCTCCATGGATGGAGACTCCACAACCTCTCTGGGCAACCTGCATCAGTGCTCAGCTGCCCCCACTGTACAAAAGTGTTTCCTGATGTTCAGAGAGAACCTCCTGTGTTTCAGTTTGTGCCCATTTTCTCTGGTCCTGTTTCTCAGCACCACTGAGAAGAGGCAGGTTCTGCCTTCCTTGTACTCTTCCTTCAGGTTTTTATATACACACTGATAATATCCCCCTGAGCCTTCTCTTCTCCAGGCTGAACAGTCACAACTCTCTCAGCCTTTCCTTGTAGGAGAGATATTCCAATGCTCTAATCATCTTCCTGGCCCTTCTCTTGACCTTTTCCAGAATGGCCATGTCTCTCCTGTACTGGGGAGCCTTGAACTTCTCTATAGGCAGGTCTGGGGCTATAGGACTCTAAAACAAAATCTTCTAAAGTAAATAACCCCAGGGAGCCAAGCTAGTGGATGCTACTAGCCTTTTGTGGCTGCATTCCCGACCCTAGCTGGCCTTCAGGTTGTGTAGACTGCAGAAGGAAAGAGCAATGTGTAACACTTTTTGAGGGTAATCCAGGCATAAGATGTGATACGCAAGAAATCCAGAGGGAGGGGTAGAGGTCTGATAACCAGAAATAGTATTTGCACTGATTAGTGGTTATGGAGGTGATACAAGTCCCAGATGAGTGAGGGATATGTGAAAGGTGAACAGAAGAGAAGGGAGGAAAACAGGATGAAAACAGAGAGGAAAGCCCATAGGAAGGTGTGGGGTGATGGATAGCATTAAACCTAGAGGGTATTCACAATTTTAAGGAAGAACGTTGTGGTACTGAGACCGTACAGTACCTGTCTGATAAGGGGGAATCAAGATGTTCTGCTGCTGAAGCCAACAACCCTGTCAAACCCCCTCCTCAGGTGCCAAACCATGGACACCCACCCCCCCTCCCATTAAATACACCAATCAGAAATAAAAAGTATTTATGACTAGAGCCACTCACACTCCACCCAAACATAAAGGAAATAGTACAAAAGTAAGTTGGGGATAGGGGGAAAGTGGGAGAAGACCTCCACCTAAACTGCTGGGATCAGTCAACGGGCTGAGTCCATCTTCTCCCACCCCAGAGGGACGCCTTGGGTGAGAAATATACTCTCTGTGTGTTAAATGCTGCTTTTAGGACTAGAGCTTTTGCTTATGCTCACCCCACAGCATATTAGTTAGATTGCTTTGTATGAGAGCTTGTGCTTGCTTAATATATGTATCAGTAGATTGCTTTAAAACATATTTTTGCAGTAGACACTCAGCAGCAACCTTCGAACCTTATTAATCTCTCACAAATTGTATTAATAAAAAGTGTTACTTGTAAACTGTTAAAGCGAGTCCTTGCAGTCGCCAGCAGTGGATAACACCTTGGCAGGACCTGCTGAGGGGTCTTGGCTCTGTTGAATTCCCCCTAACGGGGGAGGTCCAGGTATCCTCTGATCCTGTGAATCTGTTGGTGAAGGGTCTCATTACAAGATGCTGACTGACTGTCAGGCACCAGGGTCTCAACTCTCCCAGGGATACCAACAGACAAAAATCTAAACTCCCACCTTTCACGTGACAAAAGGGTGCAATAATATGGAACACCTGGACTGAAAAGGCTGAAGGAGAATCAGAAGCTAAATACTGAGAAGTTAACAAAAATCATTAAAGGAGTTCAGAGGTAAAGAGGAAGAGGGAAACAAGGCCCATGTTTTGTTCCTGTTCTCTTTCATACCACACTTTCTTTTCTTTACCTTAAATGGGTAAAGAAATTGTTCTTGTCTCTTCTTTTCCCATCCCCTTTCCTCCTTTCCTTTTATTTTTCCTTGTGTGGATTGCTCCTCTTCCCTTTTTCCTCCCTGAGGTGGGATACACCAGAGCAGATCAAAATAATCCCAGCAAGGGCTGCATAAAAAACATCAAGACGTGCTCCTGGGCCTCAACTCCATCCTTCTTGCTGTTCCTCCTTCAACCCAAGAGCAATTGGATGGGCTCTTTCCTTACCTGACCAGCACAGTTGTCCCATTGTCCTCAGCATCCACATACATCTTCTCCCAGGCGCCGCGGGCACTTTGCACCTCTGCTTCAGAGAACGACATGGTGGAGGAGATGCTGGCAACACAGGGTGCAGCAAGAGGGAGAAGGACAGGGAGGTCCTGGCAGGGTCTTTCTGCTCCAGTTCTCTCCTCAGGGCTCTCTAAATACTGCCCTGGGGATTTGAGATATCTTGAAGGGACTCTTTGTCTCCGTTCCCCTCAGCCACATTTCTGCAGGCTTTAAGGCTACCTAATCACTTTTAATCAGGAAAGAAACTAACCACATGAGGAGGGAGGACAAGCCCTCTCACCGTGGGTCAGGTGCCACAGCAAAGGTCTCACTGTCTGAGAGGAGAAAGGGGAAAAAAGGGCAGTTTTCAGAGGCAAAGAAAAAGATCAATTCTCCTCCCCTCTCACCCTTGCCAAAGCCAGTTCTTGGCTCCTGTTTCCTGAGGGATATCCTTGCCCAAGCACTAATTTTCCTGGTTTTCTCCCAAGAGCGCTGCTGTGCTGTGGGCACTGTGGTGCCCTAAAGTCCCCTCTTCCCAGCATTCTGTAATCCTTCAGTCCAAAGATCCCATTTCCCGGTCTGGCAACTGTCTGCAGTCCTGCTTTCATGCCGTGGTCACTGCTTTCCCCACAGCCCTCTGGTTTAGCAGGGGCTCACTCCGCAGCTGCTCCTGGCTTTGGTCTCGTGTGGGTGGGAGCTCGAAATGACAGCATTGCAAGGACAGTGATGGCAGCATGGCACAGTATCCATGGCCACAGTGCCCTGGAAAGCCACCTCGTTATAACACAGGGGATAAATGGTTCAGCACAGCCAAGCCAGGAACACAGGCATTTCACTGCCCTAATCCTCTTGGCTTGCAGCTGGGATCTCTGTCCTATCTCTAAGGCTGGCCTGCCTGGGAGAGAGATAAGGGGCAGGAGAAGGGTCAGTGTGGAGCTGCAAATGGTATCTATGAGCCTGTTATCGTCATGGTCACTTGGATCTGGAGACAAAAAAATTTCTTGGATTATCCATGCCTGGGCTTAACCTCTGGCAGGAATGTTCTGGTTAAGTCCAGGGCATGCACACAAAATGAGGGCTAAAGGGCTTGAGAAACTGCTGCTGGATGCCGAGTGCAGACAAAACCTCATATTGTTTGGGATGGGTTAGAGGAGGGAAAAAACAGATGTGAGGGGGAAACACGCAGCATGGCAAGCAAAACCAGCCTGATACCCCAGGGCAGAAGGAAAGTGCTGGCTCCAAATGCACAGAGATTAACTGGACTTGCTGGGGTTGTATCCCACTGTTGCTGAGGGATGCCTCAAATGACTTCACCGAAACTTGCCCCCCTGCACCTTCTCTCCCTCTCCCTTTTCGTCACAGCAAACGAAGAGTAGTCTGATAAAAAGCTGCACAGCCATCTCCTTTCTCATCCCCAAATCCTCAGAAAAATTCCCAAGATCTCAGGAGATCCCGGGGCGGGGCGGAGGGGGTATATTTATTGTGCTGCTGGGATCTCTGCCTCTTTGAAGGCAAACACTAGCCCGAGTAGCCAAGCCCAGTCATCAGCACACGGGTGCAGGGGAAGGAGCAAGGACAGCACCACAGGAGTTGGCAATTCCCAGGTCTTGGGAGCCAAAACTGCTTGGCAGAAGCTCAGTGGGGAAAGCACCAAGTTTTTGGCTGAGAGCAGAAAGCGCATCAGGTGCTTGTCATAGGTGGCCTGGGAGAGAGTGAACTGCTGAAGAAAGAGCAGCACCAACTGTAGCCAAAGGGAAAAGGGCTCAAGCGGATCTGAAACATGGAGGTACAGCTGTTTTTTCTTTGGAATGTTAATATGTACAATTACTTCCTCTCTGTAGTTGTCATGTTCTCCTTGCAGACCCTGGTGCACCCAGATTTGCTATGAACATCTCAGTAGAAGAAGCTGGAGTGTGGCTGTGAGCCCAGCCCTTGGCCTGAGCTGTGGTAGCAATGTCCATTGCTCAAGGATGAGTCTTTCCTCTTAGCTTTGTTAGTCTTATCCTCTTCACCTCCCTTGTTCAACCTTCATTTCCCTCCCCTCTGGTTTTGTTTGTGGCAGTTCACAAGCCGGGGTGACCTTATATCATATTCCAGTACCTAAAGTGGCTACAAGAGAGCTGGAGGTGGACTGTTTTACTGGAGATGGCATGTAGTGATAAAACAAAGGGTAATGGCATTAAATTGAAAAAAAAAAAGGTGGGTTTAGATTAAATATTAGGAAGAAATTCTTCACTACAATGGTGGTGAGGCACAGGAACAGCTTACTCAGAGCAGTTGTGGATGCTCCATCCCTGGAAGATTTCAAGGCCAGGTTGGATGGAACTTTGAGCAACTTGGTCTAGCGGAAAGTGTCTCTGCCCATGGCAGAGGCGTTGGTACAAGATGATCTTTAAGGTCCTTTCCAACCCAAAACATTCTCTGGTTCCCTAGGGGACTTCTCCTCTGCTCTCCCCCACTCTCCTCTGGAACATTGCAGCATGAAGGTCCTCGTTCACTCGATATATTGTCAGACACCATGTCATGGGCCAAAAATATCTGTTTTGAGTTGAGAATTTTCAATCAAATTAATTTATTGCCAAGTAACAAACCAACCAACACTTAGATGTCTTGCTTCGCCCCATCCTGTTTCCCCACCCCTGTGCTGCTGTTACCACCAGACCCTTTGGGGAGGCCATGGGTGCTGCAGAAGCTGGTTGTTGGTGCGTGGGGCTCCCTTTGCTCTTGCTGCTCCTTATGTCCTACTCAACTGCTCCAACATGGGCTCTTCCACTGGTCACAGTCCTTTGGGTACTGTACATGCCCTGGACTCGTCTCTCCTTTTTCAGTATTCACTGCCCTTCTGTCTCCATAGAGGCACCATAAACTTTTCTTGTTGGTCCAGCCTTGGGATGCAGTGGGTCAATTTTGTCTGGTGCCAAGCCAGGTATGAGCAGCACAGCGCAGTTCCCGACCAGATAAAGCAATGACATCCTCCCTCAAGCATGTCACCATGCTCTCTGTGACATGGTTTTCTAGTCTTTCATCTTCCAGTGTCACTCTTTTGGAAAATTATGTTCTATTTTCCCCTTGCATGATTTGCTGAGTCCTTGTAAGATGAACACAATAATACCCCATAAAGGTTTGACATCTCTAACAGGGCTATACACATCTATGCTACACCTCAGCAGTCTCTAGAGATTGAAACAAAAAAGCTCCAGAAACCTTTTTTTTTTTTTTTTTTTTTTGCCTGGAAATGGACTAACTCTGAAAAATGCACCATTTAATCATGAAGTCATCACATTGTTGCTGACACTCACATCCCCACCCTGGGGCAAGAGAATACATGGTTTGTTTTGTTTATTACCCCAAAGGAGATGAATCCTCTTAAGAGTAATTTTTATTGCATGAGGAGACATATTTTCTAACAGGAGTGATGCTCCTCAACACGTTATCCCTACAGCAGGGCCCTTTCACCCAGCATGCAAGAACCAATTAGAACACTGAATTATGTGATTTTATTACAAATCTGCAGATTAGGGTGCCAGGCATCTAACACAGCTGGCACATATTTTGGGAAACAAGCAGAGTCCTTTTTACAAAAAGGTAACAAAAAAAGAATCATGCAGAAACAGGAGATTGGCTGCTTATGCTTGTATAATAAAATTTTTAATGTGCATGTGCTGATCTTGGTCCAATTCATTATAATATCATTTCCACACACAAATTCCCCTGGGAGTGTGTTTTTAACATTATAATCATCTAAGGTAACTTGAAGTTATATTGGCATCCTATCAGCTGTTGCTAAGCTATTGTTTAACCTTATTGTTATTAAACCTCTGTTTCAGTTTCTGCTTGAATCTATTTGAACAGTTAGTTGTCGGTGACATAAGGATTTATAACATTCTGTTCTTGGGGACTCTTCACAGCTCCAGTGCTCCGGCACCCCATTGTCACAGTTTTGGGACTAACTTATAGTTACTGTGAACTTTTGGGGAATTTTTAAATTCATCTGACATCTAGCAGTCAGGGTCAGGGGGGAGGCAGACAGCGCTGGGAAATCCAGAGTAGGGAGCACACCCACTGGGGTGGTGGTGTTTGGGCCTTGCCCAAACTTTTCCTGGCTCTGTCCCCAGCCAGGGAAGCAGAGGATAGGTGTGTTACTAATGCAAAGTAGTGTTTGCTTCCTCTCTGTTTCCAGCAAATCACGTGATTTAGGCAGAAGGCAGCTGGGAAGCTCCAGCCACAGAAACTGAAGGTACCTTCTGTCCACGTAGCCATTTAGGATCCAGCGATGACAGCTGAAGAGCTCTATCAGTGTCCCAGCTACAGGCACTGCAAACCTCCCTGTCTTTTCTTTTCCTTGCAAGTTCGTGATCTGTAATTTTTAATATAAATAAACCACCCTATTTTTTATATAATAGGGGTTAATTCCCATATTGCCCATGTCCCCATATTGCCAGGTTTCAGGGATGCTTAGCTCCAGATGCTGACGCTCAGTGCTGCTTTTAGAGAAATGACAAACACGTCTGCTCCATGCTCAGTATCCGAGGCTATCAACATAATCAGCTCATCCAAAAAAAAGCAAAATTAGGAGCTGCAGTCACGACTGCTGGTGTCAGTGTCTGAATCCCAAAGGCCACATGGCACATGGGTGGGAAAGACCTGGGGCAGGTGACAAAGCTTTCCCAGCTGCCACCTTCCCAGAGCGCACTTCTCTTCCTCATTCCACAGCATTAGTGGGCTTGGGTGGAGTTGTGTTGCACTTTGCACTGGTGAAAGTACTAAGTGCAGTGGGTAAGAAAAAAGCCAGAGTACTCAGCTTCTTGGGGCCTGGCCACCCAGAATGGCCCTCGCAAAGCGTACAGAGCGGTACCACCCGACACGGCAGGAATGCACACAGGTTTCTGCTGTGGATACTTTTATTGTGTGCTTACGATTTTAAATGTAAAAACAAAGGTAATGATTTCAAAATAGCTCCACTTTTCTACATCATAGGGCATAGCATATATGCAAATTAGTCCTTAATGCTGCTCTCAGAACTGATAACATTAAGTACATGGCGACCAGTGACTCTAACGTGACCATTAAGCTAATAAAGATGCCAGTGCTGAGTTTTCCTGCTAAGTGTCTCGAGCTAACCAAAAATTTGCATTGGGACAGGCTGGTGTTCAGCAGGGAAACTTTATATCCTCAGTGAAGGGGGAAAAAACACTTCAAAAACCCCACCTGCCTCTCCCCAGACCATCGGTGTGCTAACACCACCATTGTGGTCACAAATCACGCACCAGCATAAGGGGTCACTATGAAGAAAGTTAACTCCGCCCCAGCCAGACCCAGCACACTGCAGGATTGCATCCTTTTCTTGGACAAATTTAGGCTCATGCAGGCCACACTGCGCTGAACCTCTGCATAGGTGCTGTGGGCAGGAGACAACGAAATTAGGTTTTGTGGATATGGAAAACATGAAGCCCAAGTCAGAGATGCAGACAGTACCTAGAGCTGAACAGAGGGGCTCAGGCAGCAGCATAAGTACTATTTATACCTGTAATGTTACAATCTGGTGTTCATATCTGCCCAGTTAATGAGATTAAACCACCCAATAATTTAACAGAAACAACATTCCCACAGGTTTTGGACACAAGCCCCCAGACTGCTTCGCAGAGCACTCATGTTAGGGATTACAAGTGCTTTAATTACACACAATTTATATTATTGATGTCCTTAAGAAAACAGAAATCCATCAAATGTCACCCCCAGCAGAATTAAACCTGGGCTCCAGGTAAAGAGAACTGACATCAGAGGAAAAGAGGATGCAGCTGAAAGAAGACACCAGGCTGAAATAAACAGCTGTGGGATGGTTTATGTGGAAGTTAGACACTATCCAGAGTCTTTGCATCAAATACAGGTAGAATACAGATGATTCTATCTGTGGTATGGACTATTGTGTTCAGAGATGCAAGCTAAAAGGGCACGAGATAAAGCAGCAGATAAACCTGCTGTCAGATACAACAGAAAGTGCTGTTTTGGATTGAAAGGGTGGTTGGTGAGCAATGGAAAGAACCAGAGAATCAGACTAGCAGTGTGTCTGTGTAAACAGAAAGGTAGATGATGGAGTTATTGGCACAATCGCCTCCTCTGTCGTAGGATTCATTGAATCATTAGAATCATTACGGTTGAAAAGGACCTCCAAAATCATCGAGTCCAACCTTTGCCCATACTGCCTCCCTCTAAAGCCATTTTCTCCCTAGAGTTATTGCCTCTGCTTCTTGGTATACCAAGTATTTATACAGCTAAAAAATCTATTATAACTGTCCGACTTTCTTTGGATGTAACATCAGTACATGTAGCTTTAAATTCAGTGAGCCCAAACTTAATCTCCATCTTCAGCTGCCGTTGCTTCCCCAGATGCGTGTCTGGCATTGGCACCGTACAGGACCCAAGCTCTTCAATCCCTTCCTCATCTACGTATTGAGCATCCTGTTTTTCTGTGCAATAGAAAACAAAGTGTGCATTTTTTTGATCTGGTTCTGCTGGACAGAAATCATAGTGGGCAACTTCATTTATATTCACTGACTCCCCAATTCCCACCAATTTGTTGAAGAGATCTGTGCAACAAACATAGTCACCAGCTTTTGAGACCTTCCGTTTACAGACATCATGGATAGCATCATCAAATATCTGATTTACTTTTAAACCGTATGTCTTAGCACTGATTCTTGAGGTAACAAGGTGTGGATTGACTCCAAATAAAACAGCCCCTTTTGCAATGGCCACTTGGGCCTCCACTGGACAAAGGATATGATACTTGTTGCTAAAGGCCTGACTGATTGCCTCTCTCAAGATGATGCTAGACGCAAAGCCCCCCACAAGCAAAATGTATTGGACCTTGGCCATCCCAGGTTTGTCAAGAATTTCCCTCAAAGTAGAAATTATATTTTTGATACTGTAGTCAAACAAGGTCTTCATTTTCTCGTACGTAATCATGATCATCCCATCACACCACACAGCTCCTTCCACTTTTTTGAAGAATTGAGAGATGTTCTTCTTGCACTCTGCCAGTCTGGTCAGGTTGTAGTAGCAATGTATGTAGACTGCCTCTCTGCTAGCAGAGCATTTCTGTAGACTGAAGTTGTACATCATATGTTGTAATTCAGTGGGGTAGCTCTTTACATATTCATCCCATACATCATCACTGAATATTTCCCTGAGGAAATAAGTGAAGTTTTCATCCACTCTGTTGCCTCCCCATCCACCTCCAGTTGCCTTGTGTAACTCCTTCAGGTAATGGTTTTCTTGGATCTCATGTACCGTGATGTCTATTGTGCCACCTACACACACACACACACACACACACACAAACACAAATGAATTTAGCTGTTTTCTTTAAAGTACATCAGGTCTGTAGCTTCCACCAAATATAATCTTACCTTCCTAACTCCTGGTACGCAAATGTGATTTTCTGCTGCTTTCTTTTCTCATTCCCACTCCTCTGCTATTTCTTGTACTTCTCTAGATTTCTTAAATTTATGCACTTTTGTTTACAGTCCTGGTCTCTCAAGGCTCCAGCAGTCATTTCCAATAAGAGCTGGATGCTTTGACTTGCTCCCTGAACAAGCCAATCTCTTTCCTGGTCACAGAGAGAGACTGGCCTCCTCACATAGATAGTTGACTCCTGCCTTCTAATATGCAAGCTCTGAGTAAAGATGAACAGTGGTGATAAGACTCTCAGGAGCTTGTGATCCTCTTGATGCCTTTTCAGTATTTGTTCATGATCACCACACTGCTCTTAGCAGAAAAATCACATCACACCAGAAAATCTCACTCAGGAAACTAGAGAAATTACTAAGAAGTGCTTCATGAAATAGTTTAAATGATTTACTCTACAGTGCCTGCTAGGTAATCTCTTTGGACAGTTCACTGGGCACTGACTACACTTGCTCCTATGGAGGAGGCTGTGAGCTCAGGCTATACAACAGCACGTGGGTGTGTGCCAGGGGCTGATGCTGGGATGTGGTGCAGGTTGATCCGGAGTGATGGCAGGAGCTTTTGGTGTAACTGTCTGGCCTGAAGTGCACTACAGCATGAAACACAATCCTGTTCTTTCCTTCTATTTTACTGCCTGCACATGGGATCTCATTAAATGAGAAATAAAAGCCCCATGACAAGCACAAGCACAGGCAGTGGAGCCCGAGCTCTGGGACTGCACTGCAGACCTCTGGGGACACTGTGAAACAGCCATGCTCCATGCCCAGCAAAGATGGTACCTGTTAATCAGGGAAAATTTTACCTCCACAGTCAACAACAACATACTGGATCCCAGGGGAGTCTTCAAACTTCTTCTTGTCACTGCTGTCTGCCATAAACCCTTCCTGTGGAAGCTGTTTGCACCACAGCGATGCAGCCTCTGGCTCCAAAGCAATGATCAGGTTTTCAGAGAGCATGTCAGAGATCATTCCTGCCTAAAATCACAAAAGAGAGGAGTTGGTTCAAGGAAAGGTGTTGAGATTACTGCTGCATGAACACCACCTGCTAGGGAGACTGTTCTCACATGGATCCCATGCAGGGGTGGTGATTCTTGCACTGCTGATCTCTGTGGGGCTCATTTCTACATGGCGGTGCGGGGAAAGAGCAGAGCTGTTGTTACTGCCAGTTTGGGACATCCTCTCCCCTACCACCCTCAGTGTGGAAGATTTCTCTCCCTGGTGGACTGAAATTTGAAATACAGGTTGTTTACCTGTTGAGGAGTTCCTTTGCCTCAATAGGCAAAGAAACCTCCAAAGATAATTTGAGGCAGTGGGATAACCCCTGCTTTTACCTCTTTTGCTGCCAGACGCATGAACTGCTTGGCAGCAGAGCTCCATATGGCTGGGACAGTAATGACCCAGGTGATCTCCTCCTCATCACAGATGGTTTGGAAAGAGGCCTCTTGAATGGTGTTCAGGGCATGTCGCTTCAGGTAGCGCAGGCTTTCAGAAAAGACTGTCAGGGCGGGAAGCATCTTTCCATTGGTGGCTTTCAGCTCCATGCGGCTTGTGACATTCTACAGAAAAAGCCTCAGGGTCACACATTGCAATCTCTGTACAAGACCTGTCCCCTTCACACTGAGCACTGCACAACATTTGGCACAGAAGGGGGTCGTACCCAAACCTGAGTAAACTCCAAGCACTGGCTTCAGTACTGTGGCTAACTGCAGCCTAATTGACACAGGTCAGCTACCAAACACACCTGTGATTCAGTAGGCAAAGTATCAAGATGGTTGATAAGTTAGCTGTTCACCCTAGGCCCAAGTTTGTAAAGATCCTGTAGATCCCTCTGAAGAGCTAGTGGGGAGTGATTCTGTAATGAAATTTCCCTTAACCATTTGCTTCTCAGATGCACAGAAATGGTTTTGAACCAAAACCTCTCTTCAGCCTCCCTCTGGAAGTACGTGAGAACCCACCACTCCAGAGCTGACATTGTGACAACCACATCACTCCTAGCTTCCCGGGGAGGAAAGTCTTCAAAGAGGCCTCACACCCCCCAGGGCATCCAGTTCAGCTCTCATTGCTTAGCCCTGGTGGATGCCAAAGAGAGGACATAAGACTTCATCTGAGACTGGCCCTGTGCTCTGGTTTATTCTACATTTTGAGAGGTCCTGTGGGACTCTGGAGCACAGAGAGAGAGGCCTAAGGTAGCCTGATATTTGGCTTAACAAGCAAACCCAGAGAAAGCTGTGAAATTCTCTCAACTAGCACAGAGCCTTCAGAGAGAAATGATAGCACTACATGCTTGAAAGACAGCTGTCCATCCTTAAACTGGCTTCAACATAACATTTCAGGGAAGGGAGATACAAGCTAGGGGGAGGTATACAACATGGGATGAGCTCTTAAGGCTGCCCACCTCCTTTGAATTACAGGAAACTTCACTTGTTCCATGTTCCTCCCTGAGGACTGAGGCAGGGAGCCCCAGAGGGAAGCTAGTTTCTCTGTAAAGCTCTTGTTGAGAACATACTCTCTCTTGGTGGAACCTCCAGGGCTGCAGGTAGATGCCTTAAAGAGGGTGTGACCCTGTGAGATGCAGGTTTGCTGGCAGGAGTTGTGGCCTCACGGGAGACCCACGCTGGAGCAGTTCATGAGGAACACAGCTTGTGGGAAGGCTCCATGCTGGGTGCCAAAAAGGGCTGTTGTGGTTTCATCCCAGGCGGCAACCAAGCCCCACACTGCTGCTTGCTCATTACCCCACCAGCAGGACTGGGGAGAGAATTGGAAGGGGGAAAGCCAGAAAACCCATGGGTTGAGATAAAGACAGTTTAATAGGGAAAGCAAAAGCCTTGTGCACAAGCAAAATAAAACAAAGAATTAATTCACTTCTTCCCACAGGCAGGCAGGTGTTCAGCCATCTCCAGGAGAGCAGGGCCCCATCACACATAATGGTGACTTGGGAAGGCAAACACCATCACTCCCAGCATCCCCCCTCTCCTCCTTCTTCCCCCCACTTTATATACTGAGCATGATGTCATATGGTCTGGAATACCCTTTGGTCAGTTGGGGTCACCTGTCCTGGCTGTGTCTCCTCCCAGCCTCCCATGCACCCCCAATTTCCTCCCCAGCGTGGCAGTACGAAAAGCAGAAAAGGCCTTGGCTCTGTATAAGCCCTGCTCAGCAATAACAAAAACATCTCTATGTTATCAACCCCGTGTTCAGCACAAATCCAAAACACAGACCCATGCTAGCCACTGTGAAGAAAGTTAACCCTATTCCAGCCAAAACCAGCACACATGTATTTGGCTTCACCCAGGTACGCAGTCAGGTTTGATTGTCTTTAAACAATTAAAAAACAACATAAAGGAAGGGTCCATGAAGCTTTTAGTGAATTACTAAAATAAATAATTTCGTCTTCAGTTCATAAAAATACTCCTTGATTTATGTTCATTCATTCTCATCAGCCAGATTTACTCAGCCATCTTCATCAGTTCTCTAACCCCCACACCACAAATAAATGCATAGCTCTGACTCCCACAGCAGTAACTGTTTCACCTACTGTGTTGTACAGCTTCATCTTGAAGTTCTGGAAGAAGTACCAGCTCTCAGCTTTGTTGTAGGGCAGGCTCTTGTACTTCATCACAGCATCATAGCCAAAATTCTTGAACTCCTGCTGCTGATTGAACAAGATGCACGTGGGTGTCTTTGGGGTCTTGAACCCATGCTCTGTTCCCCAGTACACCTGGCGGATTTGGTCTGCACCTGAAGCAAGGGAAAAACAGTATCCACTGTAGGATGTGCCAAAATCTATAGCAACAACAAAGACCGACTTGCTGGCCATGGCCAACTGCAGTGCAGAGGTGTGCGGCTCTAGGAGCTAGAGAGGAGTGAAGAGGTGGGACTGGGATGAAACTGCAATGACTTATGCTCCAGGGTGAAGGTCCACCACTATGAAACTGAAATGATTGATGCCCCAGGGTGAAGGTCCACCTCTACTGATTTTATTGGCTGGAGAGAGGTGTGGCACTCCATCTGTGCCTTTTCCTGTAAAGAGGGCTTCTGTTTTTTTCAGCAGCAAAGACCCTTTGTCAGGTCTCAGTAGCTTCCTGCACCCCTGACAACACGGAGCGTCCCTGGTGCTGCCCACTCATCTCAAGAAACATCTGCTGCTGCTACAAAGGCATGGCTACACAACACTCTTCTGCCTACAGCAGAACAGAGGTACTGGAAGGACAGCGTGAGGATGCTGATCCCAGAATGATGACTACACAAGGCAGCAGGTATGTTACACAGGAGATGTCTCTGGATAAACTTACCAAGTTTAACCTTCGCAGGTCTGAATATTTCTATGAAGTTCCTTGGGGGGTTGTAATGAAAGACTGCAAACATTACCTGACTGTGAAATATTTCAGTAAAAGCTCTGTTTTCTTCTTCCTAATCTTCCTATCTATCACAGGGATGGTTACTTTTCTCAAGTTCAGTTTAAGTTCAGCTCCAGAAAGTGAGGCAGATCTTAAATCAGTGTAAGAGGTAGACAAATTGGAAAGATCAGTATAAATAGTGTAACAAGATCCAGGACTTTGGCACTCAGACTCTGAGCTCATCAATTTTGCAGGAAAGACTGACTAAAATGCAAATTTTATACTGGATTGTTGAGCTTAAAGAACAAAAAAAGTGTCTTTACTGAAAGACTGGCAATGAAGTGATTTAATTGGAAAGGAATCCATTCAAGTAAACAAAACCAAAATGTGCTTCGGTGGGAGAGGGAGGGATGCTGAGAAAGAGGGGAAGGAAAGTCCCTTGCATCAGTTGAACAGACTTGTATTGGCACAAACCAATGGTAAAGCCTTATGCTAAGGCTTTCTCTGACATCTGGTTGCAGGGAGAAGCTTGCTCTCTGCTCTGTCTGCATCTGAGCTGCAGGAGCACCTTAATCTGGGACCGTCTCTGCAATAATAGTTGGTATTTGGGATTGTCGTTAGGAAACAAGACACAGAGCAGTTGTAGAAAAAAAATTACCTTGAGAACACAGAGCTTTGTACTTCTCTATTAAAAACCTCCCACACTCATACACTGCAAATTTGGTTTTAGTCACCTGCATTTGCTGTTCCCCACACACTGCAGTTCTGGGTTGAGTTCATTTTTCAGGAGCTCTCCCTGCATCTTGCCCACTTCATCCAAACCTAATGATTACTCAAACCCTCCTATTTTTGGCAAACCCTGGCCTGTGGAGTCCTCTGAGCTGTATCAGGCATTATCTGCGAGAGTGCTAGTTCACTTGTGCCAAATCTGCATCAGTATGCCCTGGAGCCTTTGTCCTGTCTTTGATCCCTTTGCAAGCTTGGATGTAGTCATGAAACCTCTGTTCACAGGACAGTCTATTATAAGGTACTTGTTTCAAGTATGTGTTCTTTTTCCCCTTAATTTTGAGAATTCCCTTTTCTTTTTTTCCTCAGACATACATTTGACAACTTGTGGCAGCCACCAGCCCATGGAAGGCAGACTGCAAGCCTGGAGGCCTTCTGTTATAGTCTGGAAAAAAGGATATCAAATATGGAAAATGTTATAGAGTGAGTCCAATGACCAGAAATGACTGTGTTTAGCATGGCCCCTGATGATCAACTGCAGCTGGTGCACACTAGGGTAGATTGGACAGAAGATTATAAATAAGTCAGATACAAGGGCTCTGAGTTAGCAACAGATTTCATCCAGTCTGTACTGGGAACCCAGAACCAATTTACAGAAGCTGTTTGATCTGCACTATATTACATGCAGATCTTACACTTTGGGAATATTTTATTTATACTATTGCTGTTGACTCACAGAATCGCAAACCACCCACCTGTCAAAGAATAGCCTTGAGAAGTTTTCATGTATAGATTTTTTTTCCCTATGGGCTGATCAGAAATTGGAAGAAGGGAAGTTTAGCTTGTGCATTTTGTAAGACTTTAATACATACTTGCCTACTGACTGTAATGTAGCTTATTATTTCTTTCTTCCCCTGATAGATGGATTAACAAGGAGAACAGAGCTTGGTCTCACTCTGTTAATACTCGACTACAATATCTGGAGAGTTGCAATGGGTAATGCTATTCTTTATATTAAAAATTTATATATGAGGGGAAAATCATAATGATCCTCACAACCACACCTCCATTTCTTCTGATGTAAATAGCTTCCCCCTTGATTTGAGCATAAATCCTGTGGGGGGGCTTTCAGGGGAGGTTGTTAAACTACCTTGGAGTTTTTCCTAGATGCTCTGTGCTTTCCCACCTCTCAGCTTTCATTCTGGAATTCAGACTATTCAACAGGGGTGAGTCCTCTGTTGTGCCAGTGTCCAAGTACAAAGATATTTCACAACAGAAATCTGTTTCAGAGCATTTCCTGGAAGGGCTGTCAGAAAAGACCTTCAAGAGAAAGAGGAAAATGAGAAGCTGAAAGGGGAGATCAAAAAGCTAGAGGCAAGGTAAGGTATTTATTCATATTTTGGAGGTACTGTGTGTTTCTACGCTGAAAAGCCACATACTTCTTGCTTCCTCCAGTCCTTAGGGACCCTGTTTCTGACCAGACAGCCCAGACACCTTCTCCCCAGACTTTCAACCTGCCAGCATCTCTTTGCAACTAACTGACTTCTCGAAGACGGTTAGAGTTGTTCTGCAAAGGGAAGGAGACATTTCCAGGTGGAACATTTTAATTAAAGAAACCAGTCTACAATGACATAGTCAAG
Organism: Oxyruncus cristatus; assembly: GCA_013399855.1. NCBI lineage: Eukaryota > Metazoa > Chordata > Aves > Passeriformes > Cotingidae > Oxyruncus > Oxyruncus cristatus. The sequence continues at coordinate 561,519 of VXAY01007492.1, read as the reverse complement.
ATGCCATCCTGATCAGATTCCACTGTAATCATGTGAAACTCAGCTGAGGTAGCACTATTTCCCACATGAAAGCTGTTTGCCAGCTACAGAAGGTAGTTGAGAAGTGCATTGTGGAAAACATGGGATTCACAAAATAGATTCGTAACGTAAAATAGTTACGCCTATTCATTGTTTCATCCTGTCTTAGCTAAGTGTTTTTAATATCCTTTTTGCCCTAGAATTGCAGAGCTCTTGTCTAAAGCGATGGCCATGCACAAGCACTCTGAGGACATGAATGACCCTTCGCGTTTGACTAATGTGCTGCAGAGGTACGAGATGCTCCGGCTACGTGAGTGGGAGAAAGTCAGGATCTCCACACCCCACTGTTGGACATATGAACAGGGCAGTCACATAATTAAGGTTTGTTCTCGTCCACTTTTTCAATCTGATTCTAATCAGATCAATATGGTATAGTCAGTATAGCAGCCTTTGTGTATTCGTATTTCTGTACCAGACAGGGCTGGGGCCCAAGTTTGGATCTCTGATTTTCCAGCCCAGTAGCACCTATGGAATGCTGCAGAGAGCAAATTGACACTGATCTGCTTCCTCCTGCCTTTCAGAAGGGCACATTCAAACATCAGTCCCATATCACACCTGTGTTAAGCCCAAGTGGGAAAACAGTCCAGTTTTCTTACGGTTAATGCTTGAACTACCAGCTGAAAGACTTCACTTTGATGTCTGACTCACTGCTCTGATTCTGGGAGGAATCTGATGGAAAATACCCAAATGACACACCTTAGAGGACAAGACTGAGATTAGGCCATTATTAGCATTGATTGTGATGATAAGGCCCCACAGATGCTGAAGAACTGTCTTCAATATGCAAGCAGCTCAATGAAACAGTTTGTTTTACAGGTATTGAAGATACATTTCAATCAATAAGTGGCCCTACAATTTACTCTAATGAAGATGTATTTTCAGCACATGCTTTCCATACTATGCCTCTTGTTTCACTGTTTCACTATTGGTTTTGCACTGCAGAGGCTGTTTGATGCCTGTGAGGAAGATTTACAGCAGAGAACAGCTGACATGTTTAAAGTTCTTGGCATTCCACCTTCGAATGACACTATGACAAACAGCAAACAGGTATTTTATGTTACTGTGCAACTGGACCTAGGCAGTGGGGTAAAAGGGCCATCTGCATCTGCCATTCATTTAGAACTTTGCTTCTGCTAAAGACACTGCTCAAAATCTATTGGCAATGGCACTGGGATAACTTAGGAGTTGAGAGGGGTGGGGGTTGCTAAGCTCCAGCAACTCTAAGTATGAGAGCAGCACCAGATAAAACAGGTCTTTCTCTCTAAGAGATGAGTTATTCCTATAAGATGCAGGGAGCTGGACTTGGTGATCCTTGTGGGACCATTCCAACTTGAGATATTATATGATTCTGTGTCCCATGATACTCAGCCGGCTGAGGCACACATATGAGTGCCCTATGTTGCTTTTATGGGACCTTCCTCCAAAGCTTGAAATAAGTGACTTCTCCATTGCTGACTGACGCAACCTGAGAAACAAAAATTTCCAGTTTTTGCCATAATACATGATAACAAGCTGCTTTGTGCTGTGATTGTTTTGTAGGGGATCATGCGAGAAATAAGGAATCTCTTTGGGCAATCATGTTACCAAACCCACTCAGAGGTTTACAGAGAAATTGTTAAGGTGAGTAAAGATACTGCTCAGGAACAGAAGCAGTGGTTCAATTTTCTGTGCAGCTTGCTATTTTTTTTTTTTTTAAAAAAAAGGGAGGTCTCCCTTCTGCTTGAGGCTATTTTCCACTTATGGCAAGGCCCTTCCAGCCCATAGACTCCCAAAACATTGTCACAAGCATGGATAAATGTACATGTAACCTTATAAGGGAGGCACGGCAGGACAGGCAGGGCAGTGCCCTTATCAACAAAGGCACAGTTCTACTGAACCCCAGCAAGGTGCCAAGAGCAGGGCCAGTGGTGGTGATCAGGGTTACAGACCAGTGATCACCTGTGACCACGCAGGTCAGGACTGGCTGTGGAATTGGTCTGTGGGTCAGGCAGGGTCAGCAGGGCTGGGCACAGATATCCCAACATCACAGCTCAGGCAAGCACCCAACCACCACTGAGCTCCTGGGCCAAGCGGTGGTGGGTTTGTGGGTGAAGATCAGGCTTCTCATAACTTCTTCTCACACCACCCTTTCTGCCACTTTGCCTATTTGTACAGGAGTTGAATCCAAGATTATATGGCCGTGCTATGTCAGAGCTGACCCTGAACACAAGCAGCCAACCCCCTGGGGAGGTAGGGGAAAGCTTGCAGATGCTGCTGATGTGCACAAAGCCCTGATACTTACTATCCAAATGGACTATTGTCTTAGCGAGTTTTTTTTTAATGGAAGATATAGGACATATATCACATATATATGAAACTTCCAAAGACGAGCTTCGCCCTTTTGCAGCTTGCTGGGCCTTTCAAAAAGCTCGGCCTCATCAAGCTCCTTGCAGATCTTTCTATGAGGAAATAGACAGTTGTTGGATGCTGAAATAATCCAGTAGCCAGGACTTAGTAAATAAAAGAACCTTTGAAGTACCCTGGGACCCCTGAATGTCCCACTCAAATGGTACCATCAGCTTTGACAAGTGAAGTTCTCGACTGCTTAGTTCATGTGGAGCAGCTGCACAGAAGGAGAGCAGGGAGGCAATGTCACATTGTAACATCATAACATTACAAAGCTTTGAAAACTGCTCTCATTTCATTTTCAGAAAGCTGGCGTTTATGCAGAAACTGCCATCCAAAACCAGTTCATACTGCAGTGCTGCTGGATTTATTGTTTGCTGCTTCTTCAGGACCCTCCAGTTAAAGCTGAGTGGAACACAGAGGGAAGATTGACAGGGGATTTAGAGCACGTAGACAAGAAAGATGTAGCATACTGGAAAAACCCAGTACTTCTGTGGCCTATAATGATATCTGGGGAAGAAACCATTGTGAAAGGTGTAGTCTGGGACAAAAAGTAGTATGACTTCAGAGTCGGGCTACTCACTTAAATGGCCATAAGAAGATGAAACAGCTGCTGTGCAATATGATACTTTTCTTTATCAGGCTGACCCTGCCTGATACTTCTCTTTCTCCCATGCATTACCCGCTTTTCAGAGCTAGTAAGTTAGACAACCCCAGCTTGGGACTCCTGGGATAAATAATTACTAACAAACGTGTATTAGCAATTGAAGATATTTCCCTCAGCAGCATGCATACATTTTATGTAACATTTGTTCCTTGCTGTTTCCAAACAGCATTTGTGTAGAAAGAGGATTGTTTTTCCAGCCTACCTTACCTGCTCTTCACTAATGCTTATGACATTATCAGATAACAGTGGCGCTTTCAACCACCCTACGGAGGCACTTGCATGTAGTAGGACCAACACTTTGCAAGACCCACAGCAGCAGTGCTATCCCTGACCTGCCATGTGCCTACAGCAGGTGCAAAGACTGCAGGCTCATGTTTCCTGCTAGCAAATAAGCAGCCTGTTGGGAAACAGGCATCCTTCTTGGGTAAAAGAGTACTTAGCTGAGAAAGAGATAAGATACTAAAAGACAAGGCTCACGAAGGCTACAATGGACTTTCAGAAGACAGCAGTGCATTGGCATGTGTACCCAGACACAGACACAGAGGCTCACTCTTATATGCCAAAAGGCCACTTTTCTCCTCACAAATGCCGCCTGCCTGTTAGTTCTCAGCTGCTTTCCCACATCTGTACAATTTACCACTCCCACAGCCCTTCAGCCACGCACCTGCCACAGCTCTTGACCAAAGAGCTCTGAAAATTGTATTTCATGGCATAAGGGTGATGCTATGGAGGCAAATGCATGTTTATGTGATTGTGTGTGAGAGAATATTCTATGAGCAACTTGAGAATTACCAAATAAAGAAGACTTAAAATCCTGCTGTGTGCCTGCCGAGTCCTTTTCTCCAGTTCTTCTTTCAAGTCCAGCAGTTTCCTTCACTGCACAAACTCCCTGGGATTTTCTCAACATGCCCCCAGGAAGAAAGGCAAATTTCTGTGCAGCTCTCTGCAAGCAAATTGCTCTGCTTCTCTCAGGAATTCAATAGTAGAAAGCATGTTGCAGTTCACTGACAACATGAGCATTGCAGTTCACTGACAACGTGAGCTGGGATGCAGGTATGTGCAAGAAAACTGGCTTTTAGAAAACCAGAGTATGCTGACAAACTGACTGTAAAAGACCTTTACTGGAAATACTTATTATGGAATCGAGCAGGTGAATTAAAAGGAGATATGCACCACACTTTCTACAACTTCCACAAAAAGAAAGAACCACCACAGTTAGTTTTTCATACCTTGTAAGGTGTTGCAGACTGAGATGAGCAGTGCGTCAGTATTTCATCTTTTCCAGGCTTTAGAAGGTAAATGACAGGGAAATTGTCCAGTAGCAGCAAGCAGAAGTTTCAGCATGACCCTGAGCCAAATGCCATGTGACCATACAGGTATAATACTACACATATGGTAAGCTGCCATGCTCTATTTGTTATTTGCTTAGAAATTTTTTGGTCTTATTTTTAAGACCCTGTGGTTCCCCGAGTCTGTCTGGTTCTATGCTGTGCATCAGTTTTATCTCATCGCTTCTACATCTCCTCATGTATGGCCCTTTCCTCTGATTTTTCTCTCCTTAACACCATTTTTGATAGGCTAAAATATTCAAGTTACAAAGCTTTATATTTCAAAGACTGATTTAAAAGGCTTCAGAAGGCTACAAGCACTCCTGCAACCTTTCTAACAGGCTTCACATACACTTCCTAGTATCTCCTAACATCAGAAGCTGACTTTTTGCTCTCTCTCTGTCACTGAAAACATCAGGAAAAATAAAACTCTTTAACACTGTAATTTACAAGACAACAGCCTTGCATAAGGTAATTTCTACTGCTTTCCTGCTTTCAAAAGCTTCAGCAAGTTTAAAACTCAGAAACCACTGCACATAAGTAGGTCTGTCTCAGTTATGGCACCTAGAGCAACATGGGGAGTTTTTCCAGGAAAGCTGATGTGTTATTAGGTACTTCAGTAAAAAACTCTTTACAGAAAATATTTGAACTGGCATGTTTAAAATTTGCAAAATAAGGACAAGAGGTACACAAGACAGAGTAAATAAATGTAAACAAACACAGCAACTGTCCACCAAGGGGATTATTTATCTTTATAATAAATGTGAGGGTCTCTGTATGCCACACTGCATAAACCTGAAGAGTTTGAGCTGTTCCCTAGAAGGACTAAACAGATAAAAGAACGTGAGATAGGTGGAAAAACAGAGGCACAAAGTCATAACTAAACAGAGGAGGTGGCAGAACTGCAAAAAAAAAATCCACATCCTTCTACTTCCAAACTGTCTCCTAACCTATAAGACCTTGTTTTCTGCAGATAGCACCAGCCCCAGCCAAAGAAAAATGCTAAAAAATAACAAATAGCTTAAATCAATCTTGTATTACATAAGGAACCTGCCAGCTGAAAGAGTAGACAGCAAAGAGATGGAAAATGAAAGATGTAGCACAGATGCAGATGAAAATTCTTCTGAGTGCTGAAATATGTTACTAAATTACTGTTCAAGAATATATTTTTAAAGCACAACATTTGAACTGTGTTGTGCACACATACAGTCTCTCTATTAATGCTGCTAACAAAGAGGCTAATAAAGCCTCTGGATGTAGAATTTTTCTGACTGTTGTGGTAATTCCCATGAGAGAGTAATTACGATTATCACAGCTGAATGAAAAATTCAGTTCATTTTGTATCTGTTAAAAAAGGCAATAGGAACTTTCTGTACTCCAGAGATGTTATTAATTGCTCTTACTGTAAGGTTCCAGTGGTTTGGCCATTAGGTGGATAGCATGCTCTGTGTGTGTGACATATTTTAGCAATGTATTAAACTTGGTCAGTGACCACAGGATATTTTCCAAAAGCACAGTGGAATAAAGTGCATTAGACAAGATGCTGAAGTGCAGAACAAAAGAATCTTTATCATAAAGGCAAAGTAAGTTGCAAACATCACAGTGCAGAGACTATGTAGTTTTCATCCTGTAAAGTCTAATAATGCTGAGTAAAAATCTGATTGGTCACAGCCTCTGGGTTAAGTTTTTCTGCACTGGAGGTTCTGTATTGGTGTTTTTAAGTTGCTCATCACTGCTCTGAGGTTTTGCAGGTGGCCCTTACCTGTGTCCCTCCACAGAGCAGCCTGGACAATGGTTTCCCTGACAAAACAAGTCCCATTTTCTGGCGAGTCACAAAAATTCTCTAATTCTTGTGTTTCCTGTATATTTGTCTTGCCTTTCTGCCAGGTGTGTGGGCTATGGCTCCTCCTAACACCTGCACCCCCAGCTATCCAACACAATGGTTTATATCTATGTAACTCATACTTATTAATTACATTTCCCAAAACTCATACATAGATGCTAAACGTTCTTGCAAATTCTTTTACATATTTAAATAACTTCTCAGAACTTATTTACATTAGAGTAGAGCTCTCTTGAGGGTCTCTGGTGAACATCCCATTCCTCAAATTATCCTTTTATGGCCACGAACCTCCTAAAACCAACTTCTTCTCCTTGAATGCATTCCAGCTATGTGGTCTAGCCAAGACACACCTTCTTATCAGCATTGCTCAGGCCCAGTCTTTATTCTCAAGGCTAAGATATCCACTTGCATACACTAATCACTGATATGGGTGAATACAAGACTACACACTGTCCGTTAAAGGAATTCACAAGATTGAGCACTATTTGTTACAGTTAAAGATGTTCCCAACATCTGTACAGCACCCAGCAGAATCCAACAGACCTGGGCTCTTAGGCTAAAACACCTTCTCCCTGTAACACATGCTCAGATGATCTCAAAGGAGCAACGATTTCCCCCTCCCTGTAAAAAGTGTCATTTGGCCTAGAGTGCAGTAGCCCCAAAACAGCCAACAAACTTTTAGAGGATTTTTAACCTCTCAGAGCAGACCAGGTACTACATCCATTAGCAACAAAATTCCACTGATTGCCACAAAGTGTCTCTGCGTGTGAAATTTCCCTATAGCCGGACTATCATGTCTCCTGGCACAAAGGATACGTAACCCGTGATCCAACACAACATTTTTCCCAGTTCTTGGTGTTTGAGTGTGAGATTTCACCCAGGACAAATATCCAGTGCACTTGTGCAGCGAGTTAAGCCATGCATTTGGTGTGGGTTGTACTCCTTAAACCATTCCAACCAGTAAAACAAGATGCAGGATTTGAGTATCAAAGGTCACAGCTAAGTCTAAGCACTTTGGAGCAATCAGTATAACACCGTTGTTCTAGAAAGGTCACTGGGAGCAGGGATAATGGTTGTGGCTGCTGCTCTGCCCTGAGATAGCCTGAAGCCTCTGAGAAGAATGTCCCTGAAGACCAGGTTGAATCACAGAGGTATGTCCTGCCTTTCCCCATGTTATATAGGATGCAACCATGAAATAATCCAGAATTGTCTTCCCTTCTTTCTTTGGCCCTATATCATCATTAAGAGACTTGGAGAAATGCTGCTGCCACTGCTGGAATGTTGTTCTCCCACAGCTTCTTCCACCCTGTACCTCCCGGGGACAAGCAGGCTCTCCCATGGCCTGAGAAGTGCGTGGTATTTCCCACCACCTCCTCCCAGCACTCCCCTCTCTTTTCATTAGTCAACACAACCACGCAAGAGCCTCCCCCTCACTTACTCCCATTTGCTGTGTAAACCAAGCTAAAGGAGTTCTGACCTAGACTTCGTTCAAATATCAGTGGAGATCCTAAGACCATTTCCCTGCTCATGGATTCTTCATCCAGAAGAACTGAGGCAAGCGTACCCATATGTCTACACCTTACACGTCACAGATGGATGGCAAACAATGTGAGTCAAAGTTTGCTCATCCCTGCCAGAGACATCTCCTGCAAGGCAAGAGCTCTGTACAAATGAATTCACACAGCCAAGTGGGTTAGATCCCCCACCTAGTGTCCAGAAAGGATTCCTCTGTGTTACACTATCATTCTACGAGGGATGCAGGATTAACCCTGGAGCTGAGGCACAATGGCTTTTTTTCAGCTCTGTAGAATGCAACTAGTTGCTGTTTCCATGCTTAAGACTTTTGTGGGACATCTGTCTCTCTGCTCCCACCAAGACCCTACCCAGACTTGTCTTGTTTTCTGTTCTCCCCACAATGTGGAGAGGGAGAAAGAGGCTGTTCCCAGCAGAATTTAAAATTATCACTTGTATCCTGGTAGCAACATTGACTGAAAGATCAGCAGCACACTCAGTGCTCCACTTGTGTCACCCAACATCACATTTGTCTAGGAAAACAGTTTTTATGGTATCCTCACTGAAGTGAGAGAGGTTCAGGTTAGACCACAGTACTGAAGAATAGCATAAAGAGTGCAGCAGGCTGTGGCCTTCCCCAGCTTTTGGGGTGCTCCTGAGAGCTCTCTCTTCAGGCCACAATATGGAATGCTAGTAAACTGCAAGGCCAGATGGGATGGGTAAACAGGAAGTACCCTGTGTTTGGCTTCTCCTGCCTTTCCTGCACAAGTCTGTCACAATTCTGACTCTTATCCTGCTCCGTACCTCCTATGCTCTGCAGCAGCAAAATCCCATAATTTAAGTGATTCTCTGTGCTTCTGGTGAACTAACCCTACACTGCATTAGCTAAGTATTTTAGAAAACACACAGACAATATCTCAGGTCTCAACCTGGTGCATAGCCTCTATTGCTCCATAACTGAAAGAGCCCCAGTTTCTGGAGAATAGGATATCTTCCATCAGAGGATAAGTATGCCAGCAGTCATAATCCAAGATATCTCCTTAGCTGTTAGCTGTGCTTTGGCCTTTTCTCTCTCTGTGATGTACTTTCATTTATTTCACACAAGCAGAAAGATCTGGTTAGACAATGGATAGGCCAGTGAGCCAGTGGATTTGTCTCTCATTACTCAGACTCTTTCTGACAGCTGCAAAGGACCAGTGTTCAAGGATTCAGACACCTGGAGAGAGAAAATGTAAACAGATGCTTTGGCTCAGAGCAAGTCTCCTGCCCATTGCAAGAAAGCCATGGGACCAACATGCAGGAGGCTCAGCTCTTAGAAAAAGGAGCAAGACAGCCTTGTGGACCCTGTTTAGCTCACTGGAAGTACCTGGTCAGTACTGTTAATAGTGCCCTTAGGGTTTCAGATGTGTGTGTGTCTATGTAAAAAGGCAGTTTGATGATAATGAAACCTACAGGTCCTGCAAGACAGATGTCCTCCCTTAGTTATGCCAGAGCAAATACTTCATAGACACAGCAAAAGCTCCAACCCCACCACTGTGCCTTCCTCTCGGAGGGGCAAAGCCTGACCCCTGACACAGCACCCCTGAATTTTCCCAGATCTTCCAACAACACATAACTCATACTTGGATTATAACCCTAACTTCTCTTTTGAAGGTTTTTCACTTTTTAAAGTGCCTGGACTCTGGTTAAATGCATGGAGATGTATCTCATGCTCATTTTCCAGAAGGGTATCTGGGAAGGTAAATAGCAGCTATTTTACAAAAAAAAAGTTTCCTTAGAAATTTGTTATTCCTCACAATAGACTCCTATGAGAATTAAGATCACTCAAATATCCATGTGGGTAATTTTGAAGGAACAACTATGCAACTGAGCTAAGGAGCAATGCTGAGCTCTTTCATGGTTGAAGCTGGCACATTTCTAGGAGTTTCATTTTCTGCACAGGCTTGTCTTGGGTTACTGAAACCAAATTCTCATGAAACAGGATAACAGACTGGGAGACTGTTCACCCATAAGCAAGAGAATTTAATAGATTCACATTTCTTTTCTTCTCCCCTTTGCCTTCCCCACCCAAATGCACATAAATCACAAGATAAAAATTTTTCACCCACAAATTGGGTGTAAAAAAAACGTATAGTTCATCAGCTCTCACTATCTACTCTTTTAAAGGACTAAGAGAGCAAAAACATCATCAACAACATGTTGATGACCATATGCTATTTTATATTAGGGTTAGCTGTGCTTCAGAGCAAATATCTAGTATGAATTATTTGACAAATTTAACTGGCATTTGATAACGCACATGTTTACCAATTTATCTAGCCAGAATTCAACAGTGCAGAAAATACACTAAATACATATACCAAACAGTGGTGCAATTCAAATTCCACATGCATGGAAACCACTATACCACAAGCTTTTATTCCTGCGGCATTCTTTGATTTAGGATGCCCCTGACATACACAGGCAAAGCAGAGTTTAGGAACTGAAGAGGATTAAAACTACTCTTTTCAGACTGATTTGGATTATATTCTGGACCATATACTCTGAGGACAGCAATGTGGGGCAGGGACCAATTTTTCTTAACATTTCTAACACCCTAAACAACTTACTGTTTGATTCCTGTTGTTTGCTTTCACTTCAGTTGTGAATCAAGGCTGGGCTTTCAAGTCTGGAGTATAAGCCCATGACGGTCATGGAGTCTAACGTTAATAAAAAATAGACTCCAAGTGTTCAAATATCAACCAAAAGAACAGAAGGGTTTCTGGTTGGCAAGAGAAATCATACTTATCTAGAGGCAGGCAGCATGTATGGTTAGTGTACCTGAGCAAGCCTCTGTTCAGGGAATCCATGGCACACTGGTGAGATAATTCCCGCTTGGTGAGCAGCTGCTGCTGCAGGAATTGCTTGGCAGGTGCTGGTACCTGGAGACAAGAGGGCACAAAAATTGTTTAGTGAAAGAGCCCCATGATTATGGGCAGGGAACTACTAGATTGTAGAATGAATATTCACAAAAAAAAAATATTTGTAATGAACTGCCATAGCTTCAATGACACACAGGCAATAAGCACCATGTTACAAAGAACAAATATGGTCTTTTCACAGCTTCTGAAAAATTATGTGGCTGGTAGGTATCTGTGTGATGGGAGATACGTCCATGCAGAAATTACTCTTCTTAGACAAACCAGTACAACTGTACTAACTGAGGAGCACTTTAACTTCTCACAGGGTTCTTCAATTTGCCAAGCTTGTTTGGGAACCAGTTTCCTAACATGCCTGCAGCCCAACCACAAAGGATTCAAACTCTGGGCTAAAAGGAAAATTGTATTCAGCTCCAGAAAAGACCAAAGTCTGCACATTACTAAAGAAATCAAAAGGGTTGCTTGTTACAGAAATGCCAAATGAAACAAAGTAAAATAACAGCACTAAAAAGCAAAACGAACTTTTCTTTGAATAGGTATGTCACATCATTTTGAACAACTAAGTAGTAGGAAAGCTCAGAATTTTAAAACACTTAGTGAGAGGCTCATGCTGGCAGTGCCAGTGTTTGATGCCAGCACAAGAGCATTACCACAACTGGCTGCCAGACGTGGGGGAGCTTAGGAGGAAGCGAGCACGTGTCTCCTCTGCCTGGGCAGGACAAAGCCCCTGCAGCCAGGCTGTGAGAATCCTGCTGCAGCACCCACGTCTAACCCGGACAAAAATCATCAACAACAACCCAACAGGTCTTGTTCTGTCCTGGATTACGCAAATAAGTGAAAAACCTCCGGCAAAGAAAGCAGAAGAAAAGAGGCTAGACCTGTGTATTTTGCTAATAGTTTAAACTTTTACCATAATAAGAATATCCCATTATATCTGAAAATGATTTATTCCAATCTAAATCCCAAATGTGGTACTTTCTTGTTTTCTGTTCTTTTTAAAAATTATTTATTTCCCATTAAGAAACACATTTCAATAAATAATTAGCAGAGTAAGCCAAATCTCACTTTATTAACATAAACAAGAACTACAACTCAAACAGAAGTCACATTAACAGACATTCATGGTATAACCTTCAAAAATGTTCAGGTCTCTGTGTCTTCCCTATGGAAAAAAATAGTCAAGAGATCATTATTGTAATTATTAATATTCTACTTCATTGTACAAAACCTGACAGAGAAATTACCCTTACAGCAGCTAATTCCCCCTTGGGTTCAATAACAAAATTGTTTAATAATTTTCATATAAAATATTTCTGTGTCAAGGTAATGATTATGGTGATGGTATTACTGCAATCCAAGGGGAGTGTACTGCCTACATACTAAAGTTTTGACAGCTTTGTAATAATTAATAGAAAAGAATTAAGTTTTCAGTAACAGCTTAGATGGTTAGCATCTCTTCTAACTGATATCAGCTAGTAGAATTATTTGGCTTCTGACACACCAGGCACATAGATTTGTGTCCTTTGAAGAGCAAGGACAAACATTTAAATCTGCAGTCGGTCATTGTGACCAAGGGACTTTATCTGGACTGAGTAATGATGTGACCTTGCTCCATGGCAACCTATCTGACATTCTCTCTGTCCACATCATTCTGCTTTTAGCTGCTTCATGTGCCTCTACACAATGCAACAAAGGTAGTATTTTAAATCAGACACTGTGCGATATAGTATCTCAACATTAATATGAAGTCCTATGCATAATTTCCTAATTAATATTTTTAAAAAGACATTGGTTAGAGATGGGGAAATGGTCTCCTCTGTTCTTACTTCCATTTTGTGGGGTCTCAGCTGACAAGGGACGTGCTCAAGGAAACCACCTCCGGAAAAGCAAGGGCAGGCCCTGAAAGTTTCCCATCACGTTTTGGCAAGAAGCCCTTTGTAGGGACCCCTGCACTCAGGGAGATCTCTTTGCTGCTGTTTGCACCTTCCACCCTCTCCCAGCCTCAAGGAGGGAAGCAGAGGCCTAGGCCCTTTCCTGAGCAAATATTTGACTTCTCATTCACAGCTTAGGAAAAGAGCCTGGGGGAATCTGTGAAACCTGAGCTGCAGCTTGTTGTGTCTCACAGGAAGAGTAAAACAATCGGAAATCCAGGCAGTGGGAGATTCTGAGGTTTAAAGACTTCCTTCCTACAACAGCGAGGCTCATGCCCCCTCACCAGCCTCCCACAGAGACTTTAGCATGGGAAGGGGGGTGCTGAACAGGGAAGGGAGTTTCACTGAAGGAATATCTGAGCAAGCCTGGAATCTTCACCTGGATAGATGACTTCAGGGATCACAGATGGAAGAAAGGGTGCACTCTTCACCTTCAGTTGAAAGGACTAGGCAGATGAAAGCAAAATGAAGAGGAGGATGTGGTTCACCATGCAGCAGGATGGAGGTCTTGCCAAAGGGCATTGTGGCTGCACAGAGAACTGAGGTTGACAGAGTGTCTGGCAGGGTCCCCCACTGGTGGTCCTTGCAGGTTGGAAACAGGATACTGGCTAGATGGAGCTCTAGTCTGGAACCTCTTGAGCTGTTCTTAAAGTTATAAAAATTCTCTCAAATGTTGCCTGTTTTGCAATAGCAAAACAAATGTGACACATCATACACCCCACCACCTCAGTTTGATCAAGTACCTCAAAAACTGCAGAAAGGCAGCGCAAAAAGGGCTAACAATTTGTGTACCTTAATTTGAAAGTAATGCAGTCATGTTCCACCCTGGAACTGGATCAAGCACCAGTGGACAACTAAGCAGGGACGTGGTGTCACTGCTGGTATGACTTTAGACTCACCAAGGCTCGAAACATTCCTGAAAGAAAATCCGTTCTGTGGGATCCTGAGCCTATGAGACTGTTAGCAGACGCCTCAGCGGTGCCCATCTCCTCTGCGTTTGTCCCGGGCCCTCGCTGGCAGCTCCTGTTCTGCTGAAGTCCAGGAGTTTCCCCCATGAATCTCTCATGGAGTACGCATGGGCCGCCAGCTCTACAGCAACACGGTGGATGCTGCTGTGTCCATGGCAATGCCTCAGAGTTACTACAGCTCAGCATGCTGTGGTGGCGAGATGGCAGGAAGGTAACAGGGAGGCTCTGGAGGGTTCACAAGTGAAGCTCGTGATAGGTGCCAGGGATCAGTCAGAGGTGCAGGCGGAAGCAAAACCGCAGTTCGGAGAAGTGTTTTCTAATGACAGGAAGAAACCTCACGCTGCAGGCCCTGGGGGTGCGCTGTGCTTCAAAAGGGCATTGGGAGGGAAGCTCAGCAGCATCAGGACCTGTAGTGAGACCCAGAGCCACAGTCCAGCAGGCAAAGATAGGGCAGGAGGTGTCCCTGGAAAGTCACCTCCGCCCAAGCTGCATAAGGCAGCTTTTCCCTTTCACTGCTGTTTTTCAGTCTTAGTCTGATTTTGAACAGCCTAATTCCTCCCTCAGAAGCATAGAAAAGGAATCACTTCCTGCAAACACATGAAATATTAGGAGTGGTTTGATATATTCCTTAGCTTCGTGAAGGCCCTTAGGCAGATCTGTGAACGCAACAGGAGGAGGGAGACACTATTGGAGCTATTTTTGATGTTTAAGTAATTCGAATTCCCGGTAACAACGTGCTGTGCCGCTGCGGAGGCCGTGTCCTGCCGCAGCACAGCGGGTGGACGACACGGGGAGTGCGCCGCGAGTGTGTCCAAGCGCGGCAGCGAAGTCGCAAGAGAGTGCTCTGTCCTTGGCACGCGCGGCACAGGGGGTCGGGCAGATCACGGCACCCGGGCATCCCGCGAAGTAGGCGGGGCACCCGGGGGCGACCTGTACCCGCGCAAAAATTCCTCTCACATTGGCAGTGAGGACCCGGGCGTCACCCCGGGTCGTTATTTTCCTTACTCATAAGTTTAAGGCATAACCACCTCCTCTCAGCTTCGCCGGAACACCTCTGCGCGCCAGCTCTACAGGTCAGGGCGAGCGGCTCCTCGCGTTATCTCATGACAGACAGTTCACTGACGGTTCTCTTAAGCTCCCACCCGGTTCCTGTCCCTTCTGCTCCATAGAGCCGCTGTCGCGGGCAGAACCGCTCCGGGACGTGCCGGAATCGTATGCAAATGAGCGGCCCCGGTGCCGCGGGGAGTTGTGGGCGCTCCCCGCCGCACGGGGCGGGGCCGAGGGCAGGGCCCGCCGTGCTTCTGGGGGCGGGGCGAGGGCCGGAAGTCCTACGGTGTCACCTCCGGGGCTTCCTTACTGCGTCTCGTCGTTGGGCCCCGCGACAAGATGGCGGACCTGTCTCTGGACGAGCTCATACGGAAACGCGGCGTGACGGTGAAGGGGAGGTGAGCGGTCTGAGGGCGGCGCAGCGCCCCGGGCCCGGCGGCCCCCGGTCGTTCTTCGCATCTCCTTTCCGGCGGCTCCCGTCCGGGCGCTGCGGGCCGCAGCTGCCTCGGCGCGGCCCGGCCCGGCCCTGCTCCCGCCCTCGAGCTCCCATTGGCGCAGCCGTTGGGCTGCGGGGCCGCGCCGCGATGCGATTGGTTGCGGCGGCCGTCGGTCAGCGCTGGGCGGGGGCGGCCCCCCCAGCCCAGCGCTGCCCCGGTGGGGTGGGGGCACCCAGCGCTACATCCTTCTCCTTCTCCTCACCCTCGGGAGTCTCGGCACCGACCCTGCGCTGTCCCCGCCGCCTCCTGCTTCTCCCCACCGAGTTAACCCAGCGCTGCTCCCCGTACCGGGTTCGGCGCTCCTCGCCCCCCTCGGTATCCGGGCCGCAGGTGTCGTCCGGGCAGTGCCCGGAGGTGCCCGGTCCCCCCGCGCTCCCCGGAGCGGCTCGATGCATTGTGAGAGAGCCTCGGGAGGTTGGTGGTGCTCAGGGAGCCGTAACCGAGCGGGGCCGACGGGCGAGACCGCCGGGGCTTCGCCTGCATCGTTGCCCGGCCCTCGGAGGCTGTAGTCCCTGTAGCGTAGCTAATGGTGCTCCGGCAGGTTGTTCGAAATGCTTGTGTGGACGTGGAGCGTGTTGCAGATCAGCTACAGGATCAACTTGGTTCTTTGTACAGCAGCTCTCACCCGTGTAGGCTGGGCCATTTACTCCAGTGCAGCGGCTGGCAGTTCTTACCTGGTTTCTGCTTCGGTAGCTTTTCATTTTCCATTTTGCCATACTCTCTTGATGCCTGTGAAGACTTTGTCCATGGATTTTCCCCCATTTGTGTTAGCTCAGTGTGCTTTTGCTTCGTTGGGGGTTTTTGCTGTCGCTCTTTTCATTTATTACTCCTAGTTTTTAAACTCTGAATGTATATACACTTACATGTCTCGAGTAATATTTTGAAATGTATTTGCTAACATACTAGCAAAACATTCAAACATATTTAAATCCTGGTATAGACAAGGACTTGGCTTTGCACTTTCTCATTCATGTTATCCTGCATATTTGGAACAGTCTTAGGCTACTTACTATGCCCCAAGTACCTACTTTATCCTTTGTCAAGTCCCTCCTTAACTCTCATTTCTTCCAGGAGTTCTTCCTGCTTTTGTTTGCTGAACAATAATCCCACTGTAAGAATTTTTTTGTGCCTTGCACTTCTCGTGTTTGTCATGTTTAGCTCACTGTATAGATTCCTGAGGTAGCAAACTTGACTTCGTGAAGGCTGGATAAACTGAGTAAACTGAAATCCTTATATCCATGGTGTTCAGTGCTCTAGACGAAATGGTAGAAAAATCTTCACCAATGAAATGTACTAACCCACAAAATATTCAAGGGAGAACTTGGAATTCTGGAAAGTGAATTAGATGTTTGAGATCCATTTTTATTTCAGGTGCTGTGGCACAAAGTACCTAAGTAGTTAATGCTGTTGTAGGGTAAGCAATTATCTGTGGAGGGGAGTTGTTTACTGGGATAAACACAAGTCTTCAGAAATGGTGTAATCCTCAGTACAGAGTTTCCTAAACAATTTCATTGGTGTCGTTAACAGTTTTAACTAATGCTGGCTTAAATGCTGATACATATATTTCTTGTTTTATTTTGACCTCTTCCATTGCTCAGTTAAAAAGAACCATTCATCAAGCCCTTTGCAGCGCTCTAAAGAAATGCTTTCAACATTGCTAAACCAATGCTTTTCCAAATTGTGAGGGAAGTCTTGCTCTGTGGCTGTTACTTTATGGCTATTTTTAGTCTTCTGTATTAATCTGGATATATTTTAATAAATGGTCTTAATAATGCTCTTGTTTCTTCTAGCTGTTGTGCTTTGGCTGTATGAGAGAGCAGCTGTAGGATTCTTAGCTAGGTAACAAAATGGGACCCCAGTCCCAGCTCTCCAGATGTCTGGACACAAGAATGAAAGAGAGGGAGGCAGAGGTTCAGTCTTTCCTCTCCTTGTTTTATTTTGGTTTGTCTTTTTACAGATCTCTCCACCAAATATACATACATGACTGTAAATGTATATATATATAATGTTAACACTGTAGGGTTAGATCAGGATGTACTGATATAAAGCTGCATGAAGAACTGAAATAACATCATCATTTGTTTTTGTGATGTTAACCTTTTGAGTATGACAACAAATTCTAAATACATACTTCTAGACTTTATAGTACTGGATGACACATTTCAGAAAGCAGATGAACACTGTAGCCCTCTAGCTTATTTTGAGTTTTAGAAGGTCAACAAGAAGAATATTTTTTCAGTACCTTAACTTTAAAATTTCTCTTAGTACTTTGTCATCCTTTTTTTTTTTTTTTTAAAAAAGAAAGCCCATGGAGAAGAAGGAAACCTTAAAAATACTTACAAGAGGAAGTGGATTAAAAATCAGATAAGCTGTTTTGGTTTTTAGGGCAGATTTTGAAGAAAGTGTATCAGACCTGTAACAAGAAGCTAGTTTTAGCTTTCACTCCATATTGTGCTGCTTCTTAGGAATACTTGTGTACGAGTGCAGATGTGGTCCTTTCTGTGGGCTGTTATCTTTCTGTGCTCAGTACTGTGATAATGATGAGCTTAAAAAGTAAAGACCATTGAGTGCAGTACTTCTGTTAGTAGATTAAAGAAGAGGCCATCATGTTAAAAAGTAATTGGATTGGTAACTACTCCTGTTGGAAGCTAATCAACCTTGAAACTGGTGGCTTTGAACTGAGATTGTTGCTGGTGCTTGTCCATCCTAAAATCGAAGTTGCTGTACTCCCCCAAATCTGAACTTGCAACCCAGAATTCTTGAAATCGTGTAGTTCCATGTTTCCTTTGTACTGGGCTCCATTGCTGCATTACAAAAGATGCTTTAGCAGACCTGTTCAGGCCGAGGGCTAGACAGTCTGTTTTTATTCCTCTCTGTCTTCAGAGGTTTCTCCAAAGTACCTGAGTTGTTGAATTCTGTTTAAATGTAGTATGTACTTAGCACAGCTGAAGTCGGGCCCTATAGTTTGTAAATGTGATCTTAAGGATGGATTTTGGAAATCAGTTCCTTAGCTGTTTGTGTAGAAAGTAAAATCCAGCATAAAACAGCTTAGGAACTCTACTCTTGTATTTAGACATGCAATCTGAGTGGATTTCTGTGCGGTAATAATGAGCTTTTATTTGCAGCAACACAAATACTTTTATTGACACTGTATCACATAATGTCTGAAACTCCCTTTTCTTTTTTTTTTTTTTTTTTTCCCCTCCCCAGACTCAACACAAGGCCAGTGTTTGGAGGTGTAAGATCTCGCATTGGAATCCAGCAAAATCTTCTCAATAGATCATCGTCAGCTGTCAGCTTCCAGCGGACATTTGATGCCCGACAGAAGATTGGACTCACTGATGCCCGACAAAAACTGGGGGTTAAAGATGCCCGTGAGAAACTGGTTCAAAAGGACGCTCGGTTCAAAATCAAAGGGAAGGTGCAGGATGCTCGAGAGATGTTGAATTCCCGTAAGCAGCAAAGTGTTGCTGCCGAAAAGGTGACCAAAGTGGTGGATGCCAGAGAGAAGATCAGCTTAAAAAGGAGTGTTCCAGCTGCTATGAGCCCACCTATGGGGACAGTAAATCTAGCCATGAAAATCACCAAAACAATCCAAGTAGGTGAAGCAAGTCAACTCTGAGCCCCTCAGTTATTCTACAGCAGTTCAGTAGACATGATAATACATTAATATGTTCATATGTTTACAATAGAAGAGATGGTGATACAGTTTGTTCCAGCCTGTGGGGCAGGATTCTGATCTTTTTTGTGTCCTTGCAGCTGCTTGGGGCTTTTTATAGAATCATTCCTTTCATTTACACTTTAATTTTGGGCCCAAAAAGACTAAAGCAGTGCTCCTGTCAGCGTCAAAGCAGATGCCTTGAATGGTTAAGTAGGCTCTTTCCCACCTAAATGCAAAGAAAATGATGCAGGTTTTTTTGTCATTCTTATACCTCCCATCTTTGCAAGTCTGATGTGGTGAAATGTCCTGTCTAGGTAACTGGTTTATCCTAGTGGTGAGATAACAGAATATACAGCTGTGTTTGTATCTAAGAAGATTTAAAATTCAATGAGCTCTTCTACAATTTTCTCTTTTTATACTTGTCTGGTTTTCAGAAAAGCCCTGGTTTCAGGGATTTGCCTGATTACATGATGCATTCCTGCTGAGGCTCAAGATTTATCTCAATTCTGTTGTACTCGGTCATCCTGACCCGCTGATTTCCTTGGCCAGTTTTCTAATTTCACTTTGCTGTGTGTGCAGCAATTTGATTCTTAGCCAGCTTCCTTGAGAAACAATCGATGTTGAGCTCTGTTAGGTACTGTGGGCAGACTCAGAAGTTTCCAAACTGTCAGGGTTGTTGTTTGAGGAGTGGTTTTGCTCCTCACCTCGGTAAGCGTGGAACTTAAGTTCCTAGCCTACCTCTTCCATTTTCGTCCTCCCAAAAATCAGCAGTGTGCTTACACATAGTCAGAAAATCTCCTATTCTCATCAGTTTCAAAGCCTTGATGAGTCTGCTTTCTGTTCAGCTGTGGGTTTTGCTCAAGAGTATCAAACACGTTTCTTCTGCAGATTAGCCTAGGAAGTTTCCCCGTGCTCTGCGTGAGAAAGGACTCTTGTGGCTGTAAGAAGGGCTAATCGCAGAGCAATAGAGCAGGCTGTTCAGTAGTCATTAATTAGTATGGTAATTAGTATTCTTGCTGTCCTAAGCCAAATCACCACCATCAGCCGTTAGGAGTTGAACATTTTCTATAAAGTTCCTAGGAGTTAAAGTAGTTTCCAGAGGCTTGGTGCCGTGGCTGTTTCTTCTGACCCTTTCTTTTTTCTGGAACTTGATTTGACCAGTAGTGTTTTCTGTTTGTTAGACAACATAGTGCAAGGAAAAATACTATAGAGTATAATGGTGATTCAGACTGCAGACAGAACCTTGCACATGAGCAATTATAATTTTTAAAAATACTTACACTAAAATTCCAAATTGCCAATGACCTTCCTATCTTCCCAATATTGAGCAGAGTCAAACTAGAGTATCTTAGTCCAAGGTGTAGCACACAGCTCTAGGTGTCCTGTCCTGTGGTCTTGTTACTCATAAAGCAAGGAGAAGTCTTTGAAATGCAAAGAATTTCTGTAGGTCTGCTGCTGTTTTTGTAGGATGGGTGTCCTTGTTTCTGAATTGTTTAGCAAATTGAAACATGAGGGTGTTACGGTGTAAGTTACAGTCTAGAGAAAATGCAAATCTGAAGATTTTACTGCCTGTGTGGAGTATTTTTGTAAGAAAATCCAATTTTTTTCTGTAATGGACAGCTTCCAGCTTTTCCAAAAAACAAAAGGTGGTTTTGAGGGCATTGTTGCATGACTTCAATTGTTGATTAGTACAGAAACATTCCCTGACTGCTTCTGTTGTGACTTCCCTGTTTCACGTTGTAATGGGCTCAGAAGGAGCAGCTACACTATCCTGTGCATCATTTTATTCCACTACAGCTTACTCCAGCTGTAGTGTTAAGGGGCAGTATATGCTTCTCCTTTAAAATGGAACTGAATTATGTTGTGTCTCAGCTTGTTGAGTTTGATGGAGATACTCATGTTTGGTTGCCTATAGCATGAAAGAAGAGATATAATAAATACTTTCTGGTTTACCCCATTCATGGTTTTGTATTGGCAGAAATGTAACCTAGCAGGGCTGTGTCTTTCCCAATTATCTTGGACTAAAACCCCAAGTAATTTGAATCAGTTTCTTTGTGTGGCCGTAGGTTTTAATTTCTTCGATTTGAGTCTCTCTCATATTGAACATATTACAGGAAGCATAGATGTTATCCAAGGGCATATTGTCGTAATGTATTTTAAAGCAGGAGGGTATCAACTAACAGCTCTGATCTTCTGAAATCGGGACCTGATGGACTGTAACGTTTAATGTTCTGGTTCGTTCTCTCTAACTGTAGCAGAAGGCTCCAGTTCCTGGACACTCTCATCCAGCAGGAATGAGGATCAATGTGGTGAACAACCATACACACAAACAGGTGTGTACCTGCTCTGTGCTCTGTTTGTTGCCTTTGGCAGGGAAGGAAATGTGTCCATAAACATTGGTGGATGCAAAGAAAACTCGAAGTAGGAAAGGAAGGTGTTTGGAAATTCTTTATCAACTTGGTTTCCTATTCTTGTGTGATTAAGATACTTTCATGGTAATTGATGTTTTCGTTTAGTATAATTGATCTTGATTCCTTGTGTGTTGGGTGAATGAGAAGTAGGTATGCCTGTATGTGCTGATGTTTTTTGTTCTCTAGAGACCGTGACCTTTAGCTCTGTCTTTCTGTGAGTTTCTCAGTGACACCACATCAGATCAGGTTGTTGGTTGTATTGATTCACCATGCTGCCAGCACTTCAGAGAGTTGATGTGATTGTACATGGTCAAATGTGCTTCAGTGAGGTGGGAGAAGGTATAACCTTCCCGTGAAAAAATCCCAACTCTGACTACCTGCTGGAAACTTGATAGGGAAGGATATTAACTAGTATTCTGATGTACTTTCAAAGTTGCCATATCCCTTATCAAGCAGATTTTGAGAAAGACCCTGGAATTTGTGCCATCTCTTCTAGTACTTTGTCACAGCCCCCAGCCATTCAACCACCTTACTACCTTGGGTGCTTTCAGAGAGGAATTACATGTTTCTGTTACTTGTGTTATTTTGTGTGTATACACATAAAATATTACATGGAGTATTGCAAAACTGACATTCTCAATATCGTGTCCTTTTTTGTTTGGGGTTTTTTTTCCTTGATTATGGTAACTTTAGCTATTTGTGTAGGTTACCTTTATGCTGGCCTGCTACCCTCACCTATCCCAGATGCTGTCACTTTAGGAAGTGTCTTCATTATTCTGACCTTATCACTGTATGCCTAGAATCCATTTTATTTGTCTCAAACTCAAGTCCATTGTCCTGATGGTTAGTGTTTTTCCCAGCTCTTTTATTTTCTGCACAATTCTCCTCTGTTCTCTCATCCCTTTTGGTTTTTTTCCTTCATAGCATTTCTGTGACTGGAACAACTTCCCTGTTTGTAAATCAGAATCTTGCTGACTGTGACAACCCACTGATTTTGCAAGCTCTCATTGCTAATCCCTCTGTTTTTCTTTACCTTTCTGCTGAGTTAATGGAAAGCTGCTTGGAATTGTGACTTCTTATGTTCTGGGCAGTGTCATTTGTGTCTAGACTTTTTCTTAACATTATTTAGAGTCTATGAAAAAAATACTTGTGTAGGAGTTCGCCTCAGTATTTTAAGGCAGGGCTATGAGCGTGAAGTTGAATTGAGTAATTATTCAGTAAACCTTCTAGTGCAGTGTTTTGTAGTGCCAGATGGGTATGTGCTGTGCTGAGGAAAGCAGGCTGTTCAAAAGGAATGTTCAGTTTAGGTGTATTTAGCAGGCATCTGCTTAATTAAAAAAAGCAAAACCCAATTTAAAAATCATATGCACAGGCTTCAGCTTTAAAGGTAGCAGAGTGGTAAAAAGTAAGACGCTGAGGCTTTATTCCAGTACTGTGGTTTCAGCAGTCCTAGTGAGGTCTAGTGATTAGAGGAATCTGTGTGTGATTTCAGTACACTTAGGGAAACAGCTTTACTGTGGAATTTCAGGAGAAGTCAGATAGATTTTACACTGATGTTTTGAAATGGACTTGTGTACTTTCAGCTCTGTGTCCACAAGCTGCAGTGACAGGAGTAAAGTCCAGTGTAGTCATGTTCATTACCTGAACATGGTTGAAGACAAGGGAAAACTACCCATTTTAGAAATGTCTAGATTAAATCTATCTGCTTGTAAACTATTACCTTGCTTCTCTGCAGGGTCTGTATGACATGGAAGATGATGATGAAAGTGTCTCTCCCCTTCCTAGCAAACAGATGAAAATCACCACCACAAACAGTTTCCTGAACAATTCGGTAAGGGATTATCTGAGCAGTCCCCACCATGTCATGGTCGTATTACGTGGACACGCAGGCTTTGGCTTCACAGGGCTTATGTTCTTTTAAAGTACGTAGGTGATACTTTCTCCTCAAATATTTGCTCTTTGCCCCACCCTTCCTTTGTGCCAATGCTTCTGCTGTTATTTTTGGAACAGAATTCTTTTAGGGTAACTGGTTTTCTGGGCTCTTTGCAGCTAGAATGTGTGTTTTCTGCCTTGCTGGCAGGTTGCTACATCTTGGCTCTTCACTTCCTTCTTGTTGAGGAAGTGTATTTAACCTATCTTGTTACTGTTTGAGCAAACCAGCCAGGGAAGCTTTCTGCTGCTTCTAGAAACTGGGCATCAAAGCAGGTGATGCCCAAAGAGGCGCAATGAAACTGTTTAGAGACAGAATTTAGCCTTTAAACAGCAAAAGTATTTATTGCAACGTTGGAGAGCTCCCTGGTTCGCACCAGACAAAGAAGCTCTGAAAATCCAGTGAGAAATTCATAATTATATACAATTTCCATGAGAGGTTACAACATCTTTACGTGCATATTCATATAATTGCAACATCTGATTATAATATTCATGATAGGTGGGGTCTGGGCAGAGCTTGGGGCCGGGTCATCTTTTGGGGTGTTGTTTCGGTGGTCGTTCCTGTTCTTCAGCCTAACGGGGTCTTTTTACTCCTCTTCCTTGGCTGAACTTTTCAATTTTCTCTGTTTTGCTGACTCCATGATTGTGAATTTTGCAAGACCCTTGGACTCATGCCCCTATTTGGCCTTCTATTTCTTCGTATTCCTTATCCTATATCCATTTGTGTAGGCATGTAAGCATTATCTAGCGTATAAGCATACCACAAATTCCTAAAACCTGGCTTCTATCTCTAGTTAAGCTTTACTTTATATTTCTCAGAGCAAGGTAACAGGATCCAGGATCGGCATTCTAGGTTTACTCTTTAGGCCCTTGCTTCGTTTCACAGGAAGTCTCTTGCCAGGTGAAATCTTAGTTGGCATCTGGTTGGGGAGGACTGTTGGCTCTGGAGAAGGTGGAATTTCAGTACGGATGCATGTGAGGTCCTGCTTTTGGCAGGGGAGAAAGAAGCTTTGTAGGAAAGAACCTGGGGGTCCTATTGCGTGATCTACTAAGAATGAGTTAATAGTGCATCCTTCCAGCAACAAAGGCCAACTGTATATGTAGTAAGATCCTAGCCAGCAAGTCAAGGAAGGTAATTATTCCTGTTTGGCATTTTGAGAATGCACCTGGAATTCTGTGACTATTTTGGGGCATTTTGAAGGACACGGACTGGAACCATTACAATAGGGTGGTCAGAGGGCTGCAGCATATTGTTTGTGAGGAGAGGGTGAGAGAGCAGCGTCTCAAGGTTGAGAAGGCTGTAGTGAAATCTGTCCACTCTCACTGCTTGTTGTGTGGTCATGGAAAAGGCAAAAGGCAAAACCCAGGTTATTTTCAGGAGTGACCATGGAGAAAATGAACCAACAAATGTGCTGCAGCAAAAAAGATCCTAGTTGGTGAAGTTCTCATGGTGTTGATCAGCAGCTGGCACAGCCATTCTTGAATATTCAGCCATTAACTGGATAAGGCCCTGAGCCAATCTGATGTGTGTTTGAAGTTAGCCCTGTTTCAGACATGGGGATTAGACACAGGTTTGCCCTAAGTTATTCTGTGGTCCTGAAGAAGCAAATTCATGTGGTTTTTACCATCACACAGGCAGTGTAGTGCAATGATTATCCCATGGGTTTATTTCCTCGTATGGATATTCAGAATAGAGCATCTGGCCATTTGTGATTTTTAAATAATCTTTATGAGTTATTCCAGGGTTTTTTTCCAGGAGTAAATTTGTTCTCTCTCGTGTTCACAGCAGCTTCCAAGCACAACTTTTAGTCTGGCTTTAAACTCAGGTGGTTCCAACTGCAGAGGTTATACTCCGTGTCTTTGTGTGCCCTAGCTTGGGCACACAATTCTGAATAATTCTGAAGAATTATTGCTGTTTGTACCAGGGCCGCTCAATCTCATTGTTAATGAGCAATCTTTGTGAACGCTTTGTAAAGTACTTGAAAATCTTTGAGTGAAAGGAGCTTTTTGAATTCAGATCACATTGTTAAAGTTCATTTAAGAAGAATATGAAGACAAAAAGGGCTTATGAGGGAAGTATTCTTTTGGGATAAACATATCTTTTTATGTTTATGCCCAGAAGTGTTTGCTGATTTTTTTCTTTTTCTTTAGAGCTGAAACTCTCCAGCACTGTAGTGCTTTTGACACTGGGAAGGACATGTAGTTCTTAGGGCATGCTAGTAATACTCTTCTGGTGGTGCTTGAAAAAGAGTGATGACTTTTGTAGGCTGCAGCTCTCAGAGGTACTTTATTTTGTTTCTTCCTGTAGACTGGTGTGAGCGGCAATAAATTCTCTCTGTCCAAGACTGTTCCCCTGACTAAAGTGGTCCAAAATGATACATACACAGCTCCACCTGCACCTCCCTCTCCTATGCGGACGAAGGCCTTGACAAACATGTCTCGGACCTTAGTGACAAAGGAAGAGCCTCCAAAAGAGCCGGCACCTGTTGAGGTGAGCTCCGGGAAGGGGGAGATGCTCTTTACAGAAGTCTGTGAAAAATCTGAAACTTGCTATTCGTCCGTCATGTGAGCAGCTCATTTCTGCCTGCCTTTCCCCATCATTTTTGGGACACCATCAAGGTTATTCTGATAACTGCAATCCATGTCCCAAGAATTTGAAACTAGTCTAAACATCGTTTTCCTCAGAGTTTGAGAGACTGGGTGTTCTCAGATAGTGCATCTTGATTCTCTCAACCTTTCTCTCTGGCGTAAGAGCACATGGTCGTAGAGGAATCCATATTTACAGGGAGGTGGCAGTTACTGTTTTGAAACTCCTTGGTGGCTTTTGTGTCCCTAGGAGTAGTGTTTTAACACTATTTCATGTGTTGTTTTCTGTACACTCCAGTTAGGAAGGAGAAAAAAGGATTCTTCCAAATACAGCTTCTTGCTGTACACATGAGACCTCTCAGGCAATTTTTAGACAACCTGCCTGGAATTGCTTTGCCAAATTGGCCTGATGTTGGGTGCAGGTAACCCACCAGGTACTCCCAGGCATGTTGAGTTCAGCATCCTCTTGAAAGGCGAGAGCTGTATTTTGGGGTTTGCTGGCTGGTATACAGTGCAACAGAGAATCGCTGTTAAGTGTGGGCATGACCAGAGTACTGTGTATGTATGCAGATTAAATTACTGTTATACTTGGCAATAGGAGCAGAAAGTTACTTCAAAGAAAAATTAGCATGGAAAAGGAGCTGCTTTTTGCCATCGGATGAGCTGGGCTTTTGTAAGCATGGATACTTCCCATTACGAGCTGTAGCTCTCTCCTCTGTGTGTGTTTAGAGACATTGCCAGACATCCCCTTACCTATTGTTAATGCTTTCTCTGCTGTGCTGTCTCGTGTGCTGTATTTCTGACCTTTTTTTATGTGATGCATTTGTTTGTGTTGGCAGCTGGCATTCAGTCCTTTGGAAGGCACAAAGATGACCGTAAATAATCTGCATCCTCGAGTCACAGAGGAAGACATTGTTGTGAGTGTTGCTTACTGCCGGACTGTAGATGAATGACACTTCCTTTCCTTATCCTGTCTTTTTTGATAAGTCAGTTGATCTTTGGTGAATGCAATGAAGAGGAGTATGATGTGGTTTAATTTCCTTGCGAAAAACTTTGAGGGTTCCTGATTGTTTTATGTTTTGTTCACGTTTTTTTAAAAAGTGTGTGCTTAAGAAGATAGGAGAAAATCCCATTTCTAGGATGTACTGAGATGAACATAAGAGTTCATGCCAAATGATGTTCAGGGTGTTCTCCCTGAATTTACACCCCCATCCCAATGCTGCAATCTAGGGGCTTCCATTCTCATGAGGCTGAGAATGAATCTGGTCTTCCTAGGTGGAAAACATTACAGAGTATTGGCCTTGAACTCTCCTGCCTTTGTAAGCTCTATTACTAGTGCCAAGTACTCATAGCGTAACAAGCACAGTAAGACAAGTGTCCAGATTCTGTCGGGTGTTTACTAAGCAGGATGGGTGGTGCAGTTGAGAAACGAAGCCATTCTACTTGGTGCCTTTGATATGACCGTGGTCACGACTGACTCTCTGCCCTCAGGAGTTATTCTGCGTGTGTGGCGCTCTGAAGCGAGCCCGGCTGGTGCACCCTGGAGTGGCCGAGGTAGTATTTGTGAAGAAAGAAGATGCTATCACAGCATATAAGAAATACAACAACAGGTGCTTAGATGGTAAGTTTGATGCCACAGTTGCAATTAGGGTAAATAAATCAATAATTACTTTCCCACCTCAGTGGAAAGTTTAAAACCATCTCAGATGCTCATATGCTACTAAGAGAGAAGGAATGCTAGAAAATGAGTTCAAGAGCTAGATAATATAACACATTCCTGTGTGATTAGCTGAATATATGCACAGTTTATTTAAGTGAAATTAGAAAAACTCCACCCACATTTTCTTAGAAAAAGAATGCTCAGAGCTGGAGGCAGGGTCCTGGTGAGTCTGCTAATCTAACTTCCAGATGAAATTTATTGTGTTTCTAATCTGGTACCAAGAGCTAGATAGTCCTTAGCAAGGCTTTACTTGCTTACAGAAAACCTGTTTGCGAAGTACAAGTAAAACTAATTGCAGTAGTCTCAGGGTGTCATCAGAGACATTTTGAATTGGAGTTGTAAAACAGTATCAGCTTTTCCATAAATGTCTAACAATGCAATTTTAACCTGGACCCACTTGCAGTGTTGTGTTGGATGGAAATTAGCTGTTAATTTTTAGCTGGAAGTAGATGCTTTTTCTAGATGAGTAACGTTATGAATGTCAGATGAGGAGCAGACAGCTAGGAATAGGAGATCCTCTTGTCTCTGCTAAGGGCTTTGTACCTCTGTGTAATTTCTTAAGTAGTGTGATCCTTCATATTGTACTGGGTGTTTTGGTGGCTTTTCTGTTGCTCTGATTTTGCAAAAAAAGATTTATCAGCTGGTCTTTCTCATGTTTCCCCTGTATGTGGAGCTCTATTGCCTGCACTGCTGTATGGTATTTGAAGGATCTTGCCTTACCCCAATTCTAATAGAGTGACATTTTTATTTCGTTTTTATTTAGGTCAACCAATGAAATGCAATCTTCATATGAATGGGAATGTCATCACCTCAGACCAGCCTATATTGCTGTAAGTGTCCTCTGGGTGGGTAAAAGAACCAAACATTTCTGCAAGTTCTGAGAATTGTCCCATGAATATTTTCCTTCTCTTCCATACTGTGGCGCAGTATGTTGAGCTAAGTGCAATATAGGTTGACCACATACTGCTCTCAGCCCTGAGGTTCAAAAATAATCTGAGATAAGGATATTTTCTTGTGAGGAAAGTGTATTTAAAACCTTTATCTCTAATATTGGTAAGGGTCAACACTGATAACAGTCAGTGCAGACGTAGCGTTAAATTTTATTCCATAATGAGAGGTTAAATACTGCTCTCTTTTTATCCTCCAGCCGATTGAGCGATACCCCTTCAGTGAAGAAGGAAGGGGAACCACGCCGGTCAAGTGCAAGCGCCTCCTCAAATCCCCCAGCTGAAGTGGACCCTGACACTATCTTGAAGGCACTCTTCAAATCCTCAGGGGTCTCTGCCTCTGTGCAGCCCACAGAATTTAAAATTAAACTCTGAGAAGCAGGAGCAAGCAGTGGACTGGAAAACTCATATAAGTTGGGGGGGTGGGGAAAGTGCAGGAGTGCAGATGTTATTTGCATTTGCCTGCCTTGAAATTTTTTGTTTTCTATGATCGCTACTTTACTGTATGATAGTGTTTCTTCTTGTGTGTGTACTTTCTGTTTTCATAGTTGGAGTTTTCTTCCAGTTTTTTTTTCCCAAAATAACCTCCCCCTTCTGCCAGTAATGTATTACCAAGCATATACCATGTAACTCCATCCTTTACTCCAAAGCCCCCAGTGGCCATTAAAAGTGCACATAGACTTTGAGGGAAGGAGTGGTGATCTCCTTCTCTTTTCTTCTGACTGACCTTTAACTAAAAGGTGCAAGGTGCATCCCCTTGATTGTCCACAGGCAAGAACACCACATTTTCCAAAGTTGCTGCATTGGGTACAAAGTCAGGTTGGGCTCCATACAGGAAGCACCATCTTGCATCTTTGACTTGTATGCATTTGGTGGTATACCACTTCATTCTGGCTGTTGGACATGTTCCTGCTCAGCAGCTGGGACGTTGAGAACAAGTGGGAAAAACCGAGCTTCCCGTTGTGTGTGCCAGCCAAGAGGTGCCAGGTGGAAAGGACGTATGCACAAGTGCACCAGCCATTGTGCTGTGGGAAGGGATGTTTCAACTCTGTAATGCTGGGGGATTGTTCTGGCATTTTTACAATGAATATATTTACTCTGTAAGGTCAGGCTCAGTTACTCTCCTCTTTTTGGACTGAAAAGAATCAGTTGTGTTCAGAGCTAGAAGAAACGCAGAATATTTCTCTCCCGTTAGACTGTATTGCATCCTCCTGCTGATGCAGGGACATTAATTTTTTTCTTACCTTCTGACTCACCCAGTCTCCTGTAAAAAGGAAGGACCTGGGACCGTTTACCATGAAGCAGTCTTTATTTTGTGTCTGGAAACTTGTTTCTTTGAGAGATGCCACTTGGGCCGTGTTTAGCTGCTGTGTGGGCATGCTGCCGACATACCTGGATTTGGAGGATGATTGCTGCAGTTATGGCTTCAGAGGGAGGTTTTGGAACAGAGAGCAGTTAGCACTCTGTAAGGAACACGGGAGAGGAGTGTCAAGTCCTGTGCAGAATGGCGAGGATGTGCTGTGGGCCAGTAACTGTGTGACAGGCCACCAGGTGGCATTTCCAGTGCTTCCCATTCTTTGTACAACATTGTTGCCTTGGATGTTGAAAGTATGAGTCGCTCCACTTGTTTGTGTTTGTTCAGATTGTGTTATAAGAGAGGAAAGCTGAGAACAATTTCCAGAACCTGGCTGGGATTTGAACTTGATCCTGCTAGCTAGGAGACGAACCTAATCCATTCTGTTCAGCTCTGCTGAGTACCTCTCAGAGGTCCAGATTCCATTTCTTGGTCAACCCTGTGTTTCTTTTGCTTTCTTGTTGTGTATGAACTCTTTGCTCTCTCTGGCTTGTGCAAACCATTCCACTGTCTCACCCTTTTAGCCATGGAAATAACTGAGGACTTGGCAGGACTTATTTTTATGGAATACTCTCTGGTTAGAAAGCCAACGACACCATTATTGGTAGGGTGCTTCATGTGAACAGCAGATGTTTGTAGGGGAGGGGACCTAAGACACAGCTTTTGTTCTCTTTTTTTAGCTTGCCCACCAAATACCTGTGTTTTAATAAAAAAAAGGGGGCGGGGAGGGGGAGGAAACATTAGGGGTTGGAGAAGATAATGTATTACCTGTTTCTGAATAAACGTTTGTTATACAGAGAGTGAATTCTAAGCCTTTTTAGATGCTGTGAAGCAACTAAATGTAAGTGGAGTTGTCTCAACAGTGAGCCAAGGATGTTTTTTAGATGAACAGCAATTTCAAAATTGATAATGCGGTGAAGAGCAAGAGGAGCATATGGGTGAGAGAACTGATACTCG
Organism: Oxyruncus cristatus; assembly: GCA_013399855.1. NCBI lineage: Eukaryota > Metazoa > Chordata > Aves > Passeriformes > Cotingidae > Oxyruncus > Oxyruncus cristatus. The sequence goes on along the minus strand of VXAY01007492.1, from coordinate 530,777 downwards.
TCCACCTTTTAATCTGGATCACAGAAATTAGCAGTTGACTCTTACTACTAAATGGGAGCCGTTTCTGTCTATCTAATTCCAATTCTCTTGTCACAGAAAAAAAGAGCCTTTGTTATTGACAGCCTAGTAATTGAAAAAGTAATTTTATTAAATAGCAGCTGTGAAACATGGTACCTGTTCTAGGTGAGGTAGGGTACTTTCATTATCAACCAGACAGAAAGCTGTGGGCATGTGAAGACATGTCCTGTGAGTGCATGTCTTGTACTTTCTGAGAGAATGGGGAGATTCAAGCATTTTTAAAATTGAGAGATTCATGTCCATTTAAAAAGCCAAACAGCAAGTTGCACTTTAACTTCCTGTTAAATTGTGCATTGTGTTTAGGTTATCTGTGAGAGTTTATGATGACATTAAGATACTTCCTTGGAAGAACTAGTGCTCCGTTCTCTTAAGTCTGTGGTATATGACAGTATATTTTTATTTTTTCATAAATCGGTGAAGTCAGTGATTCTCTAAACACCATTCCGTGACTTGTCTTACAGCAATGTCTTGGTATATATTGCTCTTCTGTTCTTGGTCAGCTCTTTAAAGTTAATCCTAGTCTTCTAATATACTATAGCTGGCTTCTTTGGTTGGGTACTGAAAGAAGAGTAACCAGTTTTCCCTACTCCTTTTCAGGTAGTTCATCTTGCAGCTCACCAGTCTCTCCTGGCTGTTCTGCAATCGTCATGCTAATCTTGTTTGCTTACATACCGCTGACCTCACATCCTCCACATTTGCCCTCATGCAGCATGGTTAAATTTTTGGTTTTGTTGTGTTTTGGGGGGTTTTTTTCTGTTTTTTTCTTCCCCTGGGCTGATAGAGATTATAAACTTGCATATGAAATACTGATTGCCTGCACTAAATTAATGTGCATTGATTTAGTCACTAAATTAAACAACTGGCTAGGACAGGTGGTAGGTAATTTGTAATGGCGGTTCTTTTTTTTTTCCTTTTTCAAAAGTGTGGTGACTTCTGAAGTGATACCACAATGTGCAAGTTTGGTATATTTTCATGGCTTCTGCATGTACCATTCCTTCTGATAATGTTCATTAACTTGGATATTTGGTTGGGTCAGCTCTCCACATCATTTCATGTTTTGTCACGGCGTGCATTAGTCTTGCTTTAGTATCTTATTTTTGGAGTAGTCCTCTCTTCCATTCAGTCTTAAAGACAAGTTCCTCTGTAAACGGTAATTTTTTTAAAATTTCCTGAGTAACAAGAGTCTTTAAAAAACAATTGTCTTTGAATGTTTTTACGTATCCTTAAGATCTATTTGCCTCTCTAGGGTTAAGTGACTGCGTTTTACGCTGTTTTTGCGGAAAGGTGAACTCGACCCTCGCGAATGTGGCGAGTCCCTCCGCCCGGCGGGTGTTGCCCGCCCCGAGGCACCAGCCGCCGCCATTACCAGCGCGGCGCCGCGGCTGGAGACTACATGTCCCGGCGGCCCCCGCGCCCGCCGCTCGCGGAGAGAAGATGGCGGCCGCCACGGAGCGTGTGGCGGGAGAGGCGCCGGCGGGTTACACGGGTGAGGGGGCTCGGGGCAGCGGCGGGCACCGGGAGCGGGGCCGGCGGGGCACACGGGTGAGGGGCCACCGGAGCGGGGCCGCGGCGGCAGCGGCGTCTCTGACCGGTGCGTCCCCCGCAGCTCTGGCGGTGAAGTTCGGGGCGCGGCAGCGCTCGCCCCATTGCTTGTTGGTGAAGGAGCACCAGGTGCGGGAAGGGGCGGACACGGCGCACCCGCCTCGCCGCACGCTCTTCGTCCTCAACGTGCCCCCGTACTGCGGCCCGGTGAGTGGGGCTGGGGATCGCACAGAGCGAGGGGGCGGCTGGAGGCCGAGGGGGTCGCCGCGGGAGCCGGCGTGTCTCGGGGCAGCTGCGGGCACAGGAGCCGGCGTGAGGCGGGGTGTCTGCGGGCAGAGCCGCCCGGGGTGCGCTGCAGTCTGTGCGTGAGAGGGCGGGGAGGAGCTTCGCTCCTGCTTTGCTCTACCACGAGTTCTCTCACATTCTCCATGTCAAGGACTCTCTGTCTAGGCTGTTCTCCCGCTGCGGGCATGTGCAGTCTGTGGACATCTGTGACAAGCCAGGGCCGGGAGAGAAGAACGAAATGCCGACGTCTAAATTCTTCAACCGCAAAACTGTAACGGTAAAGCTCAGGGGGCAGAGGAATACTGATGCTCTAGGGGGAAATGATGGCAAGCACTGAATGGTTCTGTTTTGAGCATGAGATATGGGAAACCATTTGGGGGCATCGGGTGACATGATTACATATTTAAGTTTACGGTTTGTTTTTTTTTGCTATCCCACTGCAACTTGTGGTTTGTTTTTTATTTTACTTTTTAATGTTATTTATCCTGCAGCTCCATGCTGCATCACCAGTTTCCCTGAATGTATCTGACTGACCTGGGTGTCTTTTCCTTACAGGGATTTCAAGTAGCATATGTGGTGTTCAGGAAACCAGCGGGTGTCCAGGCAGCCAAGGCTCTGTCACAGGAAGGTCCCTTGCTAATATCAACAGAGAGCCACCCTGTGAAAACCGGCATTAGCAGTACGTCAGCCCTAGCTATCTTTCTACTAGCTAATATCAGGAAAAAACTATACTTGTTACTTGCTGAATCCTACCCTGCATGTCCCATTTTGTACTAATCTGAGAGATGTTCAGTTTTTTGTTGTCCTGCTTCTGTTCTTCACAGGGTACAAATCTTATTGTACTGGGTGTTGTAGTCTAGTTCGGTGACCCTCTGGGAGAATGGAGCTGCTTGGAAGGGGGGATTTCCCAGCATCTTTTCAGTATCATGTAGATTGAGAGATACTGTCTGCATCTTACCCTCAAAATGGAATCCAGACTCACAAGCACCAGGTGCTTGTCAAGATGACAGCACTTCAGATACACCCCCTTGACAGGAACCCAGCCCTGAGTGTCGTACTCCTTGGAGTAGGGCTAGTTTACTTCTGCCTGGGAGAGTTGCAGACTCTTCCCATTGCTTATTGGCTGTGCCCTTGGCCACAAGTCAGTTGATCTGTGGCAGTGGGGAAGCTGAACAGAAATGGGAACAGAGTCCTTACCCCATAGCAGTTTAGTCTAGAGCTGCCCAAAGGCATCACACTGGGGCCTGCTTCTAACAGTGGCTACTGTTGACTTGTGCCCTCTCTGTCTCAGAGTGGATCGCCAGCTACGAGGCTTCTGTCGTGGATCCGAAGGAGCTTAAGGCTGAGGTGGATGCCTATATGCAAGACTATGACAAAAAGATGGCAGAGGTGAGGCGAGGCTGGGGAGGGAACCCACCTAAGTGGTTTCTTTGGGGAAAAAGAAAGGAAGAGAGATTTCTCAGTGCCACAGTGGAAAAGGCAGAGGGTCCCACTGTTCGGCAGAGGTCTTTTACTCCCCGTAGCTGGTGGGCAGTCAGGCCCTGGTTTGGTCTGCAACACCTGACCCTTCCAGCAAGGTCTTACAACAGCTATCCACAAATAAAGACCTGGCTGGCTTGCAGTGTTGTGACTGAGAGTTGAAATACCTACACCCCTCGTCCCATACCTTCATTTAAATCTTGTGTGGAAGCAGGAACTCTGGCTTTGCATGTGCTTAAGGTAGGGCTGATGGACCTGTGCATCAGGCTGGCTGGCAGCCTGTCTGCATGCAGTGAGCTGTCTTACCCTCCTGCCTTTACAGGAAGAAGCCAAAGCGGCCGAGGAGGAGGGTGTTCCGGATGAGGAGGGCTGGGTGAAAGTAACGCGAAAGGGCCGGAAGCCTGGCCTGCCCCGGACAGAGGCTGCCAACCTGCGGCTGCTGGAGAAGGAGAAACAGAAAAGGGCCCGCAAAGAGTTGCTCAACTTCTATGCCTGGCAGCATCGCGAGACCAAGAGAGAGCGTGAGTGCCCAAGCCTCCTCCTACCCCTGCCCGTGTCTCTTGTCTCACACTGTGTCTTAAAGAACATCCTTCTTCCTTCAGCTGAAGGAAGCCTTCCACTGAAGGGGTGGCTACATCCAGCTGATAGTGAACAGCTAGCTGTCTAGGTGGGAATGGCCTCACCAGCTCTTGGGAGGCCTCTTGCCACCACCTGTCCTAGAAAGGGCTGCTGGAATATTTTGTGGAATAGTGTGCAGGTCGTGGTTTTCCAAGATGGTTATTTAGTCTGCACAAAGGCAGTGATTGAAGGGAGAAAATATCCAGTTTCCTCCCCAAGAGGGAGCTGCAGCACTGCCGGAGGTGAATGGCCAGAGCCCCAGCTTGGCACTCAGCCCCGGTGTAAAAGGACCCGCTCTGGGAAGTGTGTGTTTGTAGCTGTTGGGACTGAGCCCCTCCTGGTGTGTGGAAGTGAAGCTCCCAGGAGAGGGAGATCTGCTGCTCCCGTGTGACCTGTTCTCTTTCTCCATGTTTTAGACATTGCCCAACTGAGGAAGAAATTCGAGGAGGACAAGCAGAGGATCGCACTGATGCGAGCCCAGCGCAAGTTTCGGCCATATTAAGTTGTGCTGAGCTGTTCCTCAGGTGCCTGTGTTGGAGAGGGTGGGAGAGATGCCTACTGACTCCATTTGCCAAAGGATTTTAAGGAATTGAGGCAGCTTCAGGTTGTCTCTGCCCTTGGATCTGAAAGGGGAGATCTCAGCAACTGCTGCTGGAGGGGAGTTCTCTTTACTTGCACCAGTATCCTCCTGCTCTCCTGGCTGTTATTTGGCCCTGTGGCACCACTTCCCAGGGTGCTCAGGTCAGGGGGGCTGAGGCACATCCTGTGACAACCTCTATCTCCCTGCCACCCAAGGCTCTCCTAAAGCTTGGCAAGAACTGAGATTGACCTAGCACAGCCTCTGCAGGGGCAGGGAATGGCTGAAGAACTGTAAATAAACTGCTGCTATGTTCTCAAAAGATGGGAATGCGTCTCTCTCCCACCCCGGTCTGCTGTGGGGAACAGCTTTTTGTGTGCTGGGCTGGTAGTAAAACTCATGGCCTGTAAGCTGGTATTCCTTAGCACATTTTATCTGGGGATAAGGAGAGGAGGGAAGTGACTTTGGGAAAAGCCCATCTGGGAAGATCCTTGTGACCTGTTGTCACAAGGAAAGATCAGTGGTTTGGTAAGTGATTCCCTCAGTGATTTCCTCCCTGGCCGTTCCCTCTCAGCCAGGTGTTGAGTTGCACAGTTGTCCAGCTGTGCGTGGAGCTCTGCAGCCATATCTGGGCCGTGGGAAACTGCTGTTGTGTGGCACTTTTGCAAGAACAAGTGCTGCTTCAAGCAGCCTGGCCTTGGAATGAGAAACCACTCTCCAAGGCCTGTATCTGCTTACCTTGTCACCAGCCCGCAGAAGGCAGGGAAGGGTGGCAGCAGGCACATCTAGGTGTGGATCAGTGCTTTTGTACTGCCCATATAACATCTGTGCAGCTTTGGACTTAGTTATATGTCACCCCAGCACACTCTGTGATCAAAGTAACCTTCCCAGCCCCAGGCTTTTACACATTTATTCTACTGCCTGTAGCCTCAATGCAGGTGTGACCATGAATGTAAGGTGGAAGTGCTGGTAAATTCCACGGAGCTGATTTAAAATGGATTTACCTTTTCCTAGAAAGCCCATTGCAAATACAGTTTGCATTGCTTGTGTTTCTGCTTCAGCTGGCTTTAACTGGGAGGCAGATCCTTAATATGCTCTAACGCAGACTGTGTGTAAATATTGCTGCCTCCTAAGATATGTTTTAGCTGCTTGGGTGAGTATCCCAAAAGAGAAAGGAGGTTCACTCTCCTATTGAGTCAAGAAGACAGACTTAACATTAGGAGATTAATCTTTATTTAGGACAGAAATCATCTCTGCCAACTTTTCCATAGTTGGTAGTTCTAGCTGCTTCAGCTAGAGGATTAGTGACATTCATTAAAATGGCTTTTTATGCCCAGGTGAGCTCTTATTTAAGCTGACTTCTAAAAAACAGCAGCTCTCACAGTAGAACAAAGACACCGAGGCCCTCTGAGCTCAGGTCCTTACAGAAGTAAGTGGAGAAGCAGAACACTTCCCTTGTTTTTCAGCAGGTTTAATCCTGGGAGCAGCCTGGCCACACCATCCTCAGGGAGGAGGCCAGATGAGCCACCTCTCTTGCAGTGTCAAAGCTGGTGCTGCTGCTGTCACAGAGGATGCCTCTGCCTGTATTCCTGCGCTGTTTCAGGGTGCAAGTTTGGAACAAGCCAAGGGGCAGGCCACTTTGGGCCGCCATCCCTGTACTCACAGAGCTGGGAGTAAGGGTTCCTTTTCCCTTTGACAACTGAGATACTTTGCTCAGCTCTCCTTCAGAGAACCCCTGGCAGACCTGCTTCCACTCTGCAGTGAGCTAAGCACAGGAAAGAGTACCATGATGTGAGGAGTTGGATGTGAGGTAGGAATGGTGACAATTCTGCTGGAGCCTGCTTTTTAGCTCCCAGTTCTGGACTGCTGGAGCCACTGGGGCTTCTTAGAGTCTGGCTCTGGTGTTATGTACTGTCAGGAAGTTGCTGATGATCCCAGACACCACCTCAGGCTCGTTCAGGTGCACAAAATGACTCCCAGGCACCTCGACTAGCTGGATGTGCTGGACGGAAAGGACACAAGAAGCTGTAGACTGGGAAAGTGTTCCCTCAGGCAAACACTTGTTTGCTGTGACACTCATGGGAAGGGGCAGGGGCAAGGGAGGCGGCACAGGGATGGGAGGACCAGGGAAGATCCAGGTCTAGAGGGCAGTACTAACTTGGGACTTCAGCAGGAGGGGCAAGAAGCGTGAGGGCTGTGCCCTGCAGGACAAGTCACCTACTGGGGGGTGACCACCAAGGTGAGCTACTTCCCAGCTGCCACTCCCAGGTCAGTGGTGCATATAGTAGAGATGCAAGGATGGTGTTTGCTCTCACCTCTTTGAGGGTAGACTCAAATGCCTCGCACAGGGCTTTCACAAAGTGATTTCTGCTGTGTAACTTGTGTGGTAGCAAAAGTCCATCGTGTGATCTGAAAAGCAACAGCAAGGCTCGGTACAGCAGCGTGCCCCCATTTGACTTTGCTGAAGCCCTGGGAAGAAGCGGTGTCCCCAAGACAGCAGTGGGGGGATGACAGACCCAACTGTTCTTTCCAGGCTGCTTGTAAGCAGCAGAGTGACAGTGTCATACGTGGTAAGGCACAGCTTGGCTAAGCAGTTATTTTCTATCAAACTAACTGTGTAAAACCTTGGGTGACTGCCTAGTTGTATCAGAGTGGAGACTGGTTAAATATCATACTCCCAGGGCTGTCTCTGTAACTGCTCTGAGAACATCATTCCCTGGTCCCGTTCTGTCTTCCACTCTTAACTTTTTCCTTCCTTACAGTTTCCACATCTCCCCACTGTCCTTTTTGCCCCTCCATACTGCTGGTTTAAACAGGGTGTGCCCTGCTTGGAGAGGGAAGTAAAAGGGCAGTTTCCCAGAAGAAGCCGGCATTAGACCTCCTGCAGAGCAAAGATTATGCTGTCTCCTACTGTGGTGCAGGTGATGGGACAAGGTGACATCCCAGGCTCAAAGGCACGTACTCTCTATGGCCTTGAGGACTTGGCATTACCATGATGTTACATTTCTGGACAAGAAGGAATATCGTTAAGCTCTTATGATACTGTAACAGGTCAGGGAAGACAAAACTGCACCTCAACTGTTTTTCAACTGCTAGCACTTCCTCTTGTTTTCTAGACAATCTTTTAATAGCACCACACAGGCCAATGTAACCAGAGCCTGCACACCTTGCCCTACAAGGAGACGGGAAAAGGGAGAGGAGGACTCAAAGAACAAGCTCTTCCCCTGGACAGCTTAACAGCTTGTGGGGCTCTGCGCAAGCCACTGGCCACATCCCCAGGGCTTCTTGCCCCAGGCACCACAGGGGAGAGCTTGAAGGAGCTTGGTCAGTCCAGGGGCTCCAGGACCAGCTGGAGGAGGTGAAGGCTGCTGTTGTTTCACCTGTTTGCTCAGGCAAGAGGTTCTGCGGTCTGGAGAACAGGGCAGGCTGGGTTGCTGTCCCTGGGGTAGAGTTAGCTCAGGAGGACAGTAAGTTGGAGTGGTGCTGTGGAGGGTCACATATTTGCCAGGATGGCCCCTTGCTCTAGGGCCAATGGGATTACGAAGCCAGGAGCGTGGGGAAGATGGGACAGGACTAGCATTTCCTCAGCTTTGCACCAGGGAGACCCAGCCTGAAAGTAGAGTGCCAAGCTGAAAGGATGTTCCAGTTTCTCCTGCCTGCTCCAGGAGCCTGCCTAACACAGGGCAGTGGTGGGAAACTGGAAAATACTTCTCATATGTGAGGCTGTGCTGTTGTGCTAACTGGCCAAAGATCTGGGTGACTGCTGTAGAGGGAGGGGTAGTGGAGGACTCCTTCCTAGCCTTCATTTCTTCCACCAAGGGAGGCAGCAAGAGCTGGTTTGGCTTATGCCTCACTCACACAATGATGAGGACACGGTCCTGGATCTTCTGCAGGAGCTTCACACACTGATCCACTGTGAGGGACTCTCGACTCTGCTGCAGGTGCAAAGAGAGGGAAAGTGGCAGAGGTCAGGGACAGCAGCTGAGGGCAGAGGGTGTCCCCAAGTCCTCCTACTGTAACGGCTCTGAAGGTAGGAGCAGCAGTGGCCCCAAAGCTTCCATGCTGGGACCTGATAAGCGTCCAGGGCTGTGCACAGGAGTAGCTGGCTCTGCAAAGGCTCCTTCTGTCCAGCTGCATTTCAGGGCTGCCAACAACACTGCGTGCTGGGATGCAGCACATATGGGAATGATCTCATAGCAGAGAGAAGCTTTAAAAATCTTTTTACTAAAAAGGAGACAGTACACTACCCTGCCTTCCATATCCTGGCTGTAGCACAGGTAGAGGAGGCCCTATTTGCTCAAAAGTAGCACAAAACTATCAAAATATCAAATGTAAAGACTTTGCTCCACTCTCTTCCCCTTCTTATTTGGGTCACCTGACAAAGAAGATGACAGAAAGCATCCATCCATCTGCTGCCTGAAGAGTTATAACAGCAGAAAAATGTGGCCAGGAGGCCCTGAGGCAGAGGAACTTCTTAAAAAAAAAAAAAATCAGTAACATTTTCCAGTGACTCTGTAAGCTGAGTCAATGATTGAGTGCAGGCTCTTAACAGCAGCATTTAAAGGAGATGTGGGAATTAGGGAAGCAGAAAGTAAATGGCTGGGTGGAGGCAGAGGCTGGGCTCACTGAGCAGGCCTCCACTGTCTGAGTTTTCTGTAAGCTCAGGGCTCAGAAGTAGCAGGGGGCACGTCAGAAGAGCAGTGCTTACCATACGGGCTCTCATGTCTCTGTTATATACCAGCCCTGGAAAGAAAAACAACAGAAGGTTTTCATGTCTCACAGGAGCAAGAGTCGTTCTGATTTTCCTCACTTGTGGGGCCTGCCCAAGACTTTTTGAGATGGGGGAACAGTGTTAATTCAGATTTCTCCTTTTTTTATTTTCTTTAGCTATCTAGGACTCGAGCACCAATCCCAGTTGCTGGGAATGGAGAGCTCTGCCTCCAGACTTAATTGATCCCATTCAGGCTGTGTAAACTTGTAGCTAGGGCATCCTGTACCCTCCAGAAGACAATGGCTATTGGCACCAGTCCCTTCCCACACCCAATGCTGGCCCAGCACCATGCAGCCCCTTACCAGCGGGTGTCTCAGTTGCTCCTCGCTGCAGCAGGATTGCTCCACCCTCTGCTGTCAGATGACTGTTCGCTTCTAAGAGCCTGGGGGAGACATGGCAGAGAGATAGTGCTGCTGGAAAAGGGAGGAAGCAAAACAAAAATGACAAGGTGACAGCAAGCTCTCAGGCTGCTTCAGAAAGGAGCAGGAAGAAGCAGCAGCTTCTGGCAGCAGAAGCAAAAGGTCTTGCTGAGATTCTAGAGGATGACTTGAAAGACGAAGAGCAGGGACAGTTTCCCTTTCTCATTTGTGCAGCTGTAACTGTCAAGGTGAGGGCAGGCAACAAATGAAGAGGAAAGATGGGAACCCACCTCTGCAATGCTGCTTCAGGGCTCCGTGCTTTGGGAGTTTGCTCCTTTGCCTCCAGACTCAGTAATCTGTCAATCACCCTCCGTTTAGATTTCAGCCATGCCTCAGTGTCCTGAAACATAAGAGAGGGAGAGGAGTAACCCCTCTCTTCTGAATCATTTTACCCCCTATCAGCCGGTAGAAGAGGGAATTTCACCCTTCAACATCCCTCAGAACTGGTACCGGTTAAGGATAACATATTAAAAAATACCCATTTCTGGGGAAAAAGGAAACATCAATACTGCTGTAATGAACTTACATACTTTTCACCCTTACAACCTTTTCTAACTCTTCCTACCTCACTTCTGAGTTGAGGACAACTGTCCAAAATTTCGTATCTCTGACCCAGGCCTTCTGTCTCACTTCTGCCAACCAAAGCTCTAGCATCTGGTAGCAATGATGGCAAATTTGGAATGTAGCTTTATGTCTTGCCAGGAACCAAAAAAGAAATCCACCAGTCTTGCACCCAGCTCACCCGACAAGCCATTGGCAAAAAGAAAACCTCAGCTGGCGGCTGCCTGGACAGAGGTTCCACTTGCCTTTGTACACGGGCATGGCACAGACAAGCGAATTTCGGTGCTAAGGGACTGCACGATGTGGAGGACACCAAGTGTCCTCCAAGGGCCACCCTAAGTAGGGACCTCAGTCTGTGCAACAAGGAGCAGATCAGTGCCTGCCAAAATGAAGAGCCTGGGACTCGTGTGGCCTGCCAGGAACTGGTCACAGCAGTGCTTTCTCTGAACAAATGAGGCAAAGAAAAAAAAAAAACACCTATTTTTGTATTTAAAAAAAGCAAAGGGAAGGACACATGAAATCTAACCTCTGGAGCTAGCAGAAAGCCAAGACTTTCCAGCAGGATCAGCTTGTCCACCATCTCAGGATAAAGGAAACAGAACTGAGGAGAGATGAAACAATATGAGAAAGAAAAGCTGAGCACTGAGTGATGTCTTTATCCTGCTCCATGGGAGGGGGCGTCAGGGAAGGGCCTCTCCTCCCGAGATCCAGGTCCCACACTGTCTGTCTCTTCATTCCTCTCACATTTGTTGTTGCAGCTGCAGAAATCACTAGCCCCATGAAGAAATGATGCTTTACTCACCATTCCTGCCACAGCCCCACCTGCGAAGGAGAGAAGGGTGTTCAGTTATGCCCAGAACAGCCCCCAGTAACAGAAATTTCCCTTCCCCACAGCAGGAGCAGCCTCAGAAGTAGAAAAGCCCATTGTACCACAGGACAAATCCAAAGTACAGGGTAGAGCTCTCCTAGAGCAGGCAGGCTGCAGGCATAGAGCAGGGCTGTTGGCTTGCTGTATTCCACATCCTGTGCCATCCCCACCTCCCTCTCAGGCAGCAAAGGCCAAGGAAGTGTTACTTGTTAAAAGACTGTGGTGTGCAGGTCCTGTGAGCTGTGGCCAGAGCAGCCCCGGGGAGCAAATCCCATATTGTGGCAAAACCAAATCATGTTCCAAGCACACGGGTGGATCCTGGAGTCAGTTCCCCTCAGCAAGCTTTATAGCCCACCTAGATGGGAACTCTGTTCCCAGATTTTGAGGGGACCAGGCAGGAAAGCTGTGAATTCTCCCACACAGACCACCCCTCTTTGCCCATCACCGTTCCTTCCTGGGGGTGGGGAAGTGCCCACAGCAAGAGTTACTGCTGTTCGTACTACAGGGTCTTGAAAGCAGAGGCATTTCAGACAAGGGCACAGATTTTTGAAGCATTCAAGCAGGAACCTGGTACTTGACACAATATAATAAATATTCTAACCCAGCTCCTAGCAGCATGTCTTGTAAGCTAATTATCTACTCCTATTTCCATGAATCTCACAGCTTACAAGGACAAGAGCCACTTACCCATACTGTGACCCATCAGGGTGAACCGTCTCCACTGCAAGGCTAAGTGGCAACAGACAAAAACAGATAGTGCTGCATTAGAAACCAGAGCAGCAGCATCTTGTTGCTTCTCCACCAACATGGGCCCCTTCTCCCAGGAGGGCTTTTGCACCACTTAATTGCTTCTTAATCCATAAACTAGGTGGCTAAGTAGGCCAGTTTTAAAGAAAAAAAGCATTCACCACTTCATTTTGTTGGTAGTTAAGCCGTGCAGCTCTCAAGCTCTCTGTATGTCAAACAAACTCCAGCAAATCCCCATTCACTGCCAGACACGAGACTGGCAAGAAGCAGAGGAGCCTAACCAGGCAGCATCTGCTGGAAGAGAGAGACCTTGACAGAGCATCCTGCTGCAGGGTGTTCTGTGAGACAAGTGAGGACACAAAGCCAGGTCTGCTGCTTTGAGGAGAGTACAATTATTCCGTGTGAAAGTTCTCTACACCATTTAGCACATCAGGCTCTTCAGTCCATTTTTAGGGCACTCTGAGAGGCTTATAGGAAAATACAGCTTTTTCAGTTCTGCCCATCTGAAATAAACCTCACTGAAAGATGGGTTTTACCCTGTGGAACATCAAAGAACTTCTAGAGGCTCTTTGTGTACTGAATAAGGGATGCAAAGCTGCCCATGCCACAACCTGCAAGATCAGCATACAGACAGACATTTACATCAGGAGTTATTAGGAGCACAAGACACTGGCTTTCAGATTTCTTTGTATGATACTAAAGCAAGCAGCAAGCTGCCATCAGAGAGAACCAGAAGAGTCTCCAGCTTACACCTAACACTGGTTAGAGGTCACTGGCTGCTTACAAAAAGTCAGTCTGGCTAAACTATTTAGTTGCATCCACCACTTCTGCTTTTTTTAGTATAGAAGCACTTTCTTCCCAGGGCTTACTGTCTCTTCCTCCGGCAAAACAGTGAGAAAGCGGGACGCTTATTCAGTCACAAAGCACTAGTTAACATCAAACTGAGGATAAGTAGGGGGAATTGATTCCTTCCTTGCAGTAAACGCTGCCTGCTTATTGTAGGGAGCAGGAGCAATATAGCACCCCCTGCACGAGCACCCCCTGAAGGGTCCCTTGAAATACCCACCTTCTGCCACACGGCGCACATCGGTCACATAATCCAGGAAATGGTAGGGGCAGCCGGCAGGTCGGTGGGATGACAAACCATGGCCAGAAAAATCCATTGCCACATAATAGCAGCCTGAAAGGGAGAGAGTATCAGATGTGCAGCCCTGACACGCAATAAGAGCCATCCTGATGAGCCAGACCTACCTCTGGGGAGCAGCGGAATGAGCTTGTCAAAGGTGTTGGCATTGTCTAGCCAGCCATGCAAACACAGCACAGGGTGTCCCTCCAAGGGTCCCCAGGCCTTGGCTGCCACGTGGCCCCAGGGTACAGGGAACTTCAACTCTGAGAACATGGCCAAAATAGGGTCCTTGGAGAGCCACGTGCTTGGGAGTAGGTCCCAGGGGTCTTGTTAATGGTCCAGAGCTCTGAGAAGAGTAAAACAGGTCTTTAGTAACTCACCAGCCTCCTGTGGTCTTAATTAGCAGCTTGCTGATTTATAGCTCCCCATTCAACATCCCAAGCTGCCGTTCCTGACTGTCTGTTTGGGGAATCCTCCTCCCAGCACGTACTAGCAATGTTCCTAGGAAGAAATAAGCTTTCCCTACGCAGGAGGAGAAAGCTTCGTCTCTGTCTCTGCAGCAGCTGCAACCCGACCAGAAGGCACAGGAGATCTGGCAAGAGGAAACCATGCAGAATTCCCCCAGTTAGCTGCAGTCAGCCAAGCACCTGTCCTGGACGAAAAAGATGGTTTGGGGAATAAGGATGCTGCCTCAAATAGTAGACTTGTTTCCACCTTGTTCAATTTTACCTTGGTGCTTCTCATTCGCACCACCAGTCGGCACCTTCGAGATGGCTCCATGCCCCACAGCAGGTCACTGCTGCCACCCGCCCGAGCACTCCTCAGGGCCAGGGACTCTGCACTGGAATACGGGTCCACAACCGGCCAGGCACCTGCTTGACCTCAAACCTGTCTCATTACCACCCATCTGCCAGGCAATCATGGAGCTACACCTGACCTTTGCTCAACCCCTGGCTCCTGAGTGAACCCCCCAGTACTACCCAGCCTCTGGAGACCCTCCAGCAGCGGTTTGAACATTTCTCCTTTACCCACAAGCCCTGGGGCCCCTTACAGGCAACCTGACTATTCCCATTCCCAAGTCTCTCATGCTATATCCCCTGTCTTGTGTCTCTACTTCCTTAAATAGCCCCCCGAGAACTGCAATTAAGTCACTCTACAGCAACTCCCTCCTGAGCCCGTATTTCTCTAAGGCATGAGGACAGAGGGGGCAGGCTGAGAAGGGAGGCTGCTGTCAGGGCCCTAATGGTCCCAATCAGCCAAACCTGGGTCTCCCAGGAGCCTGTTTAAGCTCAGCCCAGGACCAGCCCCAGCAATGCTGCAGGAGTGCCAGTCTCCACCAACAACGCGTTCCCTCAGGAACCGTGGCCCTGCCTGCTGATCGCGGAGCTGTGTCTGATCCTTTCTACCCTCACCGGGCCAGATCCTGACAACCAACCGCGGCTGACTTCCCGGTGTGACGGCGGACCTGCCCCTTCCTGATGACCTGGGCTCCCGGCAGAGCCTGATCGCCCTCCCCGGGCAGCCCTGCCTGGGCCCGCGGGGCTACGGCCCTGGGGACCCCCGGGCCCGGGCTGGGGCCTGCCCAGGCGGGCAGGAGGCACTGCTACACCCGGACCTTCGCCTCAGGGCGCCCTGGAGGGCGCGGTCCCGACCCCGGGGAAGGGCTGCCTGGGGACCGACCCCTGCCCGGAGCCCAGAGCGACCCTGCAACGCCGCGGCCGCCCCTGCCCCGCTC
>VXAY01007492.1:505827-515926 GCA_013399855.1 Oxyruncus cristatus | reverse complement strand
CTGCACCGCCCCGCTGCCTCCCCGCCTCCCCGGGGTAACCCGGCCTCTGCCCCCGCCTGTGTTTGGATGGGGCTCAGTGACAGTAACCAGAAGTTAAGGACGTCTGTGGGGTCTGAAGCTGCGAACAACCTCCTGGGCATGATAGGGAGGAATCAAAATCAGGGAGGTACGGCTGCATGCCTGACTACCTCTGGAAGACACGTTACTGACTACAGAAACTGCCTGTAATGTGGTGACACAGTGTGAGATGTTTTAACTGTGACCCAGGAGCTTCATAATGACATCAAACAGGCTCAGTGCTTGACACCAACACTGAACTTCTGTCGCTCTCCGATAGAGAGACTCTTCTGAACTCCTAACACTTGCTGGAATCACGTTGCTCCAGAGACAAGAGTCACCCTCCCATACTGTGACCCATCGCAGTGAACTGACTCTACTGCAGGGCCAAGCTGCCACAGTGGACAGCACTGCTTTAGCCGTTCCATTCCTCTTCTACAAGAACAGACCCCTCTCGAAAGGAGAGGTTTCTGTATATTTTTCCTCGCTAGTTGCCCAGAAAGGTGATGGCTGCATGGACTGAGTTTCAAAAAAGTCAACACCCAAGTATGGCTGTTTGCTGGTGCCTTGCATTCCCTCCAGCAGTCAGTCTGCTAGGCCTAATGCAGACCACAACCATTTCTCTTCAGTCAAGGACTCTGAAGTCAAAGGAAGCAAAGTCAAATTGTGTTGTGAGCAGTGGGACACCTTGCTGAAACAGTTGGAGAGAGCATAATGAATGTCTGTTCTCAGGGAGTCATTTTTATATTGATAATTGAATGCCCTCTGCTCAGTTCATCACACCAGTCTCCTAAATTACACAATACACTTTCAGAACAGCCTAGAAAACTTGAAAGAAACCAGTGTAGAAGCTTACAGCCCTGTTTCTCCTGCCTAGCTCAAATTCATCCTGGCAAAATAGGCTCTGCACCACAGCAGTTGAAAGGTAACCTTGGGGACCCATCACTGAGAAGAAATGAGAGTGCTGTGCAGCTCACAACCTCCCCTCCAGGTGAGCCATTAGAAAGGAAATCAGAACATGAATTTTTACAGGTTTGGAAAGTCCAGTGTATTGCTCTTTCTTAGGCCTCTATGGTGGAGGAGTGGGAAAGCAGACAAGTGCTGGGGAGCCACACAGAGGGAGAGAGGCCACAGTACCTTCTATAGTTTCTTTCCTGCAACTGTCAGAGGTGGGCGGCTGATTACAAAAGGTGAAAAGTGAGAGACAGTTTGGCAGAACATATTTGTGGAATGGACTCAATAATCAATCACTGCTGATGCTGCTGCTGTTAGCAGAGGGCATGGCCCTCCTGTGCATTGTAGGAATTTTTTTCAAAAGAAGCCACCAGAAGGAAGTGTAATTGTTAGGCAGTGGCTGCTGCTAGGCTTGTGTTTCTTCAGTCTGTGGCATGACTCTTGAGGAATGGGACCCTGTGTCATGAGCAGGAGTTATGCAGACTTTTTGCACAAACCTCAGAGGCTGGTGGGACAACAGGCCATGGCCAGGAAAATCCATTGCCACTCATGAGCCAGATCTGCTTCTGGGGAGCAGTGAAATGAGCCCATTGAAGGTGGTGGCACTGTCCAGCCAGCCATGCAAGCACAGCACATGTTATCTCCAGGCCTCGTCTGCCACCTGTGTTTGGGGATGGGGAACTTCACCTCTGAGAACTTGTACCCACAAACAACATCCTCTGAGTGCTAAATGCTGGAGCTGGTCCCAGGGAGCTTGTTAACAGCCAAGAGTTCTGGACAGAACTTGTAGGTAGGTGGTAGTTACCTAAGTTGTTTATCTGTCAGTCCTGACCTCTACCTAATACCAGCTTTTGGGCACAAACCTTGTTTGGGATAATCCTGGTATAAATACTTGACCTGGGGTATATGCATCACCACCCACAGGTCTTTGACCCTCTCCTCCACCACACTGGGCTCTCTCTCCACCTTCAGCAGCCAGTAGGATCTGGTCTCTCATTGCTTTGGGTCACAGAGATGACTCTGGGGCTCAGGTGGGAATAATGCATTCTCTAGGACTCCTGTGACCTGCATCCTAACTCACTTCTGGTAGGAGGCTCCATCAGCAGCCACCTCTGGGAAAAGGAAAAATTCCTCACAGAAATTATCAGGAATAAGTGATTTCTGATAGAGCTCTAAGTGGAGGAAGTTGCATGGGGATGTTCCCTGGACCTTCCCCTCAGTAGCAGGACTGTCATCCTACTAGCCAAAGCCAGATTGTGGAGTTCTCCTCCAGGTCCCTCATGCCTTCTCTAGCAATGCTAATTACCCCTCTGAAAGAGCAGCCTAGCATCTCACAAGAATGTGCATCTGCCCCTGCACAGCCTGGAAAACCAACCCCCAAGGGGATCCTCACAGATAGGATGCACGGCAGAATTTGGATGGCTCACAGAATCCATTCTGCTGCATCTACTTCTACGAAGTGCAGCAAGCTACTGCAGTGGAACTGTTGCCTGTGGAGGACCAAATTAGACTCCACCTGGAAAGGTGCTGAGGTGCTGGCTAGGCTGCACTGGGCTGGTGGTAAGAAAGGCTGGTTTTGCATAAAGAACTGGGAGTTAGTTTGAGATATCCCACGTGCTTAGCAAAGGATAATTTAACCTCTGTATCCTTGCGAAGGAGCAGGAGATCTGCAAGGGTGAACTCTGGGGCATGCAAAGCTGTTATGCTCCACTGATTTGCAATAGCATTGATCAGTTTGGGCTTGCTGCAGATCTGGTGAGGAAACTTTAAGTACAGCAGATTGATTGCTACCAGGGGACAAATTCCCCATAGCTGGTTGGATTCAAGCACTCATGTACTGACATATTGATCTATTTATGTTGATTTATTAGTGAAAGCCCTGTACCCCAAATTCTCTTGTGCAAGTGAAAAAAAAACCCACATGCTATTGCTAGCTTAACTGATTTCTTTCAGAGGATATATACAGGACACACCTCTATATAAAGCCCCACATTGTGAGCGTATGCTGCAATCTATAGTGGGCAGGAAAATCGAAGTGATCACAGGGCAGCATGTTATCGTGCAACCAGCTCCAACGTGCTGGCTCACATCCACAAATCTTGCTTGCCTTGGAGGTGGTCCCAAGAAATGTTAAGGGTTTAAATGGGCTGCCCATGTGGGAAGAGCTGAGGTAGGATATGAACATCCTGCCACCGCTGGGCTCTGTTCCACAGCAGCAGATCCATGCCGGTACTTCGTGTGGTGTATTTTTTATTTTGGTTTTCCCTAATTTCTTGTTGGATTTCATTTATGTGAATTTCTGATGACTGAAAAAGCCGTTGACATATCAAGACCAAAAAAAGCTGGGATGGTTTAACTGGTTTCTCTTCCCTTGCTCCAGTCCTGTTGCGCTCCTTGTTCCAGAGCTCTCCAGCTATGCAGAAGGTGGGAGAGATACATAGATGCTGGCTCCCACCCACCACAGTCTGAGGCCAGTATGATAGTTTAAATGGAAATCTGTGTTTTAAGCCAAGCTATGAGTGGTTGAAAAAGTGGAGTACATCTACTCCAGGGATTAACCTGCAGCATAATTTGGATAGTGGGGCTGCTGGAGTGTTAAATCATTCGCACATGAACCACCACCATTCAGCTGGGAGCAGCCCCAGGCACACACCATGCATCAGGTCCAAGTGGTGCACATTTGTATCACTTCATTTGCAACTAATGAAATAGCTAGAAACATTTATTGCATATAAATTATACATGAGCACCCATCATACAAATAAACTCTTTCCAGTCTCAGCTTCCCATTTCCTCATTAATCACAAAGTCTATTACATTTGGGACAGATTCCACTCCCAACCAGGAGTGTCCGCTGGTTCCCATCCCCTGGGCCTGTTTTGGTTAACTTGAGAGGTGAGCTACTCTCCAGATCTCTACAAAGCCCAGACACACCTTTAGCATACGCACCTATTCTAACGCATGAAGTGGTAGGGGAAGCAGAGAAGTTTCTCTCCAGCTCTTGTCTAGAATTAAACTTCTTTCACTTGGAAAATCTGGCAGATTCCCCATAGGCTGAGAAGAAATAATAGCAAAAACCATAAGTAATCTGACACTTGTAATTACAGGCCTACCAGCTCCTTATTGACCTCAGAATAAGGAAATAGCACATACCAGGATCATTTAAAAACAAGGGAAGAGTTCTAATTAACACTAAGTCTTATGTGTTCATGGAAAATAATTCATAAAACTGCTTGGGAACTTTTTGAGATGTAAGTTATAGGTTTGGGTTATGGATTTGGCTGACAAATGTACAAGCTGTTGGAAGTAAGGGCTCCAGCACGGAAACTGATTCAGTCTTACACTGTGTTTTCATTTTTAGAAAACTGGATTGATACAAAATCAACGCATTTTGTACTAAAAATTGACTAGATAGTGAGTGTCAAATTGTTAAAGTTGATACAAGCATGTAACGGCTGTTTTTGAAACAGCCCAATGGTGAGTTACTCCACCCAGGCCACGCTTTTGGTCTGGCAGCTCTGTTTGCAGAAGAAGTGACTCTGGCTGAGGATTGACTCACCATGTAGGAACAGCTGAGTGTGAGCTCCCAGTGCAGTCAGAAAGGCTAATTCCATTCCAGATGTATAAGCAGGGAATGCGGAACAGGTGTAATGAGATTATATTGCAGGAGATTATATTGTGTCTGCTAATTCCATGGATGTGATTAGTGGTGTGAATGAATTCCCAGTTTTGACATCTGCGATTCAGTGAAGAAGGTAACAAATTGGAGAGGCTTCCTGCAAGAACTCTAAGGCCTATTAAGGAGTTGGAAGACATCTTATGGGGCATAAGTGTTTAGGACTGTTATGATCAATGCCTAAGTATACCTATGCAGTGTTCCATTTTTGCTCCTCCAGTTGCCACACTGCCTAAAAATGGTACAAGAAAAAAACAGTCTAGAGATGAGGTATGCATTTTATAATGGAGAAAAGAGTTAAATACTTGAGCAGTTTACTTGAGGTGCTGGCAGCTTCCCAAACATTGGCAGTTTTTTAATGAAGATGGGATGTTTAACAAAACAACAATGATTAATGTGACAGAGTCCTTTGTCCTGTGATCATCTGGAAAGCAGAATGGTCTGGAAATTAGTCTAGTGCAACAGACACTGCTGTCAGATGGTACTAGCCTGCAATGCTTCTACTACAACCGCTCCCAAAATCATAGTCCTTGCATTTTATGTCGTTTTACTTTATTTAGAGGCTCAATTTCCTCAACTGAGGAAGCCCCTGCTTTTAGGTCCAGCAGTGACTTAGGACCTTTCTGCTATGGGGTCTGTGTCTTGGATTGCTCCCTGTGCTCCTCTGGGGTGGCCTCTCATGGCTGTTTTTGTCTGCTTTGGAAAATGCCTGAAGTGAGTGAACTCGGTGCCTGTGTCCTGTGAGTGGGGTTCAGCACCACCACCAGTCTCAGTCTGAGGAAGCATATCTGTGGAAGCATGGGCAGGACTGAGGCTACATGATCCAAGTGAAGGATTCTGAATGGAGGGATTTGGGCAAGGTCCACCAATTTTGGGCAACGCTCCAGGAACACATCCTGAAAATGGGGGATAACAGGGAAAAGCAATAGGCCTCAATGACACAATCAAATCCTTAACTGAACTTCTTCTTCCATGTCTGGTGGGCAGCAGTGTTAGGAGGAGTTACCTTACTCCATCATGGATTTATGGGGTCACAGAGCCCCAGGGAGCTCACACCTGAGTCCATTGGTGCAGCAAGCTGGTTCCTCATTGCCTCTGTCCTGGTTCAACCTGTTACTGCTCTAGTGTATTTGACATATAGGGCAGATTCAGAGGTTATAAAAGATTGTTTTCTATGCAGCTGCTTAAATCTGACCTAAATACCTTCCAGATTATGCAGCCTGGTGCTTTGTTTCAAAACCTAGAAGGTCACTATCTCCTGGGTCTTCCTCCCTCAAGTGAACCAGGGGCATGTACTGGCAACAAGTGAGAACTCGTGTTCTGCCGCGGCTGTGGGGGAGAGCCAGAACAGCAGAGGGTGTTGCAGGCTGGAACGAAGGCGCATCGGCAGTGGTGTGCGGGGTGCCCACCGCACGGCTGGCTGCGGCTGCCCACCCTCCAGCCCTCCACGACGCGCAGCATCGCTGGGCACGGGAGCGCTGCAGCCCCGTGCCGGAGCTGGCAGCCTGCAGGCAGCGGCACACGGCTCCCCGCAGCCGCGCCGGGTCACTCCGCTCTGGGCAGCCCCTGTGCCTTCGCTTTCCTGGAAAGCAGCTTCTCTTCGTTACTGAGAAGAGCCCTGCTCTGGCAGAGGAAGGAGGGGCCTGGCCACCGCTTCACGCAAAGGGGCCACTACTTGTGCTAATTTTTCTCATAACAGTGGAACTAATACGGCATCTGCTCGCTGGAAACCACAGAAAGGTGTTTTTGTTTGTTAGGGTTTTTTTGTGTTAGTTTTTTTTTTTTCCTGGGGGAGCAGAGGGAGGGGGATGGGGGATTTTCCTGTGCTGGTTTTGTCCTCCTGGCTTTCTCTTTTTGTGTTGTTGGTTGGTTGGTTCTTTTTTTCTTCTTAATGCTTTGCTGTTAGCACCTCCTAAAATAAAACTTTTAGCAAGTTTAGAGAGTGACCACCTAGAAAGGGAAGGAAGGGTCAAAAGGGAAAAACAAACGAAGAATGAATGTTTGTACATTTTGTACTGTTTGCAGGATGGACTTGCACATCGGGAGATAGTGGCAGTCATTTCCTACCCACCCCCCAAGCATCCTTCCATCCTGCTCTTTGTACAAAATCTCGTGCATTGCCTGCATCACCTCTCATACCAGGGTACCCAGGCCTGCCCTGTGCTTTCTTCTCTCCCTTTCCTTTCCATTTAACTACCTGGCAGGAACCCCCAGGTTATGCCTGGGCCACTTGGTCAGCTCCATCCTCACGGCAGCTTCACCTCCCTCTCACATCCCAGCCAGAACGCCAGTGTCCACACCAGTGCACACCACCATGTTTGGGTCTGGCTGGAGGCCCAGTAAGGCACTGAGATCCTAAGTTATTGGTCACCCGTCACCTGGAAATGATGCTCCAGCCCCAGCTGAGCTTCCACTCACAGGTTTGCTGGCTGAAGGGCAAGGCAGTACTGACATACCTAACACATTACCCATCTTCCCTCCCCTGTGCCCTCCATGTTCTCCCTTTTTTTTCCTATATTGCTTTTCCTTTCTTCTGCAGATTTTCAGTGCTTCATTATTTCCACCCTAGTTCTTTCACCTCTCCCCTCCTCTGGGCCAATGTTTGCCTTTTGCTTTCCCAGAAAACCATCTCTATTCAGCAGTTTGCAGTGACCTGCTCCAAAACACCTTTCTTCTTCCCACACACCCCGAACTGACAGGAGTAAATAGGCCGATTGTGGCTCTTTCTACCTTATGCAGGCTGCAAGGAATCTGCACACTGAGAAGGACCAAAGCTGCTAGGGTGTTACTGGCTCTTGGGCAAGGGACATCTTATAATTTACCAAAGACTTGGGGTTCGCTGAAGAACAAGCAGAGAAATGCTTTGAAGCAGAACTATGATCCTAAGGTAGAATGAACTCAGACCTACTGCCCTCCACAGTGGGACTTCAAACATAACTCTGGAAATGGCTCATTTTGTCAGCAGCTCTACCAATTAATGCTTTCATGTTTCTCAACGTTTTAGCATGAGGGATAGTGAAAGTATATATATCCTTAGGCAGAGATAAAAATGAGGGGTAGGATAAAAACTTGTAAATCCCAAGAACAAATCCTGGTGCCTTCTTGGGAGCTATTCCTCACCACACTGTCATCAGCATCCTGGGCATATCAGAAACGCTGTCTTTAGGATGGATCCAGTTTTCTCCAGCCAGTGGGCAGGGTTCAAAGTGAGTTGCTCATGGCAGGACCATTAGACTGCCTGTATCCTCACAGTCATTACACAAAGCCTTTCAGGCTAGTATCCATGCACTGAAAGCAGTTGGGGAAAAAATAATAAATCCAGCAGTGTGACCAGTCTCTTGGTTATAAGGAATTTACTTGTATCACTTTTTCCTTAAGGAAGCTCACCAAAAGACAGGATTTGTTTTTCACCTTAAACACATCCAAGCTTGGTTTCAGGCTCACAGGAAGAAATGCAGCACTAGCAAAGTCTGTACTCGTGCATGAGTTGGTTGCCATCTCCTCTGTCGCGCCACAGGACAGAAAGCTACTTCAGCACCCTTGTGTTTTCCACCTGTAACAAAGCCACCTCAGTGGTATGTTGATCCTGAATATATTTGAAACCCTGTGGGCCATGTCTGAGTTTTGGAAAATTGCGGTCAATGGTGCCGTCATGACATGTCTCAGCAGCTTTTATTGCTGAAGAGGATTGCTGCAATACGCTTCCGCTGTAACTGCTGCAAGGTCACGGTTTCAAGTGGATGAGAGAGATGTGACTGAGACCCACAGACAATCTCAGAGCAGTGCGGCTGGATGTTAACTTTTCATAGGCAAAGATGAAGAGGAAGAATGAAAGGCAGAATTAAAACAGTCCATTTAATGTTGAGGCAAGGTGGCTGGTAAAGTCTATGAAGTCACCCAGTAAATGCTATAAATATCCACAAAGGGAAACTGACTCCCTGCTAGGCAACTGTAAAGCAAACCACGGGATATTTTTGAAGATGCCATCCAAAAATACAAAGAAAAGTGTGACAAGTCTATTTAAAAACCAAAAATGGAACAGACGAGCACTTCATCCCTGCTGTGATTTAGAGCTCCAGTGGCAAGTCCTCCCACTGAAGCCTCCCTGAAAAAGAATAAAGTGCTTTGCCCAGATTCTTATGGAAGTTCAGAAATTCTTCTGTGGTCAGTAACATCTTCATGCTCGGTTGAAAGAAAAAATAAGGACTGATGTTTCAACACTCAGTGGAACTTCTGGCAAGGGTGAGGATCAGATTCAGTGGTGTGTTTCTGACTGCCTTGTGCTCCCTAGCAATGCCAAGCAGCTGTAAAGCTCTGTCTGCTGCTCAGGCTGGAGTTACAGCTGCTTGGCATCGCTAGGCTGGTACAGAGCAGCCAGACCATGTCTGTGTTCAGGGTTTGCACAGAGCTTTTACAACAGGGCAATTCACCTGGTGAGCACACACCAGGGAATGCATGCAGCAGGCTCGTCAGCATCTAGAGCAAGTACCTTGGTGAGTGAGAGCTCCGGTGGTGTGATCAAGTCTCAGCCTCATTGCAGGCTAGGCCTGGGGTTTGTACTGAATTGCAAAGGTTTATCTTTTCTCCTATTACATCTGCCCTCTCTGAGCAGCAATATGCTTATGGTATGCAGCATGTGGTGCGCTATGTATATTTTACATCATAATATTTTGGTGTATTTGCCCATTTTCCCGTGATTTCCAGTATTTTCATTTGACCCACCAAGGCAATAGTGCCTGTTTTAGGCATGCTCCTCAAGTGCGTGTTACACTGCTACACAGGCTGTGCTGCAAGGGTGCCCGGTGCCCTTCTGGAGGCTCCTGCATGCCAGAGAGGAGCTGGAAGAACTCTGGCAGGGAAGACCGGGACAGGCTCCCCGTTTTCCGCTGGTGTAAAGAGCCTTGGTTTGATGGCTGTTTCGGCCCCGGGCCTGTGCGTCACCCCTCGGCCCTGGACTCAGCCCCTTCCCCGGGGCTTGCGAGCTCCGATGCCCCAGCCCCGTGCTGGCGGGCAGCTGACGGTGACTGGGAGGAGGGGCAGAGCCGCGGTCCCCGCCGCCGCCTCCCCGGGCGACACGTGGCTCCAGCGGGTCCCGGGGCTGGTGGATGCTGCGGTGCCGTCCCGGTGGGGTTCCTCTCCCAGACTGCAGCAAAAGGGCTTTCACAGAATCTTTCTTTTTCTTTTCTCTCTCTCCCCTCATCCGTCCAACTTTTCTTTTAAAAAAAGCCAAACAAACCCAAACTTTTTTCTTTACTTTTTTCTTTTTTTTTTTTTTTTCCTCTTGCAAGAGCCACGCCGTGGAAAGACGGGGTGGTGGAGGAGGGAGAAACCCCTCCCCTTCCCCTCCCCCGTGGCTCCTTCCTCGGAAAAGAAACATTTGGGGGGTTTCCTCCCCTCCTTTCTCCTCTCCTC
>VXAY01007492.1:452192-505670 GCA_013399855.1 Oxyruncus cristatus | reverse complement strand
GGGCCGGGCAGCGCCGCTGCAGCCCCGCCACTGAGCGCTCGCTCGCACCGGCGGCAGCGCCGCCCGCCCGTCGCCCCGGAGGTGCCCACAGTAAGTTGTGCGGCGTTAACTGGAAAGGGCCTTTTGGGGGGCGGGCTGCGAGCGACCTGTCTGTCTGTCTGCTCCGGTCCCCCCTTGGCTTCTTGCAAAGGGGTGCAGCCTCCGCGGTTTTGGCTTTTGGGTATGTTTGGGCTGTTGTTGGTTGGGGAAGATGGATCGTGTTGGGGCTTGGGGTGCCTTCCCCAAGGGGGTCAGACGGAGATTTGGGGTGCTTGCAGCTCATTGCCGGCCCCGAAAGGAGCCATGTGCCCTTCTTGGGTGGCGGTGGGGTGCTGGGAGCAGCCTCGGAGGCTCTGTGGAGATTATCCTGCCGTCAAGGTGTTCTCCACAGCATCAGGGCAGGGAGATGCTTCTTTTAAAGTGAAACCTGCAAATTATGTAATGTCTCAGATGGGTCTGTAGGGAAGCAGCCGCATGGGTCCAGGTAACTCGATCTTAACACCCCTTCTTTTCTTTCACATAAACCACTGGAGAAGCAGTGTGCCGAGTGTTACACTTAGTCTTAGCTGGAAACGCGAGCTGCCTGGCAGAACCGAAGGTGTTACAGGGAAGTGGGGTAATTGTAAACCAGGAGGGTACATGCCCTTTGGGGCTGCCTTGAAAAGCAGAGGAACTCGCCATCCTCCACACCTGGCACAGTCAGAACACAGCCTCACACCTGCCTTTTCTCAGAAGATCAGTGCTGTGTGCCCATGGAAAGCCTTGCCTGCAAAGGTTATCACTAAAACCTCTTTCTTTATGCAGTCTGAGTCATTCGCAGCCATGCAGGATCCGCTACTCACTTTTTCCCACTAACACACATGCTCTTACTGAGAGTTTTGGAATGGTTACCATGTAAAACCTCAGCTCGTGCTACTCTTTGGCTCTTCTTTTTTCCTTTTCTAAAAATTTAGTTTAAATGTGTATTCCTTCCTGCTTAGTAGAAGTTTGGAAACAGGATCCAGATGAACTGCAGAGGTAACTGAGAGGAACTCAAGAATGGTAAATTAGTGTCCCTGGCTTTTTTTTTCTCCTGCATGGTGAAGGAGAGGGATGTGGCTTGACCATTGTTCTGGAAAGTTGAGGGTAAAGAGTATTGTTAGCAAGCTGCTATTTAGGACTATGTGGTCCAGACAGTGCCATTTGCTAGTTCTAGTTCTTGCAGCTCTCAGAGAACTGAAATGAAAAGGCCAGTCACATGTGGACCACACTCAACTCTGTAAATTGGGGTGGAATCAGAAATAAGTAGTTTCCTGATGTTTCGTTCTCTATTGACTGTGCCCTTAAGAGGGTGTGCAAGCATATCTTCTTTCTCCAAACAGTTGCAACTGCAGAGCAGATGCTGTGTGAATGTCAAATGGCCCATTCAGTCACAGCAGGGCAATGTCATGTGCTTAAAAATTATGCACATGCACAGAAGTTTGTGAGACTGAGGCTGTAGTATCACATCATGTTGCTCTTGGTTTAATCCAGTCATGAAGAGATGTAGCCAGTCGCTTCAGATGAAGCCAAGCTTTGTTTCTGTGTTCATGAGTGATTCTGTCGGGTATGTGATTTAAAACATAGTTGTTGAAGTACGTATTCTTGTTTCCTCTAGTGTGGAAGGCTCTTGGGCACAAACCCCTAGGATTACTGGGATTCCACCCTCCCACACAGGTTCCCATCTTTTCCTGAGCTAGACTGGGATCTGGACCTTTGTTATTTCTGTGTTCCTTGTTATTCTTCAGTATATTGTACTTCCTTCAATAACCTCGCTTGCTTATCGCTTACTTAAATGTGGTGGGATTGAGAGGCAACATAAAGATTTTCTGTAAGTTTGTGATGGAAGGCACAGGTAAACTCTGCTGGAGTCCTGAAAAACAGGCACAGAGGAGCACTGGGGAAAGGCTGAGTTTCTTCAAATCTTCCCAGCTGTGTGTCCCTGCCCCACTCTGCCTGCTCAGAAAGGGCCAAATTCAGTTTCCATATGACAGCTTCAAACACGCAGCCAGTGCCTCTTACCCTCCTCAGTCCAGCTGGGATTTCTATGAAGTTGGTCAGTTTGCGCAAGGATGGAGATGGGGTTGGGTGGTGTAAATTCTTAGTTGCTGTTGCTAATCCTGTGGTTGCATTGCTGAGAAACAAAGGAGAAAATGTGCCTTTGGAGCTGTGTTTCTTCCCTTGTTCATCTTTCTCTCTGTCCCCACTGGGGATGTTTTGCTCCTTTCTCCAAGTTTTTCACTGCAGCTCCTTACCACCCCCTTCTCCCCCAACCACCCACAGGCTTCTCTGTCCTGCTTTCTCCAACCTTTCTTTGGTCAGCAATAAACAGATAGTGCCAGTACTTAAATATGACATCATTTGGGTCGGGTTGATGCCGTGGTTAGATTAATGAAAGCTATGGGGAGGTAGTGTGTTCCTGAGCTGTTATTCCAGGCCACTGCAGACCTCGGCTAATGTTGCTTGCCAAAAGCTTGCAAGCTGGGAGAGGTGGGCACCTGCATCTCTTTCTGTAAGTGAAAATGTGGGTGCTGAAAGAGCTGAGTATGCCAAACAGAGATGATATCTTTTTACAGAGTAAAGGGGTGTGTGTCATTAGGAGGCATAATATCTTTATTTAAAATAATGCAACTAAAGGCTACATTAATTAGATCCTTGATTACGTGTAAGTAGAGGCAGAAGGCAGGCATGATATCAACTCCCTTCTGTCAGTCTACTTTGTTACTATCTGCTCTTCTGCTTTGCATCTGTGCATATCCTGCAGCCTTCTGCCTCAGTAAGGTATTTATTAGCTCACCATTTTGCTGAAATTGGGCTCAACTCTTAAAAAAAAAGTGGTGCAGTGGTACAGGGTTTGGTGACTTTGTGTTAGTGAGTGGTCAAAATGACTCGAGTAAAATTCTTCCTTCCTCTTCGTGCCCTGACCAAGCGCAAGGTTTCAAGTTAAGATTTAGAAGCGTGAGGTGTAGAAAGTCCTACTTTTGAAACTTCTGGGAATCAGTTCTTCTGTTCAATAGGTATTCAATAGTATAAAAATGTAAACTCAGTAAAATGGCTAAATGCTTTTGTGTTGTCTTTGGAGACTTTAGAGCTACCCCCTTATTTTTGTCCTCTTCAGGGGAGAAATGAAAAGGCCTGTGTGCACTTCACAGGAAATGAGTGTCTGATACAGGCTTGCAGGCTGCACATTTCCAAGAACCGCTCTCAAGGTATTTTGATAATGCACATTCTCTCTGCCTTCTCCCTTCCTGCTCCCCCTGTGCTTTGTGTGCTTCTGCTTGTTCGCAAACACATGCAGAGTAGGAGGGCAAGAATTGAACGGTGCCACTATTAAATTTGCAGAAAGGCTGCTTTAGCTTTACGTTGGAGCTGTGGCTGGCAAAATCAAGCCAGCTGGCAGCATCCAGTTGCCTTTGTTGCAGAGGGTTTTTGTCCTTCCCCTCACTCCCTGCAAAAGCTGAAGAAAAAATTTGACTTCAGATTGTGACTTGTGCAACAAGGGAGTTTTTTGTGGGTATGTGATTCTGCAGTTCAGAATCAGTTTGGATCTACTTTCGTACTTCCTCAGTAGCAAAGTTTATTTGGAATCTTAGGCTAAAAATTTCTGCAATCTGAACTGCATAGCTGGGCTGCTGCGCATCCTGCCAAAGGTGCCTTACTGAAGCTAGGGGGGTTCGGCAGAGGTTTGCCTGAGTTGGCACACCACTGGTGATGAGCACAGGTGCTCTCAGGAATGGTTTGATTATGCTTTTTGACAGACCAGCAGTGTTGTTCTTGATGCGTATTTTAGTTCTTCCTTGTTTTCCAGTGAGATTTTGGGATGTGGAAGGAGGGAAGTTGGAGCTGGAGAAAAAATTCTCCAATCCCCTCTACTCGAAGTTATGTTCATCCTTCAAGGCCCAGTTAAGTGACACAGTGGACCAAGAGTCCGACTCAAGGGAACGCTGAGACAGAAGGAATGTTTCTTTCTAACATCATTGCCACAGCCATTTCTGATTCTGAACTGCTTTTAGCAGTAAACACTTAAATCTGCCATTTGTTAGGATGCACACTGATATTCAAGTCAGCACACATAAGGTAGAGGTGCTGTTCTTTTTAGTCATTAAAGAATGAGGAAAAAATGGGCAGAGCTACTTTAACTACTCTGCAGCAGGTCCATAATTGATTCCTCATAGTGACTTTATATACCCTTGTTTACTACTTTAATTTTGCACAACTAAAGGACGTTTATGCCTTGAGCTGAGCTCCCCTTAGTCTTATGTCAGGTTTGAATGCTTAAGAGGTGTCTTAAAAAGGCATTGCTAAAAAACCCAGTCCTTTGGTGCTGGATTCTTCTGCCTAAGGTCTGCTAAAGCATAATGGGGTGGGTACTGCACAGAAACAAAGCAGAGGCATTTGAGAAAGAAGAGAAATGAGACTCCTCAGATCAGCTCTCTCACTTTCCTCAGAAGCAGCATTTAATGTCTATATGATTGGAGTTTTTCCTTTTATGAGTTTTAAAATTAGTTACTTTTCAATCTCGGTCACCTTTGAACTTCCTCTCATCTAGTTTTATAAAAGAACACAAAAGGAACCTCCTGATTGTACTGTATCTTCCTCTGGAATCCCCTTGCATCTATCTGCTCTCTAAACTGAGCATGAAGTTTCACCCATGTCTCTCTGTACACTTACATTTGACTTCTTATCACCCATCTTTAGGCCCATCATTTTTGTTTCAGCTCTGTCTGTTTTTATTTAATGTGACTGGAACTGACTGTATTATCTCAGGTGGTGACATTACTGTTACGTTCCCACCCATCCATTTTGCAACCTCATTCTCATGTTTGCACCTTGGTTTTTTAATGACTGCTTTTGCATTCAGAGCTGGAGCTTTCCTTAACAAACCCTCAGTGCTGTTACTCGGCTCATTGGTCAGCTGCGCCACCTAATTTATCACTCTTGAAAATATAGACCCGGTTGGTTTTCCTACAAGCCTGTGTGTGTTTGCATTTGTCAGGACAGAGTCTTGCCCAACATCCTTTTTTTCTTCAGCCTCACGAATTCAGAGTGACCTTCAGAGTGACCTCTGACTTCTCTTGCCTGTAGAGAGTGAAGTGATTTTGTTACTGTTCACCCTGGGAAGGTGATGAGGGGCCTCACTGCATTTCGAGCTGGCTGCCTGGATGTAAGTAACATGAGGCTGTAAGCTGCCTGCCGCGGGGCAAGGTTAGACCTGGGGGGATTTGAGGTGTTGTGGGTAAAGGCAGCTTGAAGACAGGGAGAGACAGTTCTAGAAGGGGACCGGGGTCAACACGTGAGTTTGCGTGGGCAGGGGGAAGGGACCTGCTTGCGTCAGAGCTGGGGGAGGCTTTCGGCTGCTGGTACCCACCAACCTGTTGAGGAGTGGGGAGGGATGCTCTGCAAAGTGGGCTGAGTTGATCCAGGGGGAAGATGCAGTAGCTGGGAGGGTGGCAGAGAGGTGACCAGATGTGCAGGGGCTGAAATGCCTTGGTTTCCTCCAGACACCTCTTTTACACCTCCCATTCAATCCCTGGCATGATTGCTCCATGTCTTCTATCCATCGGCTTTACAGGTTCTGGGACGGCTCTTTAGCTCATGTACCGTGTCTCACTTTTTGACTTGTTCCTGGAATGGAGGCTTTGGGAAAGCATGAAGTGTGTCCTGGCATATGTTGGTTTTTCAGATACCATCTGCCTTTTGGGGAACTCTGTCTGGGGATTGCCTCTCCCCCACATCATGTAGCCTCGTGCTGCTCCTGTCTTAGCAGTACATGTCAGAAAAAGTTCCTTCCAATACTTGCAGCCGTCTGGCAATTGGTAGTGCAGCTGATTTGATTGAGCACTTCTCTTTCCATCTCAACCATCCATTTTCAGTTCAAAATCCTTGGGTATAGTCCATGGTGCCCAGCTGGCTTTCTACTCTAATATCACTTTTCCTCATCAATTCTGACAGAGCACTCCTTTTTTCCCTTCACATTAAACAACATTAAATACTGGGAAATCTCCTCAACATCCCGTGCAAGAAAAAAGATAATGCCCACTTGCTTGTGTAGCTTTTCTGCAGTATCCCTGTCCCCACTTGCTGGTATCCCAGTCAACTAAATGATTCCCCCAGAGGTTTTCTGGTTTTGATAAACTGAAAATGCCATATGTTTTCTGGGGTTTGTTTTGTTTATCTTGGCCACCTACTGTCCCAGTTTCATGACAGCCATCCTCATATAAATTTGTTCCCTAGCGTCAGTAATTTATATTCCTTTATATTGGCTCCTCCAGGATTATATTTTCATCTTCTGAAGGATTACAGAGAAGGTTGTAGAGAGATTTGGACAGGGACTGTGGTTTTATAGTGTCTGTGTTTGATGTCTCTGGTCCACAGTGGATGCCCTTGCAAGCTGCTGCACCTACAGCTAATACCTGCAGTGTGACCTGTGCTGTCCCCCAGGCCTGTCCTCTTAGCCAGGCAGCGTCTCTGCGTCATCCTTTGTGGGAGGTCTGCATGCTCTGCCTCTTTAAGATTTCCTAAATAACCTCTCATGACTTTTTTTTTTAATTCTTTTCACTTTTAACTCTCAGGACTAGTTTCTTTATTTTGTGTGTTGGAAATCCCCCATTATAATACTTAGTGTTGCGGTGCATTTGTGCTTTCTGACCCTCGCCTCTTCCTCTGAAGGCACAGTAGCTGGTGCTGCATAGTGGCCCTTTGCATCTTCTGAGGCTGGTCCTTCTGAAGAACCAAGGCAGGGTCTCTGCCCTGTCCCCCTGTGCTCTGGCTGGTGTTGGTTAAGCACCTGGGACTCTTCTCTGACATCATAGTTCTGATCAGGATACTGAGCCAGTTTTATCTGCAGGCCAGGCACCGCTGGTTTCTCAGAGTTAGCTGCTGCTGCTTTGAATTCCTTTCTGGCTAAATGTGATTGATTTGATAAGAAGCTGTGGCCATCGAAGGGACCACTGATGGCCTTTGCTTCTCAGGATTTACTCATTTCCTCAAACAGGGTTCTGGAACAACTGAAAAAAGTCAGTTTAGCCAAGAGACTGGAACAGAGGTTCCAGGAACTATGGTGCTGTCCTGGGGGGAGGCAGTATGGCTGAGGAGCCATGATGGGTAGATGCAGAGCTCTGCTCCAACAGAGGGCAAGGATGCAGCCCTGGGCATCGCTACCCCCTCCCCGCTGATCCCCCTCTCAGCAGAAAGTTGGGACAGAGCATTTCAAGTAGGGAGTCACGAGGGACTGCTGTTATCTTGGCTTCTTTATTCTTCCTCATCATGTCCTCTCCCCATCTCCTTGTTTCAGCCCCCACACTGGGGAGAGCCCCAGCCTCCTTCCCAGAGGTGTGGGTGGTGTGGAGGGAGGGAAGGCAACGTGGAGACTCTGTTCCCTGGCAAAGCATAGAGCTGAGGTTTTGTGTAGCTCTGCAGCACTAAGATTCACAGGAATGGCTGCTCTCTGAAACTGCAAAGGTCAGGAGCAATGCAACTGAGCTTCCCTCACTTACCAAAAATGCTGTTGGCCAGAGGTAAGCAACAACAACTCTCTTTGCGTAAGCCATAGCCAGATAGGCTCAGCTGCAGCTTTGGAACTTGGTAGTACCCCCTCCTGATTTCCTTTTTCTTACTTTTTTTTTTTTTTTAATTCTCTTTTCCCCAGTTATGGGGGAAGGCAGAAATAATTCAGTCTCCAATAGAAGCTGTCTTTGCCAGAAGTCAGATGCTAGTTTGGTAGTTCTGGGCAGCCTTTGAGTTCAGGGGAGAGATGTGGCTTCTGTGTTATTATGAAAGGGCAGGATTACAGTTTCACATTGGGCTATTTCAAAGAGGAATAGGCTCTTTTATTTGAAAGTAGTTCTGAATGTACATAGTATTTCCAAGGTGTGAGGAGGGGACCCAGAAAATGGGGGTCTTTCTTGCAGCTCTTTCAATTATCCCAGTAAAGGCAATTAGCTTTTCCTGTAGACTGCCACCTTACTGGGTTTTTAAAAGCATGTATGGAGAAACCAAACGTGCTTGAAGACCTCCCTGCCTTGAAAATATTTGGTACATATCACACTGTCTTGTTGGTTTTCTTGGGGTAAATCCTTTCAGCCCATAGCAACAAAGTGCCACATTAATTCAGAAAACACACATCATAGAAAAGTACGGTAAGAAGTACAAAACATGAATATCAGATCCATGGGAAGTTACTTGTGGGTTTTTGAAGTATGTTCTCCAGCCCCAAAATGTTGGGAAGTGTTTGATAAGACCAGTCCTCTTGCAAGGTGTCTAGCTGCTGATTTCTGGAGATTGCATGCAGGATCTGCCTGCTCTGTGTCTCTACTGCGTGGAAATAGCAACTGTCATGGTGTGTGTACTGCCTCTGCTTATTTTATTTTATTAAATGTTGCATTCTTGAATGCTGGTTGTATAGGGAAATGCAGTTTTGGTTTGGGGTATGTATATGTGGTGTGGGTTGTTTTCTTTTTTCCACGTATTCCCTCATGTGTCAGACATAATGGCAGCCTCACATCAAACTATTTATAGCCATGGCATAAAAGATAGAGGGAACTGCAATGTCTCTGAGGCCTGCTTTGTGTTGGAGAAATTGGCTGTGATTAACATTGGTCTTCTTAGCTGAGCTGGGCCACATTCCTCCCCTAACCACAGCTCCCTCTGTGCTCTTTGGCATTTCTGTCTGTGCATCTCCTTTCCCTCTCCTCTCCATGATCCCTTTCTGGACCAGCCCTGGTCGCCTTGGCTGTGGTAGGGTGCTCATGACAAGGGGCACTGGTGTGGCCATGCACGGTGGCAGTGACGGTGGCAGGGTTCAAACCAGTGCCAATGTGTGGCAGGCGGTGTTGGCCATGGGAACCAGGCTGGCCCACCATTAAAACCCAGTGCTTGCGTGCTTGGCTCTTACCAGAGAGGTTTCTTCCAGCCTTTTGCTCAAGCTTTCCCTTGAAACATCCTCCCCAGCCACAAATCAGTAGGCAGTGCATTTCTGTGGGATGCAGACGTGCAAGCAGAGATGTCTGCTCGGGCTCTGCTGCCTGGAACGGGGACACTGCTGCAAGGGCTTGCAGGGTACTTCAGGGAGAGCTTTTCCAAATTATCCCAGCCTCTATCTAACTGCTCTGGGAACTGCAGGGTTGCTCTCTGGGAAATGTCAAAGCTGAATGGAGTGGTAATGGGAATTTAAAAATGGGAATTAATAATGCAGAGTAATGGGATACACCTGCAGTTCTGCTACTTGCAAGTCAACATGGCTGGTGGGGTGTGTGCCCAGTCTGGATTCTGCTGGGGAGGATGCAGAGAAGTGAGGTTATGTGGGTATAAGCGAAGCAGGAACTGCCTCTGAAAGGCATGCAGAGAGCTGGGATTGTTTTTTCAGCTTGCTGATGTATCCAATGACAGACAAACAATTGCACATGTGGTGGTCTGCTGCTCCACCAGGTCAGTGGATTTGGTTTTCCATCTGTGAGATGAGAAAGAAAAGTATTAAGAGTACAGCAGGTGAGTGTGGGTCAGAATTAAGTGGGTCACTTGAATGGCTATGTGGTGTCAAATAAGATACTCTAAATGTTGTGTGTTGTATTGAGCACAAGCTGGAGTTTGCTGTTCTGAATCCTTAAGCTTGTTCCTCTTGCCATCGTCTCTTAACATTTGGGGTTTTATGGTTCCTGCTTCCAGAAGATGATGGCACCTTTATGGTCTTTCCATTTGTCCTTAAGCCATCTGTGAGCTGGCTGGACCTAACCAGCTCACGGCTTTGCAAGTAGCAATAATAATAACAGCAGCAATAATCCACTTTCTCTGTTGCTATCTAAAGTGCTGTATACGTGCTTCTACAGTAATACAGATCAAAGACATTGAGACAGGCAACCTGTCCCCAGATTTGTTGTATTTTAGATCCACATTATGGCAAACTAATGGGCCTAGTCACCTGCTTGATGGACGTCTCTTTCTTTTCAGAGGACAGATCTGCTCTTAAGTAAAGCTGTGCAAAAGCTGGGAAGTGCTGCATTGGAGGTTTTGAATTTGGACCACTTCCAGGCCTGACATCCAGAAACTCATCCCTATGGCCAGTAGAGACAAAGAGGTAAGCTTTTTCAAAGCGTCCTGGAAAAAGAGAGCATCATAGAACGCATCATAGCTGAGTACTTGAGGCTGCTGCTGAACATGCCAGATATGTCAAGCCTCAGGGTGCAGGGCTGGCTTGGCTGACACCAGATGCCGTGTACAGTCCCCTGGTTTACTAGAACCGTCTCCTTATATGAAATACGCTGCCTTGCCTGGGCCGTGAGTGAGGAGGAATACAGAATGCTCTGTGTCAAGAGCACTTATTTTGAAAAGCTCTTGAACTTGCAGTAAATCAGAAGGTCTGGGGAAACTTACCCAGCCTTTTAATTAGCGGGACACCAGCTTTTTAGGGTATATTGTTTTGGCTTCAAGCACCGTGCTGACTTGCAGTAGGGAGGTAGTAACTTCTTTGAGCGTCAGGGGTTTTTTTGGGCTTTTTTTGGAGGGGAGAAGAGGGAAAGCAAATTGTGGTGTGGCAAATTAGAAGCAGAACTAAATACGCATGTGTGTTTCATTACACCCCACGCCCCTGGCTTGGCTTATTCCTAATCCTGAGTCTGCACATCCTCCTGGATGTGGGAGGCCATGTACGTGTAGGACTTGTTGACCCATTAAAACTTGAACCTTAGAGGTAGTATCAGGAAGCACTTCTAGAGCTAATATTAGCATAACTAATGCTGTGCTGCAGGCCAGGCAGTTCTATCTTGGAAATGGGTCACTGAAGCTAAACAAATTCCCCCCCATCTGAGGCTCTGACCCATATGTAGATTTCAAACCAAGTGAACAAATTGTCAAGGTGCTATTTTTGCATTTACTTTGAATTCGAAATGATGACACAGTCTCAGTTTTTAGTCAGTGAGATTTCTAGTAGCAGTGGATTTTTCTTAAAGGACTTGGGTGAATGACTCAAGGTTGAAAACTGGGACAAACCACTTTGTTGGGTGGTTTTTTTTTTTCTGTCAAATAGCATCTGCAGCCTTAAACAAATGATATATTTGTTGTTACATTTAAAACTAGCCTGGAAATGAAAGACAGCTGCCTGCTTCTGTTTACTTGCTTGAAATAATTTTTCAGCCTCGACCTATGAAAGTGACAACGTTTCTGTTTGGACCCAAGAGAAGTTGCTGTTTAGGAAGGCTCCTTCTCAGTCCTCTCGAGGCTATTTCGGCAGCCCTGGAGGCATCTGGCAGGTGACCTTCTTTTTCCATAGGAGCTAATGTCAGTGGGCCCTATAGCTTCAGCACCCAGCAGAGATGAGAAGGAAAGGGACTGAGATAATGCAACTTGTGGCTGAGTTTTCAGTGGTGATAGATGGCCCTAGCTACTGCACGTGGTGACTGTGTTTACTTGCATTCTGCTCACTAAATCACTTTCCCCTAAGATTTATTCTGACTTACTGAACAGCTTGAGCAGCTTTTAACTGCTGCTTTTTTTTTTTAATGGAAAAGAAAAAACCCAAGTTGATTAACTCCTTCCTACCCCCTCCCACCTTTCTCTAAGTGTGGAATTTCCCTCCTCCTGTGACATGTAGCTAAAGGGCAGGATCAACAGCATTCAGAGCAGTACCAGGAACATTAGCAGCTTGTGGACTGCAAATCACAGGGCTGGGAAGTGGAGAAGCTTCCCAGGCTGCTCTCGGAAAGGATGTTTATTGCTCCCATGTATGGAGTGCCACGTGCCTGGCTGCTAAATTATTGGTATTACTGTTAAGTATTGAGACGGATGTTAGTCGAGAAAAGATGACTGTAGGGAAGGCATTGGCAGGCACTGCCTCCTTTCCAAAACTACTGTGCCCGTGTGAAGGACAGATGTTTGGCGCTGCTGCTCTGTGTCCTCTCCCCAGGTGCAGAGTGGGCTCTGCATGGCCATCCAGCTGGCATGAGCACCAAACAGAACAAGAGGCTTTTGAATAGCTGGCAAAGTGTGTGAGACAGCGGAATCTTGCAAGGAGCTAAGCTTAACACAAAGCTCTCCCTCCAGACCAAGCTCTCCCCAAGTCCCTGCACATTCCCTGGGGGCTGCCTGCCTGCCTGCCATGAGCCCCAGTGCTTCTGCTGTGGGGAGAGACTGCTGAAGTGTGTCTCTCCCTCCGCTGCAGGCTGTGTGTCAGCCAGACATGCTCCAAGCATGGCTATGCTGTGAGTGACTATGACTGGGTTAATGGACTATGTCAAGGGACCGAGGGCAGGATTTGGTGGCGAGCTACTGACTTGTCAGGCCTAGGGAAGTGGTATGTTACAGCTCAGCTTCTCGCACAGAATGAGCCTCTGGCTTAGGGCTGTGGTTTTTATGTTTGTGCACACACACACATTCAGAATATGTACTTTTTTTATATATAATTGAAATGACTTGGATGGCTGATGGCAACACTGGATTCAGAAATTTGCATTTCTGAAAACAGACAGCCTGCTGATAACACAAGGTGCAGGAGATGAGCAGGGTCGTGACAGTTCATGATCAGGGGACAGGGGCTCGGAGAGGGCAGCATTGTCTGTGGGCAGGGGGAGATGTCCTTCTGGGAGAAAGAGAAGTTAAGAGGCTGGAAGGGCATCAGTAGTGTCTGGTACCAGTGTTAAGTGGGCTCATTTGTGGCAGTTCCAGCCCTGAAGTTGGTGTTGTAACATTTCTTGAAGGGGTCTTGATCTGAGACCTTTGCTTGAAGGGATCTTCATCTGAGACCTTTGCTTTCTCCTAACATAGTGAAACAGGTGTGTCATGGGATGAGGGAGTAGTTCATGGGGTTTGGTGGGAAAGACTCATTCCCATCTTCTGTTTCTTCTAAGTCCTTTTACTGGAAAAAGCATTAGAGGTGCAAAGAAACCTTTCTACCTTCATTGAATGACAAAGTAAATGATACTTTACTGCTTTGCAAAATTTTTCCCTTCTGATTTGGGGTGTCATTTCCCTTTTCCTGTCTCAAGGCCACTTTGAAAAACCCCAAAGCATCCAACAGGGGAAATCTTGAAATTACAAGATCATCTAGGTTCAAACCAGCCTTCTGAGGCTGTAAATCACAGAAACCAATGGATGCAGAGCTCTGTAAGGTTCTACCTTTTGCTGATGGGGACCCAGCTGGAGCCCTTCTTGCACATATATCCTTGGTGTCGCTACACCTAGGGAGTGGTGACATACAGTAGTTCCTTGGTACCCCCTTTGGTACTCTTGCTGGTTTTTCCCCTTGTGAAGTGTCTTCACTTGCCCAGGTAGAAGAAGGTATTGGGTTTGCCTCACTCTCCTTCTGTCCCACAGGCTGGATGCAAAGGAGGAAGAATGGTAAAGGCAGCATCTTTCCAGGATCCATGGGCTCTTTGAGAGATGATCAGAGGGAGGCCAGATGATCTCCACAACGCTCACACCACTGTTTCTCGTCTGCAAAGGCAGCATCGGAGCGTTCTCCCCAGCCCTGCGCCACCTGGCTTGCCCGATCGTTTCCGGATGTTTCGCAGCTGCGAGTGGGAGGTCCTGGAGCGATCCCTCAATATCCTCCAGGCCAGTGACTTCTACTGGGGCCCCTTGTCCGTGGGGGAGGCCCACGCCAAGCTCCAGCGGGAGCCTGTAGGCACCTACTTGGTGCGGGACAGCTCGCAGGGGAACTGCTTGTTCAGCCTGAGTGTGCGGATGCCAACGGGGCCCGTCAGCCTTCGAATCTCTTTCCAGGAGGGCTACTTCCGCCTGAAGAACTGGTTTTCAGACTGTGTGGTCCAGCTGCTGGAGCTGGTGGTGGCAGGGACCCGGAACAACCCCTTACACTTTGATGAGATGGGGGGAACCCCCCTGGTCTTCTCTGAGCCCCTGTGCCGGAGCCGCCGGACAGTGCCCACTCTGCGAGAACTGTGCTACCGAAGCCTCCCTGCTGGTGCAATGATGGGGGACAGAGCAGGGCTGGGGGGCTCCTTGGGGATGTGTCTGAGAGAGGAGGTGGTTTCACCCCTGGACAGAAGGGGAGGGTCAGAGGGGAGCATTGTCCCCAGCCCTTCTCTGTCCTGGGCTGGGAGATGATGTAGTACATGTGGGGGATGAAGGGAGATGCCTGTTGTGTGGCTGTGCTGGTGGGATGTGTGCCACGCCAGTGGGGCTGGACTGGCTGTTGGCAGAGGAAAGGTGAGGGCAGGGGGGGAGCAGGGCTTGAACCCGCTGGCTGTGACTGATGTGTCCTCATATGTGCACAGTGTGTGACTTTCCCAGAGATGCCTGGGGTAAAGCCAAACCTGAAGAGCAGAGATTTCCACCACCACCAAGTCCTGCTCTTGGCTCCATTTATAACTTAAGAGCTTCAGAAGAAGATGACTTGCCTGTCCTCCTAGGTCAGCCCTGTGTTTTCTTCTACCCCAATGTGCTTGAGCTTATTTCTGCTTCAAACCTGCCCTTGTGAAGTGGTGCAGCTGAGTCCAGTCCCACAGCAGTGCAGCTTGGACGTCGGTGGGCAGGACCCCTGGGCTGGCTGCATCCCCACGTAGCTGGGGCAGAGCTAGAGCACGTTTCACTCCTTTCGGCACAGATGGGATGCCAGTTACTTCAGAGGCCAGCGTTTGCACCCGAGTGAAACCATTGCAGCCACGTACGATACAGGCAGCTTCACTGGCTTGTGCGTTGCTTTATTTAATCGGATTTTTGTGAGTGCAGATGGGTTATGCTATTCTAAGGGCATGGCATTTCTGCAGAGGTAACCCTGGTCTGGAGAGTTGCGTCTACCCTGCGAGGGTGTGAAGAGATGGGATCCAGTGCCCTTTCTTATGCTCATGTGATAGTGAGCTGCTGCCATCTACCGAGCATCAGAAGATGTTTTGGTTTTGCCTCCAAAAAGGCAAAGATTTTTTTATATAAAACTTCTAAAATTTTAATAAACATGTTTTTATATTGATTTTTAGAAGTCAGTGAATGCATGGAGATGTCTTCATTCCCTTGCAGTGCTGAAAACCCAGTTAGTTTAGTGCCAAGGCATGGCAGTCAGGCTGAAACTGAACAAGTGAATTGCTTATAAAGAGCAAAAGCAGAGCATAAATGAGTGGTCATAGCTGGGAACACTAAACTTAATTAATCTTATAGTGTAATTAATTGAAGAATTTTCTAAACAAAGAATACTTCTGAAAATCTCACCCCTGCATTTTTAGAAAGTATTTTTAGTACCTTAAAATTTGTACTGAGTGTTTGAAAGACCTGTGAGTAATTCAGGACCCTAGAACAAAGCACAGCATCAATGAACTTGAGCTGGCGAGGATGCATACAAATGAGAGGGACAGAGTTGGCTTAAATAAGGTCGTGGTTCATTTCAGGGATACAGGCAGGTATGTCTTCTAAGTAAGTGACTGAAAACAGCTACATGAAAGGAGAAACTCAGATACTGTACAAGTTGAGCCAAACCGTTTTGCGTGCTGCCGAGCATCTGTAGCTGGGCAGGCAGCCTGCTGAGCTCATGCTGACTTTCCCCTTCAGACCTGAATGCAAGAAAAAAGCTAAACATGGGGAGAGATTACACTGAATTTGCTCTTTTGTCTTCAGGTATCTTATCTGAGGAACTAAAGCGTGTGGTCAGCACAGAGAGAGAGATAGAGGCTGTGATTCATCACAGCAGCCTAACTTAGACACTCTGAATTAGTCTCTGGAGGGCTCTGTCTCTCCATGTGTGGTGAGATGCCTGGCCTCCTGTCTCAGGGCATAGGCTTATGAACCAAGGTAGTTAAATAAGTGCTAGGGAAGTGGCAATCTTCTCCTTGCTGCCTGCTCCTCTCAGCCTCAGGGAGGCCCGGGGCAGCTCGGTGGCCCTGCAGCTGCTGTGTCTCTCAGCCCAGTGCAAAAGCTCTGGCTGGTATCGTTCACTACTGCAGGGTTTGCGTGCCCTGTGGCAGCTGACACACGGGCATACTGTTGCTTGCTGTCAGCATCTCACGTGGCTCTGGGCACCTCTGGGACCATTCCCTGGCTCTCAGTTGAAGCCCCTGCCTTGGCAGGGTCAGCCACAGAGCTGCCCTCCCTCTCTGCCTGCTGTGGAGGAGTGGGACTGGATCTGCTGCCCCAGGCATCATGCCCATCCCCTCCATCCTTTTCTTTCTTGGGGGTGCCTTTGCTGGGGTGCCTTTGCTGAGGTGCCTTGGCTGCCTTCCTGCCTTCCATTCAGAGAGTAGGGAGGGGGAAAGGAGCAGGCTAATTTCTTCCATGTTTAGAACCAAGCACAGGAATGCTGCTGTTTTCTGGCCATGGTTATACCTCACTGAGGGAAGAGCTTTCTAACTGGATTGCTCTGACCTGGCTGTGAACTGTTCTCATTTGGCCGCAAATGAGCACCTTGGGTAGTATGGCTGGGGGCTGCAGAAGAGCCCTATTTGCTGCCTGGATTGCACTTTGGGAAAATTGCACCACAGGAGAAGGAAATAGTTTGGATTTTAATAAAGTCTTCTTTATTTTGTGGCCTTTTTTTTTTTTTTTTAATTGCACAGCAAGCGCTTGTCTCAGTCTTACAAGTAAGTCAGTTGCATGCAGGGCTGCAGCGAATTGATTTGAGATCTGTGGATGAAAAGCAGTGAATTACTGCCAAGCATTGTTATATTGTGGAAGTTTAAGGCACATTATGTGTGAGCATCCTCATTATTCCCAAGGAGAGGTCACTTTGCAGATCAGGATTGGTGCAAGAAAGGAAATCAGTTTGGGAAGAACAGAAAAGTGAAAAGTGCATTGGCTGAGGCAAACATTAGGAGTCCTTCATTTTCTGCTTGGATGTTGGAAGAGAAACCTTCTTCTTTCAGCTCTTGAGAAAAAAGATGTGCAAAGCAAAACTGTAAGAATTTACTTCCACGAGGTGACTGCAAACACAATCCTGCTGCTTTCATCAGTGAGTGGGTGATGTTCACTTTAATCAGCCTGCCTCAGAACTGGTCCCCCTGCCACGTAGGAGCAGCTCCTGGTGGTCTATGTCCAAATGTTTCTTTTGGTGGCTCCTAAAGGGACTTATAAAGAAATTGCAAACTTCCTCACAACCTCTTGAGCGCCATTCGGGGAATAGAAGAAAATTGTTTGCATTTTTATAAGTTATGTTATACGTTTCTCCAGCTGACTCATTTCAGTTTGCTGAGGAAACTTACACAGCCTCACAGATGGTTTTTTTCAACCCTTCTTCTTAACGGCAGAAGTTGAAAAGTTTAGTCCTTGTGAGAGGGGCTTCCTCTATCGTGCTGCAAAGGGCCTGGATTTCAGTCCCAACATGCCACAGGCATCCAGCAGGAAACTGCTCTTTGTCTGGTCCCAACTAGCTGTCTGTTAGCTGTGCTCTGGGGCCCCAGGGGTTAATTTCCCAAAATCCTTCGCTAAAACTTGCTAATAACTTCCATATGTACTCATGTGTGAGCTCAAGAGGGGCCCCACAGCCAGCAGCTCTTGTAATAATACTTGATTACCTCTGACATAAGGGTCTGTATGTCATTAGAAATTCAGGATTCACTGAAAAACACGAGTTTGTGTAAAAGTACTTTAAAAATTTATTAGCATTTGGGTATCCTCAGTGTTTGGAAATGAGCTTTTCTTAGGTAGTCAGGTTTCAAAGTAAAGCCTGTGTACACACAGCTGGGTCTCAGTTTTGACCCTGACCCTGATGTCCCTCCGAAAAGGTGTGTTTGTATCATTAGTCTTTAAGTGTGCCAAACCCCTTAATTTACAACATACCTTGGTTAGGCAAATGTGATGTCTTTGTCTGACTGAGGTCATTTTGCACCGACTCTTTAGATGTTTGGCATCTGTACATTTATACCAACTGCACGCACTGGAGCTTTCTGCTTGCCCTGCACCAGTCCCTGGTGCAAAGCCTGGGTTACTGAGGGCAGGCTTCAGAGAGAAAGCAGGTGTCAAGGGAGAGGGAGATGTGGCAGAGCTGCTCTGCAACTCCTGATGCCTCCCTGCAGAGCTGCCTAGGTCTCAGCATGCTCCTGCTGCCTTCTGATCTCAGCTGGGGCTGGCAGAGCTGGGGTTTTGATTCAGGCAAAGCAGAGTACTTCCAAAGGCTTCCCACGCAAGGGCTGGCTCAATAGACTAGGACTCTTCATCCAGAAAAGAGATGGCTGAGGTCTGTGACAGAGATCTGTGAAGCCTAAATACCATGGAGTAGGTGACCACGTGTGTGTGTTTTCTTAAAAACCCAAG
The DNA here is from genome assembly GCA_013399855.1 of Oxyruncus cristatus. Classification (NCBI taxonomy): domain Eukaryota; kingdom Metazoa; phylum Chordata; class Aves; order Passeriformes; family Cotingidae; genus Oxyruncus; species Oxyruncus cristatus. The sequence goes on along the minus strand of VXAY01007492.1, from coordinate 487,433 downwards.
GAGACGTTTGATGAAATACTCAAGTGCAAGACCCAAAAGGAGACATTTCTTCATGCAAAGTATAGCTTAAGCTGTGGAAGCCCCTGCCACAGGACACCGGCAAGGCTAACCTCTGTGTGGGAACAAAAAGGGTTTAAATGAGGATTGATGGAGCACCTCTGGAGGAGGAAAAGTTGAGTTGGGAAATAGGTGGGATCCAGGTGCAAGTTTGAGTTCTGTGCCTTGTTGGGCAGACCTGAGCTATGGCAGGAGTGTGGGAATAAGCCAGCCTAAGCTCAGCCTGAGGCTCAGCAACACAGGATGCTGCCCAGGCCAGCTGAGCCAGCGGCTTGGCAAGGGACAGCTGTGCTGAGCTCACGTTGCACATGGGACTCCTAGAACCTGCACTGGAGCCCCTTGAGACAGAGGGGTCTGCACCTGGCAGACCTGTACACCCACCCATGCAGCGTGCAGTTGCGTGCCCCGGCAGTTTGATGGCAGCCCCAAAGGGAGCAGCCCTCAGGCACTTCTTCCCAGCTTTCACGAGCAGAAAAATTGGGACACCCATCTGATGCCTGGGGGCAAGCATCAGCACAGGCTGAGGATAAAAACATTGCCATCATCCAGAGTGAGTGAAAGAGCCTGACTTGTCAGCTGAGGACATTGGGGGAGGCCAGCGTCAGCCTGAGGTGATGGCTGGTTGGGGCAGAGCTGGGGGTCCCAGCCTGACTAACCACATGTCAGAAAGGAGCTGCAGAGCTTTGAAAAGCATAGCACTGGCAGCCTCCTAGATCTGTGTTTGATTCACCCAACCCAGAGCAGATGACAGGCATAGAAGATTTTTGGCTCCTGGACTACCTGCTTTCCCAAGACACCACCCTTGCCGTCAGAGCTCTCGACCTTTGAGCTGGTCCCAATGGCACTGAAATCAATGACCAGATTATTGTTCCCCTCTGAAGATTTTGGATTAGACCTCCCCATTTTGTCAGGCTGATGGGAGCAAATGTGGGTTTTCCACACTAAACGTAATCAAAACAAACCCTGCTCCCACTGGCTTGTGCAACAAATCATGCTGGGGGAATTGCTGGCATTCGGCATGATTAGCCCAAGCGCAGATGCCTTCCAGCTTGTAAACAATAGCCTAAAGGATTGGAGAGGATCACAAACAAAGCACTTACAGACAAGACAGCATTTTCAAAAGGGACTTGAAAGCTTATGTCCATTGGGGGTTTGTCTTTTAAAAATAAACCAGAAGTAAACAAATTGACAGAGGCGGCTCTGAAGAATCTAAGGGAATGAAAGTGAGAAGACTGGATATAATATGCTGAAAATTAAGTGGGGGAAAACTTAAGACATGGCTAATGGGTCCTTTTAAACTCCTCAACAAAATGTCCCACAGCCTTAGGGATGGGCAGACACTGGAAACTCCACCTGTCCCCGTGGATGAGGCTAGGTGGGGTGTGTAAGGGATGCAGGAGAAAACCCTGCTCCAATTCACAGGGAAAAAAAAATCCCGTAAAAATGTGTGATAGGAACAAAAGAATCAGGCGACTTGTGCTTGTTTTATGGTGATTCAGTCTGAAAGGAACATTCCCTCCCTGCATTGCAAGCTAGTGACAAATTGCTGTTAATTTCTAAGTAAAAATGTTCAAGTCATGTAAACCAGAGTGCTTTTACTCATTTTTAAAAAAAAAATCTCATTTTTAAGATAATAATTTTTAAGCATGGGCTGAATTATTTTCAGCAATGTCTCATTTCTCCTGGCCCTAGCAGAGTAAAGTAGCAAGTGCCCAGCTTTGCACTCAAGAGCTCCTGCAAGGGGACAACAAAGTTCTTGACGTTGATGGAGCTGGTTGCTCATTTAGATGCCACGGTGAATGGGAGCTGCAGCAAGAGCCTGCCAGCGTCACTGTAACTGAGATGGTGTTGCGAGGAATGCCAAGTCTGGAAAGATGTGAGCATCCGTCACGCTTTCCCTGGTTCTGCGCGTGCTGGGAGCACATTCCTGCCACAGATGCCTTTGGTTAAAAGCTTCAGGTAGCAGCTATTCTAACCACAGAACATGTACATTAGCACCAGGTATGTGCCAGATCCTTGCTGCTACACTTTCAAGTGCAACTAGAGTTGTTTTGGGATACATGGAATCTCAAGCTTAAATTAATACAGGTGGAAATCCAAATGTTCTAAATAGTGTCCAACCTCCATGTTGTAAGTACTTCAATACTGCTGTTGTATGCTCTGCAGTACTGAGTTGGGAAGGACTGATGGGTCCGTTTATCCTCGGACTTCTGTGAAGTGCTCTCCAAGGCATCAGGATGGGAGAATGGGGTGGTGGAGAGCAGGAGCCGAAGATCTTTTCCTGCTCTCACAGACTGTGCAGGGAATCAGCCAGATACAAAGGCAACTCTAATGTACATGCTGAAATACCTAAAATAAGCCATGCAAACAAATCAGTCGTATGTTATCCAGATGGGACTGTTCAAATCCAATAATAGCAGTAAAGTGCTCCCGAACTCTGCGGAGAGAGAGATTATAGAAGGATCAGGTATAATTATAGTGCCTTATTATTACCATTCTCATCATTCTTTCTAACAAAGCTTTTCAATAGGATGAAAAAACTTCTTGCAGAAGAACATAATGTGTTTGCTGGCATTTTTTCATTCTTCCCTCCAAGGCTATTGAAGTCAGTCCTTGTAAATGGTGTTAATAAATATCGTAATGATCTTGGGCTATTATCTCTCCGACAAAACCTTCTTTAGCATCTCTTTATGTCCTTGACTACAGCAAGCCATTCTCCTGGAACACCTCACTGTTGCTACCACTAGTGAGCACCAGCAAAAATAACCCACTGTTCCTCTGATCCTTGGCTTGATACATGCTCTTCCAAGTAGGGTTAAGCTGCAAGTGGCTGCAAGTGGCTTGTCTATATACTGCTCCATGTATTACACCTGGAATATAGGTGGAATCATTCAGCAAATATTCTTTACTTTGGAGAAAGTTACAGAGCTGGAGGTATATCTCTGCAAGTTGTTCTCCTCTACCCAAGTCCCATCTCCTCTGAACACCATCAGTGCTTGTGAGAAAAGCCCAGGATTATCAGAATCAGACTGCAAACAAAATGGGTGTGGAAAACACACACCTTTGTCTGCAGGTCGATCTTATGGGCTGGCACCACTCAGAGAAGGAAAAAGGCCTCCTGGTAATTTTTAGTGGTATCCCTATCCAAGTTCTGGAAGTATTGCCATTGAGGGAGCCTGTCAGTGCAAGGGAGCCATGCTCCCCATGGAGGCACAGCCCCACAGCAATTCTGAAATCCAGGGCGGAACTTCCCAGTGAGGGGATTTCTCACAGGAGGGAAGTCCCCAGCAGCACTTCCACTTCTGCATCTCTCCCAGCCTAGGAGCAACTTAGTATGGGGAGAAGCTGTCAGTGAGCGTGCAGATGGTAAACACACTACTGACACATCTTGTTCTTAATCTGCAGCACACCCTTCATTGCCGTCCTCGTGGCCCTGATTCGGCAAATCCCTCGCACCTCTCTCAGCTTGGGGAGATCCCTGTGCCTGTATCAAGTGTTGCAGTGCAGGAGAGCCTTCATGTCTCCATCCTGCTCACCTGCAAGTCCCAGGCAAACCAGGAGGAGAGGCAATGCACTTTGAACAGAAGCAGCAGGCTTGAAGGGGGATGGATTAGGTTTGTTTCTTAGGCTGTGAGGAAGGGACAGTTTGCTGAACTAGGTCTTTCTTTTCTCCTCTCCCCTGAGCAAGCACCTTGGCAGAGCCTTTCTCTCAGCTTAATGAAAGTAGGGCAGACTCTAACCACATTTCAAGCTGTCTGCGTTTTTGGATTCTGGGTAACTGTGATCTGTATCTGTTCCTAGAAAAGATTTAAAGAACTTATAAACCACAGCTGGGCAGAGATAATAAAGGAAGGAATGGTGGGATGGGGAAGAATCTCCCCAGACTGGGGAGAGAGTGGTCTGCAGGAGAAGCCATGGGCCCAGCTATGGTAAAGGGTCTCAGCTTGGCTACTTGGGCTGTAGGGGGACGCAGAGGGGCTGCCTTAGGGAAACCTCAGCAATATCAGTAGATTGGTATAAAATGTGAGTACATGTATATACATGTGTATATACATACATGTGTATATACATACATAATGAGATACTGCTCAGCAATATCAGTAGCTAGGTATAAAAATGTGAGTACATGTATATACATGGGTATATATATATATATCTAAAGAGCAAGTGGAGATATAATTAGCCACAGAAGAAGGGGTCTGCACCACGCTATGGTATCCATCTAGTCTCACCTCCATGCACTTGGAGAGTGCTGCTGAGGTTATGTCTCCATGCAGACAGGATATGCTTCCTCTTGCACTCCGGGGTTTTTTGCATTTCTCATCCTTGTTGAATCCACATCTGTCATCCCATGGTTTTCCAGGCAGAAGAGACCCTTTTCACTGGAGGGGTTGGAGTGGGTTCAGGCTCAGTGCCTAACCTCCAGGCCCATAGAGAGGTTCACAAAACCTCACCCAGCTCTCCCCATAGCCTATGGCAGCCTTGGCTACTCTGGTGCGCTCAGCAGTGCTCTGTAAGGGTTTGAAAAACAAAACCCAGTGGTCATCCTCTTGCATTAGGCCAAAACTACAGATCCTTGTCCTGTAGTCCTGTCAGCCAGAAATGTAGACGGCAGGTGGGAAATTGAGGGGTGGGAAGACAGAATGAAACACATTTCTATATTGGCAAAAATCCTAGCGGAGGTGCGGTTCTTCCAGCAAATGCTTTTGCCAGGATTCCTTATTTAGTTTGCATAGCCAGAATAGGGCCTGGTGACAAAAAGATGTTTTTCCACCCTAGGAGGTTGTGCTGTAACAGCTGTATCAGCCTGCATATTCTCCACAGTCCACAATAAAAGCAAAGTTGAGGAATTAATAGAAAGAAAAAAATGACAGATTAATTTGCCAGCGAGGTACTTCTCTACTTAATACCTTCCCAGCTTTCCTCCCAGGAGCTGGCAGAGGCCAGGTCTGCATGAGGAAAGCCGTGCCAATCTGAAGTGGGGTGTGACTGCATACATGTGTCCGCTGCAGGGGTCCATGCTGGTTCCCAGGGTCACTGTAGCTGTGCTGCAGGTTCTGCTTTCCAACATTCTGAGCTGGAAAGCTGCTGCAGGCCAAAGAAAAGATCTCTGCGGGAAAAAAAAAAAAAGTAGGGAAGACATTAAAAGGAAATAAAAGCCAGAAAAAAGCAAGAGGAGGAGCAGAGGAGTGAATGAGGTGGCTTGGGTGCAGGGGAGTGTTGAACTCTTGACTTCTTGAACAAGCTCAGAGGGAAGGAGCTTGGATTTGGAGGCAGGCGTGGATACCTGGTGGCAGTCAGAAGCTGTTGCCTGCCAGAGTGAGAGGAGCTGGGTCTGGCACAGCTGGCTGGCTCAAAGCAGGGTTTGCTGAGGTCCAAGCAGTTTTCCTGCACAGACGAGACCAGAAGGGCCATCTGGCGAGGCCATTGCTGGCAGGGACTGGTTCTGCAGCTCCCTCGCAACTGCTGCCATCTTGTCCAACATGATCCTCCCTGTGTCTGCACAGGACCCAGCCCCTGCCAAACCTGCTTGCCTCCCACCCTTTATCCCCAACAGAGGAGATGCACAGCCCTTCACTCAGGAGGATTTCAGTGCATGATGTGCACACCTCAAGGCATGCAGCTGGTGAGGAAGGGGTTGGGGCTTCTGTTTTAGGAGAGCACTGCTGGCAGCATGCCCTGCTCCTGCCTGGCATCCCACCCCCTGCACTTTTGCTGCTAATGTGAGAAAGTTTGGGCTGGCCTAGTCATGGCACCATGGGGCTGGTGACACATCCTGTGCCCGTGGGAGGGCTGTGTGCCTGTGCCTCTTGTGCTTGTGCTTCCACGGGGACTAGAAAGGTGGGCTGCTGGGGCTGCTCACAGCAGCTGCACACCCTTGGGGCACAGCAGTGAGTCTGTGCCTGTTTGTGGGGGCACTGATTTGAGCCTGCCTCTGCTGAAGGTGAGCTGCATACCATTACCAGAACCTTGACTAGTGCAGCATCCCTGGTCAGTGGCATGAAATAGGTGCCTGGGTTTTGCTGGTGGTGGGAAGCCCCCAGGCATGGTGCCAGGAGGCATCTGCACTGAGAAGTGTCATTCATAGTAAAACCGTGCTCCTCACTAGCACTGGCAGGAGTTTCCAGACAGCTCTCGGTGTAGAAGGGATGGCTTTTAAGTGACTGGACAGACTGCCAGGGCTGGAGGCAACGCTGCCAGCACCTCCCTGTGCTTTGTCTCCCGGCTGGGGGCTCCTGCCCCCCAGAAGTACTCAGCAGAAGTGACTCGGCTGCCTCTGCCACAGCGGGCTGTGAGGGGAGCCTGCCGTGCAGGGCAAGAGGTATGTGTCTGGGGTGACAGGTCCGGGCGGCTGCGGGGACAGTGACCTCTGGCAGCAACGAGCGGCGAGGAGGGCAGGAGGCAGCAGGGATGGGTTACACCCACGGCAGTAAAGTTCATTTTCCTTTTCCGCACCCCGTCTTCAGCCGCTCCTGCCTGACGGGCGAACTGCAACCGCAGTATCTGCAGCTTGCTGAGTAAAAGTTGTTCCTCAAGCTGTTGATTACGGTTAATTAGCACTAAATTTGCCTTAAATGCATCCTAGTTGTACTCGTTTGCTCCGGGGTGGCGGCTGCCGGGTGTGAAACACGGTGGCTGCCCCGGTGCCCTGGGACCGTGGTGGGTGGGAGCGGNNNGGGGCGGGCGGGGCGGCGGCGCCATCTTGTGGGCGAGGGCGCGGGGCGGTGGGAGCGGCCGCCGCCCCCCAGCCTCTGCCCGCCGCCCCTCAGCCTCTGCCCGCCGCACCGGCACGGCCCGTCTGGGGCTCGGTGCCCCCCGGTGTTCAGTGTCCCCCCGCCTCAGCGGCTCAGCTGCCCAGCCCCGTGCGGGTGGTCTGCCCGGGGGAAGCTTTAACCCACTGACTCAGGCGGACCTAACATGGTCCTCTCTACCCTGGATCTGTGTGAGCCCCAGGCCCAGTCAGGTGGATGTTCTCCTAGAAGATGTCAGCCTGAGAAGACGAAGGTGTCCCTCCAGGCGAATTCCCGCTCGCCCCAGCTTGCCACAGAGGGAGCCTATGGAGGAGAACCGTAGGGAGCACCACGAGGCTGAGGCATGGCCCCAAGAGCGTGTCAGACCTGTGGTAATTTAGCCCCGGGGAATCTTTCCAGCAGGTGAACAGAGAAAAAGTAGGTAATTTCTGAGGCAGACTCCTTTTGCTGATGAAAGGGAATTAGAGAAGTGCCCCCTCCCTTCCCCACGGTAGTGTCAACACCTTTGTTCTTCTGTTTTCCCATCAAGTCCCTGATTGTTCTCTTCCCTAAAGCAGTTCGATAGGTAGAAACATAGCGAGGGCATTGGCAGCTTTTGCGTCGGCATCATCCAGCCCTGCTGAGAGGCACTCAGCGCACAAACAGTGGTAAAAATGCTGGCAGAGGTACGGACCCGCTCGCGCTGGCTCTGCTATCGCTCCTGCCGCCAGACAGAGGCAAACTGTACGCCTTGGAGCCTGGGGTTAGAGGAGTCAAAGAGATTGTGAATCCTCAGAGGTGAGCGTGTTGCCGTTGGCTGGCTTTCCAGCAATGGGGGATTGAGCTGGTCTCTGACAAGGCAGCAAATCCGGAGCTGCCGTGCTGGGGAATGAAATGCTCTGTGCAATCAGGCTCGTTGAGTTGCTGCAGCACTTCTCTGCGCCAAGCGGTGTTTCTCTTTCGGATGGTTGTGGTGTTAAACGCTTCAGCAATAAAGAGGCTTTGTTGTGGTCTCTGCAGCACTGTTTTTGCCTTGGCTAGCAGCAGCCTTTTTGTTTGAATTAATACTTTCCCTGGAGTTGGCTGTGGGGGCACGTGTGGGCATGTGTGTGTGTGTGCGCGCACCTTTACTTGTGGGTGTACATTGGACACAGCTGTGAGCAGGCACTTCTGGTAGGTGCAGCACTTGCCCAAACGTGTTGTTGTTTTCGCGCGCCAGAACAACGTGCATTTCCTCATGGCTGGGAACGCTGGCCACTGTTGGAGGCTTTTAACAGTCCTTGAGTGAAATTAATAGACACTTTTTCACCTACAAGCAGAAACTGTGGCTTGAACTTAGCCCAATCCTGTAATTAGTCTCAGGAAGTGTCAGCATTCACTGCATCAAAGGGAGGACCAAGCCATACGGATCCTGGCCAGTCAGTGCTGCAGCGGGGTTATAGCTGGCCAGGCAGTTCCCTCCTCGTCATGCTGCAGGGACCAGCTCCCATGCAGCAGTGTACTGTATAATGCGTGAGTGAAGGTCATACAATGACCTATTGCTGTGGAGCTTTGTAATATATTTCCTTTGGCACAGGTATCCTGGTTAGTTCCACCTAAGTTTCAGGGCGATCAGTTCAGCCCCACTACAGGCTGGTAATAGAAACACACAACTCCCTGGCTTTCCTCATCTTCCTCCCATTTGTGTCTCCAGGGTTAAAACTCAGTCCAGAATCCCCAGACCAAATTGAATTAGAATTTAACATTCAAAGATTCAGGCTCCCTTTAGGCTCTAAGGAACAGAATGTCATCCTGTCTCGCAGTTAATAGCTGCTGGGTAGTCGTTTCAAAGCCATTTCTTTTCAGTGAGCTCTACCATAGCAAATCCCAGCAGTGAATGTATTTCTGGCCTGGCTGTGCCTTTAATCCCACAGCTGAGTCTTATGTGTGATCTCTTTTGAAATGCTAGAGCTTTTTTTTTTTTTTAATTCCAGACAGCGATATTTCTAGGACTTGGCATTTCGAGTGGCAACAGGGTTGTTTATAGGAAGAGAAGGGAAAGGACAGAAGGACGATGTTGACCTGGCAGCCCTACAAACCTACCACACTTAATCCACTTATCACTCTGAATTCCTGAAGCAGATAAATGCTGATAACAGTTAAAACACATCACTGACAGGAGCAGCATGTTCTGTCCTCTAGAAATACATCAGTGCTGGAAATTGCAAAGCTGTGTGCTACCATGGGGATGAGCGTGATATAAGAGCCGAAGAAGCCCTCACTGTTCATCAGAGTTCTTCCACAGGAGGGTAGTGAGCCTTTGCTTCCTTCTCCCTCCCTGCTCCAACTACCTTGAGATGCTGTTCAGGCCTGAGAAATGCTGCTGAGAGCTGTTGTGACCCCAGAGCCCCCCAGAGCCACAGCTGCCTGATCTGTGCCTCCATATCTGAAATACCAAGTGGGTCCCAAGTGTCTTGTTACCACTCTTGATTGTCTTGCTGCTCAGCGTTAAGACCTGTGAGGAGCTATTTCCAGCTGAGACCAGCCCCATCTAGCTCGCATCAGCATGTCGTGGGGAGAGGAGTTGGTTTTGGCTAATCTGAGCTAAACCTTCCCTGGAGGAGTGCAGCTGCTGCACCAGCCTTGCAGAGCCACACAAAGCCACTTGCTCCTCTCCCCATCTGTCAGGGCTCTCAGCAAGGTATTGGAGCCATCCCTGGGGTCAGGGGGCCACAGCGGCCACAGCTGCACGCCTCCCCCTGTTACAAGACCCTGTCCTCCTGAGGACCTGTCCCAGGCTGAACAGGAAGAAAAATGCTGTAAACCACAGGTTGTTTGGAGCAAACCTCACTCCTACAAACTCTGGAGGGACAAAACAAGCGATAGTGCTTTTGATGATGTGTAGTTTACAGGCTCATCTGCTGCCTTAGGTCTTTTTTCCCATGGCCATCCCCCACCAGTCTCCACAGCACAGTACCCCATGGGAGCGGGCACCCTTGAAGTTGCAGCAGTGTGCTTTCTTGTGGACAGTGCAAATATCTCACAAGAAGTGCAAAAGGAGGAAGCTGCCTAGAGAGAAGTGAAGATCCCTCAGACGTTGGGGGTTTTATGAGTCAGATGCTGCTCAGCTGTTGCATTGCAGATGTCTTAGCTAAAAACAAGCTTTTGTTGAAATCAAAGACTCTTCGTGAGTATAGGCGGCAGGAGCCTCCCACAAAAAGAGAGTTTTCTTCTTCAAAGGACTCTCCTTAGATTTGCCTACAATAGATTACTTAAAGCTTGCCTGCATTGCGAAGCTGATTCAGAGCCAGCATGGTGTGGGTCTGAAGCATCCCAGCTGTTAGGGATGAATTTGCTGTCTAGTTGTTCTCACTTTGTGCATACGAGTGCCTTCCTCCGAAGGGACCTGGTGGAGGAGTTGGCTGTGGAGGGATGTTTTGTGGAGTCAGGAGCACAGTGGAGCCATTTCTCTGTACTGACTGCTGATGTGGGTACTGGTTTTCTGCACTGAAGACAAAACAGGTGATCCCACACTTGAGTGTTCACGTCAGTGTGGAGGGTGACAAAATTTGCTTTAAATGTGGGTGATATTTTACGGTTGTCAGGAGACAAAGCTATGTGTGTTAAAGTGCTTATGGTCTAATGTTTGGACACCCGCTGGTAGGTGTAACACCATAACCAGAAATATTAACCCCGGTGCAGGGAGGAGTCTGACCGAAAAGCAGAAGAGCTTGCATCTGCCAGGAACTGCTTGCCAAAAGCAGTGTGTGTACATCCTGCCTGTCCCTTCACAAACGGGAGGGGATCAACCAGCTGCCCAGGCATGGAAATACCTGACAAATCCCCATCTCTTTTGCCTTTTGGATCTTCATGTCTGGTTGCTTTCTTACAGCCTCTGACACCCACCGTGGCCTCTAATCTAAAAGTCATCTTCCTCTTTCTTTGGTTGCTTCAGTGTGGAGGTAAACAAATATTTGTTTTTTAAAAACTCCTTTTGTTTCCTCTCATGTTTTTTCATATTAGAGCATTTCCAGCTGCTATCTTTTGCTAATTTCCAGAGATCCCCTCTAGGAATTTGCACGCTGCTGCTATTTCTGTCTTTTAAGCATTTCAAAGCTGAGAGAGCAAATCCTCAAGAAAGGGGAAACATGGGAGAAGGGTTAGATAACCTAAATAAAATGGTTTGGCTTTTTCCTTGGCATGTTCTTCTCAAGCTCATGGCTCCTGGGATACTGCAAGAAGACGGATCTCTCATCTGCTTTGTTACAGCAGTCCTTAGCCATGTCTTGTACAGAATCTATATTTGTGTGTGTTCTGCTGGGTAGAGATGAGGAGAAGGATGATGAATGATTTTGAAAAATATGGCCCAGAAAAAACCACTTGGGTTATCACTCCCACAGTGTCTGCAGGATTTTCTGTAATTTCTTTCCATAATACTGTTCCTAGCGTACACAGGACTGTGCGTTCACAAAGAACGAGCATGTCCCTGAGGACTCCACTGTATCTTGGTTGCTTTTACGGCCAAGAACCTTTTTCTAGTGATGTAAGCTAAGCTCTTCCTTACTCTCAGGCTGTTGTCCCTGGCTATGTGATCTGTAGAGAATTTTCCTTAATGGATGTTACTTCCCAACAGTCCTTTCTGGGCAGTGGCCATGCCCTCCTTCCATTGTTACCCCCCCACACTTCCTCAGTGCTCAGCATTCAGCAGCGCTAGGTCTGAGTTTCCTTTTCCAATGCCAGCTCCCGCTGTGCAGGGGTGATGCTGCTGTTGTGATGCAGTGTTAGTGCATGATGACAGGAAAGCAAGCCTGGCTGTGCTCTGGGACTGCTCTAATACCTTGTTATGAGCCTGTTCATAGATGCAGAACTCCAGGGAATCCCATCAAAAGCATGAATGAAAAGCCTGCCCATCCCCTGCTTTCTCTCCCTACCCTTTTTCCCCCTCTTCTGTTTTCATGTCTTGGAAAGAATCCTTCATTTTGTAAGAAGACTTGTGTGTAAGTTTCCAGTTTCCTTTCTTAAACAGCCTCCTATTAAATTGCTTTATATATGGTATTATGTCAGCTGCCAAACAAGTAGATCTAGAGACTGCCTGATGTTAAACCCAGATTTGGCTGGGAAGCCAAACAAATCCTGTACCCCAGGCTCCTTACTAGCCTGTGGCTCACTCTTAGGTTTTTTTACTTTTTACTAAACAAAACAGGGAGTGAACTGTGCTGTGGTTCCACATCTGTGCTTATTCATCCTCTCTTGTAACTCCTGACATCATTGTCTACTGAATTGCAGTGATAGATCACTTTAAACTGCCCTGTATATGTTAGGAGGAAGCACATGAAGGGCGTGATCTTCCATCTCTCTGCTTAAGATACTGTCACGTATAGATACTTAAGATCTGCAGTCCTCTGCAGATAGTTCCCATATCTGGCATCAAGGCTTGTGCTTCGCTGCCCTTTTACAGCAGCAAAAGTTTGGAGTGATTAAGCCGTGGCTCATGGCCCCAGTGCTGGCCCCTCTACGGAATATGCAATTTCCTTCCCCACTTGTTTTTCAGAAATACACAGTGTCACTGATAACACCTGCTTACGTACAACACCTTCACTGCCACAGAGTCATCACGTGGCCACACGTAGATGCCCAGGCAGAAGCTTGCAACTCAAGAGTTCCAGGAGATGTCTAGCTAGCATTTGTCTTGGAAAATCGCTTTCTCTTCACCCACTGTAAATACAGTCTCACACCACTGCAAAATCAGTTCACTTCCTGCTTCATTTCCCGTCTCTCTCTGTGCTGGCGCTGTATGGACGAGCTCACAAGAGAAAAGGGGAAGCCTGTGAATGCAGCAGGCTATCACAAATCAGACAGCAATTACCTAAGAGATGTGGCAGATCACACAGGGCACGTGCTCTGAATCTCTCAGTTTCTGACAAGGGCCAACACTGTGTGCTCTGGGTGTGCTTCCTGGCATATGGTTACTTTCCGTGTGATCCTGCCTTTGGGACAGCTGTCCTCTCCTGACTGAAAGTGATGTTAGGTAACTGCTAACACTTATTACCCTTACAGGGGCAGATGTTGACATACAGCAGAAACCTCCAATCCAGGTTGCACTGTTCAAGGAAAAAGTATCCATCCCCTGTAAAGTCATCTTCCCTTACATGCCGAAATACACCAAATTTTCAATCTGCTATTACTGGATTAATACACTGGGCCAGAAGACATCCATCTATAATAGGTCAGAAAACGTACCCATTCCTCCTGGAGCAGAGAATAAGACTGCTGCCATGTCTTACGACCACAGAATTGTGCTGCTTGAAAAGACCTCTTCTACTGGCACATACTACTGCGAGGTCAAATGGAATGACATGCAGAGAGTGGGAAAGGGAGTGTTTGTCCTTGCTAGAGGTAAGTGAACAACCAGAAGGAAGGGCGGAAGGTTAAAAATCAGCTGGATATGGCTGTGAAAATATGGTCTTGCTCTTCTTTTCGTCTACCCAAACATGCTATGGAATCAGGTGGGAATAATGCTTCATGTCCAGTACTTACTGCCATCGGGGTTGAATGCACCTTGCGCAGGTGACCTGTGCTACTGTTCCTGACGGGAAACATGAAGATGCAGTAATTTTTATCTGCCCTGCCACAGCCTCTTGGGAGTCAGGATCTATCCAGGGAGCCTGGGCACTGGGTCAGATGGTGCTTTTAAGTGTCAGTGTTCAAGGAGACAATGTGATTTGGCCTTCAACACTATGGCAGAGGCAGCTGATAAGGTTAGTTCTTAGGGTGCTTGCTGTAGTGAGATGTACAGGTTCGGAGCTCACTGTTAGGGGCTCATGAACAGATTAGGGACTGACCAACATACCTCCCCCTTTTCCATGTGATACAAGGGTTTGGTTGGTCTGTTAATGGGCAGACCGGAAAGCAAGGGAAAGCTTGATGCAACATAAGAGGAATGTTAAAGAAAAGTGATAAGTACAGGCATGCTGCTGACTGGCTGAATTTGCATTACTGAATGCTGGACATGAAGAACTTGCTGATGTAAATGCAAGAGCTACAATGAAATAGCTTTGCTACACTGGTCAGAGGTTGCCTACAGTACCCACCGTCCTAGTTTGTGTGGCCTGTGTGCTTTCCACCATTTGTCTTTCTGCTCCCATCACAAGACCTTTGCCAGCCTCTACCTGCCACGTTTCTTGGCTCTCATACCACCTTTGTCTAATGCACTATATGAAGTGGAACTGCTTATATCCTGCCTCTTCTGTGTGATTCTGCAGCTGCACCCTGCTTTCTATTCAGTCAGAGTGGGTTTGGAAGGTTGTGTTCATCTCTGCCACCGTACTCTGCAGTCCTGTATTTTAGTTCTCTCAAGGCTTTTTCCAGAGTTAAAAATACAGCAGGATTGTAACTTCCACTCACACTGTGAACCTTTTTCCTTCTTTCTTACAGGCACAGGGTACATAGATACCTCTTATGGGTGGGAAATCCTTGTTACCCTTACTGTTCTTCTTGCTGCATTGAGCATCACCGCAACAGCTCTGCTTCTGTGGAAAAGAAAGGCAAGTTATAACCGAATAAAACTCAATACCTGACGTGACTCATTCTAGGAATTAATTCCATTTGCTTCTAACTTGGCTGGATTGGAAATCCCTGTCAATGCTGGGCGTCTGCCTTGGTTTATTTTCTTAAGTTCAGTTTTTCTGAGAAAAAAAAGATTACAGGAAAGACAAAAAGAGTCAATAACTGAAGAAATTCTGATCATTGTTTTGACTCCAGCATGCTCTGCTTTAGAACAAGGGTTTGACATAGGGCAGCAAGTCACACTAGCAGTGTGCTGGCCCTGAGAACATTCAAGGAGATGTAGCTTTGTGATGGAATTTTGGAAAATTGCAGTTTTTGCATACTCAGTTGTGGCTCTCATCAATTTAGCACTTCAGTTGTCTAAAACCCCTGTGAGGGGGCCTTACCTGCCAATCAGACAGGTAATGTCCTGTGCACCCAAGCAAATCTGTTGCAACCCTGATGGCAGGAGGAGGGCAAGACTTTCCCTGTTTCTAATCCTCTTTCAAGATGGAGGTTACTCTGGTTCAGGAATTCTGCAGCTGCATTCCTGAGCTTGTGCACCATAGAAGAAAAAAATCTGCAGTGTGGAGGGGCTGGGGACCAAAGCTTTGGGCATGAATTTGGCAGAGAAACATTAAGAAACGGAGAGAGAGGGGCAGGTCAGTACAAGGATCCCAAGGAAGCGTGTGTGGAAATAAAAACTAACTGGGGAAAAAAAGAGAATGACAAGGGCCTGAGGAGCAACAAGCTTTAGGTGACTGTGCTTTGAGCAGAGGAAGTTTAGACAATCTCCAGGGGCACCTTTTAACAGTGGTGATTCTGTGGGGACTGGAAGATCCTTGGGGCTGGAAGAATGAGCCTGAGAGGGGAAACTGGGACTGGAATCTGGAGCAAGGAAGCACTGTTTCTTGGAGGAGGGTGTTAAGATTGGAGCATGCCCCATATTTACTTTTTCAAGCTGCTCTCTGCCCCCTCAACAGCAGGCTCTCTGCATGCATTTTTATGTGGAGGCTGTGCTGCTTGTACAGTCCTTCGACTCCAAGGAGCATCAGTCCTCAGCACACACAGTCAGAGATCATGAGGTTGAAAGCAGAATGGCAGCAGTTGGCAGACCTGCTAATCTCGTGAGACTTGCCTTGCCGGCAGCCTGATACAGAGGAAGGAATGTAAGAGGCAGTGTGAGTTGGCTGGAGACAGGCCCCCATCTCTGTTTGCCTAGACATCGTCTCCGTGGGGATGAGGAGGGGAGGGCAGTGTCACGACTTGCCAGTTGGCATCTCTAGGTTTTGAGGTGGGCCTGCAAGTCTTAGACTTATTGGCTGTCCTTGGGGCCTGAAGAGATCGTGCAGTCATTATATTTGCCCTCCTGCAGAACACAGCCCATATTTCTCACCACAGCTTGCTCAGACCTGCTGGTTTAAAAATGTTTATCTTTAAGAAAAGCTATTTAGCATCCTCCTTAGTTACTAATGGACTGGAAAGCAGTTCATAGTTTTCATGTGATGTGAATATAATCATCCCACTTCTTTCTGAATTAGAACAAAGCAAAGCCTTCTGCCTTTTCTGCCTCCTCCCTTGCTTGCTGAGCTTCTCTGTGTGTGAATGGAACATGTTCAAGGAGAACTCATCTGATGCAAGAAACATTTCAAGAGGAAGGCACCTTCTTCCTTCAACCCCATGCTGGACTTGCACATTAGTGTAGCAATGACTATATGTCATCACTAATGCTTGTCTGGTGCTCTTCTCTAGACCCTGCATATTAGCAGAAGCTTCCCGGCCAAGTCCTGACAAAAGTCATTGCATTTTGCCTCTCTGAAATTCCCCCTGTGCACTGTGGACATGGCCCTACTTTATTCCTTGTCCTACAGCATTGTTCTGTGCTATAAAATACTTACACCCTTCACCCAGCAAAGTTTCAGTGGTGAAAGTGCTTTATATGTACACACAGAGCCCAGTTCTCCTTTCTACTGCTCCAGTGTAAGTCACGGGACTCCTACATGTTACCCTGTGGTGAGGGAAGTGACCAGCATGTGTTGTGCAGACACTGCCAGCACTCTTTGCTGTGGAAGCATTCAGGATATGTGCAAGCAGCTGGCTTTGATATGACATTGGTGTTCCTTTCAGCTTTGGGGAGATGGTGTTTTCTCCAAATGTGTCATTTGGTGTCTTGTCCTGAGCAGGTGTTGTGCCCTAGAAGGAACCAGCTAAATATCCTGAGACAGAAAGTGGAAACTCACCTCCCTTCAGCCAGCCCATCACCACCACCTCCTGTCTATGATGTGAGTACCAGAATTGCCCTTCATCACTTCTGCCTGCATCGTGGTACAACTCTTCCTTTCCTTGCCATGGTACAAACAATGCCAGTATCATGATGTGAAACATGAGCAGTACCTGCGTACCGGCCTGCTACAGGTGACCTTGCCCTGCTCAGCTCCTCTCAAGACTGTGCATGTTGTGTGTCTCCATCCCAGTCCCAGCCATGGTCTCCCCAGTGCCCAAGCCTTGCCCCATGCCCTGTGGGCAGCACCCTTTCCTCTGGAGCAAGTGTGAGGTCACAGAGGGTTCCTGGTGGAAGAGGTAGAAGGGTCTCCACAAATCAGGAAGAAAGAGGGCATCTCAACCCCCCTTTGCACTGCAGAGTGTCTCAAGGACATGCCCTTCCCAGCTGGAGAATGATGGCTCAGGAAAGGGGCACAGAGACATGCTCCCCTAAACAACCCCAGCTGTTTAGAGTTCCTGCTATGGAACCTACACTGGTGCCAGTGTCACCGACCATTGCAGTCCTGAGCAGGCTGACTAGCTAGCAGGGGGAATATAGAAAGAAAATAAAGGGAGTCTCTTTTTTGAAGCATTTTCCTTTTTGTTGCATAGGATCACCTTTTCCATTTCCAAAAATGGGGAATGCCAACTGTTCCCACTCCTTGAGCCCAGTAGCTGCAGTGTCATAGGTAATAGAATTGAAGTGGCTCCCCTGAAATGCCAGGCCTAGACCTCAGCTATCTCAAGTAACCATGACTCTTAATCCCATTTCCAACCCATCCATCTCCATTTAAAATGGATTCCTTTTTCTCCTTTTACTCCTAGGGGTGGGCTGCTCCACTAAGAAGGGAAGGGTTTGTTTTTTTTCCTTGTGATCTGTGGGACCAACAAGGAGAAATAAAATGAAAGCGAGTAGAGAAGGATGTTACCTGAATATTAGGAAACCTTTCTGTCTGTGAGGTCTATAAGGACTGGAAAAGTCTCTCCAAGGAAAACCTGTAAGCTCTTCTGCATTAATCATTTAAACTAAACAAAGTGAAGCTCTGGAGGATGTGCTACAGAGAGGAGCAAAGCGCTGCCAGGGAAGCAGCAGACCTGATCAGGGGCAGATAGAAACAAGAGGGTAGGTCTGCCCCTTCTCATTCTCACTTTGCCGGGGGGAAGGAGGGGGCACCATTTTGTGGCCTTTTAATTTTTGGAGTAGTTGTTTAAAAGAGAGCACTATGTATTGTATGCAATACGTTTATTCTGGGCAAAAAGCAATGCTTTGGGTAAAGGAAGTTGCAGGTCATAAACCTTTTCATTTGTAGCAAGTAATTTCTTTTTAATTCGGGCTTATAAAAATCCGAATGGGTAGTTTCCTGCTGAAGTGGATGATTTCTGCAAGGAGACAAAAAAAAAATCAAATCCATTTCTCGCTCAGTCGGCCTCGTCATGCATCCTTAGCTCCATCTTAATTACATGTTTCATCATGTTGTTCTGTTCAGGCTCCACTAAGGCTAATATAGCAAGCCAGCAGAGCCAGCCTTAGGCACAGGCAGTCCCAGGAGCTGGCTGGGCCCCAGTGCTTCAGGAGTCCTATGGACCTGGCCCAGCCGGCCTTCCCCTGGGCTGTTAACTACACACCAGCTGTGCAGGGCTCCTGGCCAGCCCGGTGTGCAGGGCAGGTGGCTCTTTGGCAGGGCTGCAAGCAGCCTGGGACCATCTCCTGTGCGCTGGGGAACACGAGCCCTGCCACTGGAGGGTCCTCTGTTGTGGAGCAGCTGCTGCGGGGTGACTCGTTCAGGCATGAAGAGGCAACTCCCGCTGCAGACACATGGTGAAAGAAGGGCTGCAAGCTGAGGAGGGGGGAGCACAGCCCTGCGAGGTGTCATGGGGTATAGAGGGCAAGAACCCTGGGGTGGAAACCTGTGTTAGATGGGCCTTCAGGAGAAGTGAGGGGAATAGAAAGTTGACAAACCTGATTTCCTTTGAAAGATGACTCTAGTGCCCCGCTGACTGATTTTGTGGGAACTCTGCATAGTGTAAACTCAGACCTGCAAACTGCATTTGAAACTAGGTGTGTTGTGAAAATCCACTGGTGTTAAACTGGGTGTTCAACTTGGTTCTTAATTCATGGGGAGGGAAGAAATCTGTGGTCAGCACTGGGGTAAACTAAGGCAAGGAAAAAGGAAGGACAAGTGAGAAGTAACTCCCAGTGATAACAGAAAGAAGGTCAGAGATTAGGGGACTGGACAGGAGGCATCATGTGCCAGCTGTGCTATCTGTGGAGGAGCAACAGGTCGGAGTCTGAAAAAACATCAGGTCAAGGAACCACAGTGTCCTTGTAGGCCTGGAGCTGGAAGCAGAAGCAAGAGCAGGCAGCACTGGACATCAAAGTAAGGTCTTGGAGCTGGCTAGTGCAGTTCATTAAGTACTCTCTGTTATCCTGCTTGGCAGCAAGGCTCACCCCTGGTGTGGGAAGGGTCCTAGCACGCCTTCTGCAAAGCTCTGCTGCTGAACAGCCCTGGGAGCAAATGCCTTCCCCAGTGGCTCTTCAGGTGCCACTGTTTACTTTGTGGTCCCTGGGGGTGGGTGTATGCCCTGGTAATGAGGGGGCAGCTGGGAAACCACTTTGTTCTCTCTATACTGCCAGATGTTCCTTGACCTCTCTGTCGTCCTGCAACCCTGGAGCTGCTCTACCTCACTGCACTGCCTAGACCCAAACCTGTATATCCTCTGATTTCCAGCTTAGCTGCCTAGTTAACGAGCAGCTTGGAAATAACAATCTGAGGGCCTTGCTTCATCTGCTTTACACTTCAAACAAGCTTTTTTGAGCAGCAAACAGAACTCCTGCAGTGCAGGTGCAGTCAGGTTCCAGAGCACAGGAGCTTTTCCAGGTGTGAGGAAGACAGAAGGCTGCTTGGGAATGGACAGGCATCTGTCAGCAGGGAGGATAGTAGCCTGTGTGCCTCCACTGTGATAGTAGCAGGTGGTCAGCGACCAAGTAAAAGTAATTAACTTGCAAATGGTAGTTGGAGACACCAACTTTCCAACTGGCCAGCAAAGGACCAGCATTGTCAACAGCCTTTATGGGAAGAAGGCTTCTGGAGGCAGGGAGTCTTTTTTGGAGATATATATAATTTTGGTATAAATACCAAAAGGATCCTTCTTGCTTGCAAGTGGCTTCAGACTGGAGCAGTGAAAGAGGCTGCCTGTCCTGCCAAGGGGACACAAGCCAGGCTGCTGGAAGTGGAGCACGCAGGACAAGGTCCTCACTGTGAGCATCACAAAGAGAACTGAAAATGAGGATTGGGAAATTGGATTTTCGGTGTGCACATGAGCACATGCGAAATGTCTGTGTGGGCAAGTGGGGTTTTGGGAGTAGGAAGCAGACAGGTGAAATAATTTGACTGTTCCTAGAGAAGACATGGGAATGGGAGAGACGTGTGGTGCTCCATTCACTGTGGCCCCCTCATGTCTGAGTGCCTGTTTATTCCAAAGCCCCCTCCCAAATGCTGCTCCTGTATCATCTAGTCCTGTTCAAACCACTGTCCTGCTGGCCATGATCCTGAAAGATGCTGAGTGTTTACAACTCCAGATGAAATGATGAGGGTTCAGGTGATCAGCAGCCCCTGAATCAAGCCCCCGTGTTTCGCTCATCCTCCTCTCTGTTTCAGGGCGCCTCGCTCCCTTTGCAGTCTCTCCACTAATACCATCTGCCCCTCTTGCAGCCGGAGCTCCTCCCATCTTCCTGTTGCCAGAGAAACAGCCACCTTGGCAACCTGCTGTCATCCTTGAAACACACATGGAAAAGTCCTCCTGATTGTTATGTTTGATCCTTCAGGCAGATCTGGAATATCACTCAAACTGACATGCATCTCCTGTGACATGATTACCTGGGGGACAGCGAGTGCATATGCATGTAGGGCGCGTGTGTGTTTCTCTGTGTAGCTGTGTGGGACCACGGTTATGTTTGAGGGCCTGGGAGCATATGGGGTTTTTTTACTATTCTTTGCTCACTCTAAAAAGAAAGGAGAGTTCTGGCTTAGAAAAAAAAACCCCAGACAATTAACAGGAATTGTGTCCAATGCAGGGTTTCCCATTTTCAACAGCACCTGTACTTCAGGACCCCCAGCCTCTCCCCTTTTCTCACCTTTGTGTGCCCAGAATAACCACAAACAAGAGCTTGTGGGTGTCAGGCACCTAAACAGTCGTGGGTGATGCAGAGCACTGCCCCTTACCTGTGTCCCCATGGTGCACATCATCATCCCATGTGGCAGAGGGGTCTTTATTCTGCATTCTGCGACAATTTGGAGCAGAGGGAGGCAGGGGCATTGGCATTCTTCTCCACTGCCTTACACAGGGTAGGTAACATCAAAGCCTATCTCTGTGAGCCTGAGAAAAAGAAGATGATGCAGTTGCACTGTAGGGATTTCAGAGGGAAAGGATTTTCTGTTTGCCCAAGTTCAGGTCAGGAACTTCAAAATTTTGGAGATGGCAGGGGTTTCTAAAAAGTGTCAGGCATGAGATGGGGAACAACCCAGTGGGTAATTAGTAGTCTTAAACCTAAATAATTTATTTGACCCCTATTTTCTTCTTTTTCCCCTGTGCAGAGCCTGGATGTGCAGCAAATTGATGTCTATTCTGTCCTTGAGAACAATACAGACAACCCTTCGCTCAAAAAAAATCCTCCAAGGAAGGTAAGGGCCAGGGCCCTATTCTTGGCAAGTTCCCATATGCACTGAGCATGTGGGGAAAGAAACCCCACAGAATTGCCATGACCTGGCAGGCAGTAAGTGTGTCTCCAATCCCACCAAAAGGGGAAAACAGGATGTGGCATGCACTCACCAGCTGGGCTGCACATGTAGCCGATCTTTCCTCTTCCAGCAGAACCCTTGCTCCTGCAGCTCTACCAGTTTTGGCACTCACAGTTTTGAGCAGATGCTTTGCTGTATGACATATGCTGAAAGGCATTGAGGGGTTTGGCATCACTGCTCCCTCTGAACAGGAGGGACATTCATGGAGAGCTGGGCGGGTGTTGGTCCCCACTATTGCCCCTTCCAGATTAGTCAGGCAGTTGAGAAGTCCTCTGGGGTAAAGGGATCTGTGCAGCAGCAGCAGACCCTGGACACAGCTTCCCTCTCACCAGTATTAGGCACCTGAGAGCCAGTTCATGGCAGCAGAAGCTAAGATGCTCTGAGGAGAGGCTGGATTGGTACAATCTGTGTCAGCTCTGGGGCTCAGGAAAAGGCAGTGTGCCTATGTTTTGGGCTTGTACTACATTCACTCATCGTGAAAATAGATGCAACTAGGAACATGTGGATGCAAATCAGTTGTGGGGGTCACATGAAGCAGACCAGGAGTCCACACAGCCTTCTACCCTGCCTTTGGCAGGCATCAGCTGTTTCATATGGACAAAACTTGCATCAGGCACACCAGGGAACACTTGCTTCCTGTCCTCAGAACTTTGTTTTTCTTTTCTTCTCCTCTTATCTGCTTAAAAAATATATATTCACTTCTAACGTTAGAAAACGTTCCTGAAAAATTTCTCCTACTTCCTCCCACTGCTGTCTTATTGGGAATAATTCTCCTCGTTTCTCCATCCCTCTGCTTCACGAGTGTGTCTCATTCAGTGTCTGAAGCATTTTCATAACTCCCACCTTTTAGGAAAAGGTGGTCTAAAATCTAGTGGCCTCCTCTCTTATCAGAGCAACTTGCCACGTGGTCTGGTCCCACAGCCACTGGCTGCCTGCAGTGACTGCTGTGGCACCACTACGGTTGGTGGTAGCAAAAGCAGTGGCAGGTCCCTGATTACTGAGGAGAAGGAAGGATTGTTTTAAATAGGCTTGTCTTACATGATGCACTGGAAAATATAGCATCACTGGGTTTGTGTTCTTGTTGCGTTTTTAATTAGTTGGATAGGGTCCCTCTTCCTGGTCCTATTTATTCTTCTATATACCTTTACCAGCTACGCCTTTCGAAATGATTCAGTCTGGGTGGCAAGATACAGGATGTGTGAGGTTTCTCTCTACCAGGGAGCTGTCTGAGCTGCACTGGGTTGTTTGTGTGTGGCCCACACCATTCAGCTGCTGCTTGGAGGAGCAGAGGGTCTGTAAAACAGAGCAGCAGCAAAGCAACAAAGCAAGGGCAAAGGAGCATCTCTATGTGAGCGGGTCTGGCATGGGTAATCTTGGCCAAGGTGGGGTAAAGGTCAAAGCAGAGTTGGGAGAAAGAGAGGAGGAGAAAGCAAAGAGAGGGGATGGGATGAGTTCTCACACGCTGCCAAGTGCCTGCAGTTCTTGTGCTGATCTGAAGGAAGGGAAGTGTGAGTGGCAGGGCCTCATGATCTCAGCACAGGAGAATTTGACTGCACTTTCCACTTTGGTTGCAAGCATCTTGATCAGCTTCCCTGAGTCATCCTGGGCTGTCACCACCTGGGACACTGGCTTTTAGGGTGTTTTCCTTAAGAGTGAGACTTGCGGGTCAGTGGGTTTGGCCTGTGAGTGGGAGCTGGGATTGCTGAACAGTGTCTGACTGCTGCAGAGGGTCCAGCCTAGCCCTTGCTGCGGGATGCTGCCCGTAGAGGGGATCTGTAAAGGGAAGCAGGGCAGAGAGCCCCTGTGAAACAAGAGCATTTGCATGGACCATTGGCCAGTTTAGGTAGTGAGGGGTTAATCCCACATGCTTTGGAGATGCCTCCTTTCAACACTTTTGTAGTGTTTGCCTTTGGTGGTGGCAACAGAGAAAATGCTAGTGTAGGTAGGGCTCAGTTCAGCCGGTGGCATTTCAGCTGCTTGCTGTGTAACCTTGCTTACAGCAGGCCTGTGCCACACAGCGCTTAAAATATCAGTCTGTCAGCGCCTTGTCTACACGAGGAACGGTCGTGAGGAATAGACTCAACTGTTGAAGAAACAGGATTGAGGAGGTCAGGGAATTCCTCCTTCACAGAATCCAAAGTGATTTATTTTTTTACTGAGTCCAATTTTCCCTCCCCTCCCAGTCTGACAGCAGTTTTTTTGGGGAAGAGTGACTCGTAAAGGAGGCATCTTTATCCCTTGGGCTGGATTAGTCACGTTTGTCTCTGGCGGAGTAACATTTCTCACTGTAGTGGCTTCTGTTTCAGCAGATCACTTATAGCCATTTCTAACAGAACAAACGTCAGTGCCTGCTTATGAAGAATTAATTCATCATCTTTTGAATAATTTTCCTCCATTTCTTTTTTCTCCTTTTCATCATTCTGCAGACACCTAAGAAGCAAGCAACTCTAGAAGAATCCTCTGATACATTGTATGAGAATATCTAACAGGGAAAGGTATCTGACCCTGCGTGGACCAGACATCTTTCTGTATGGCAGAGCTACTCTTACATTCCAGATGAGATGCAGATACGTGCAGAGATCTACAGTGACTTCAGAGCACAAGCACGAGGGACTTGTGAACCCCTGGCTCCTTCTAAACTGCCCTTCATTAACAACAGAATGCATCTGTTTAAATCCCTCGGGGCTCTGTCTGCATTGATGCAGCAAAGCTATTTTGCAGCAAAGCTGTTTGATGCAAAAGAAAAGCTGCTTTTTTCAAGCACTTATCTTGGGAATGGGCAATCTGTGAAGGTTTCTCTCACCTGTCCCGGCTGAAACACTTAACTCTCCATCCTCTGCAAATGATAGGACAATCCAGAGACCTCCCTGCTTGGTGCCTTGAAGTTCAGATCCTGACCTGCAGCAGTCCATCTGATCCTGTGCTTGTGGCTTTCCCGAGGTGGCCGTCAGGCCTTCATGCATAGTTCAACCAGATCCAAGCATCTACCTGCCCGTTTTTCCTTTCTCAGGAACCCCACAGTGAAACATGCTTTCTCATAATCTGCTAATCCCATCAAGTAGTCACAGATGCCTGCTGTGACCATACTCAGGCGACTCAAATCAGTGCCTCTGAGTAAATGCATCCCTTTCAGCAATATAAGCAGTACATGGTGAGGACTGGATGCATTGACAGAGATAAAGGGGGAGATAAGAAAACAGAGAAAATATCCCTGCCTGACAACACTCTCAGTGACAGTGCCCGTTCCAGAACAGGAAGTAGGAACAAGGAAATGGGAACTTGAGGAAACTCCCTTGCTGGGGCTACATAAGCCAGGCAGGTCTGGGGCCACATTCCAGAGAAGTTCATGCCGAGCTCCCCGGGTTCCTGTTCGTCTTGGCAATGGGCATTGTTATAGCTTGGGATTTTGAGCCTCTGTGGGAGTGGGCATGGTATCTCTGGCCCACCAGAACCAATAGGTTTCCTCTGTTTCAGCTGGCTGGTGTACAAGGGTATAAGGCTCCTTTACCCCGTCCCCATACATTATTTGGCCAGGGACACCAGTTCTGAAATGACTGGAGGGGGAAGAAGCCAGGCCCTAGAAGTGAATTTTCTATCCAAGTTCTTCTCTCCCCTGTCAGCTGGAACTTGCCTACCATTTGTGCTGATGCATATTCTAGTTCTGATAGGGAAGAGGCTACATTAAATATCCATATAACATGATCAAACCAGCAGATCAAAAAGCTGAGGCTGTTTTATCTCAGATTAAAAAACGACAACAAAATAACAACCAAACAAACCAACCCAAAATAAGAATATGCAGCATAACTTGAGAGGAATTGTAGAAACCTCTTTAAAGAAGAAGATCAAATTAAAATTGAGCTCCAGGGTCATAGGACCCTCTCTAGTTGAAGATAATGTTGCTATGTATCAGAGATAGAGGCTGTGGAAAATGTCTCCGGGGCCTCCAACCTTCCTATACTATGTTTAAAGAGATAATCCGCTTATTGCTTTGCTCTTTTTATTAGAAGAGATTTCAAACATGCAATTTGGACTTTCTTTAACCACAGAAAAATGCTTTTTCTCTTCCCGGTGCTGAGGAATTCATTTCAGAAAGAGCAATGAATAGACAGCATGGCTTATTAGACCTGTTTATCACTTGTTAGGGGATTGCAACAATTATAAATAAGTATTTTTTAAATAAAAGTTTTAGATTTTACTAATCTGAACAGGAAACATTCGTGTTCACGTAAGAGTTTATAGGTATAACAATTCCTTTCCTTAACAAATTTGAAGAAATGATGAGATGAATTATAAATACGTTGCAGTATGGCAATAAAATATTCAGCAGAAGCTGGTGGATTAGATGAAAAGTAAAAACTTTCCAAATAATGATGCTTAGGTTTTGTGTTTTGTTTTTTAAATTTTATAAATGCTAAAAATACTGTGTGCTGCTGGAAATTTCCTGGCAAAGACCTTGCTTTGCAGTGAGTTGATTTGTCTTGTCTTTCTGTTACCTTTTCAAATAGCATGTTTCTTACATTTATGCCTGAACAATTCTATATATTAAATAGCTGAAACTGTTTAAAATGAAACATGAGAGAAAGAACAGTATTTGGAATGGAAAATGCTATTCTAGAACAGTCAGTGCTAAAGTACTGGAAGAATCACACCAGGTTCTGATCAATTAAGTGAAAAAGTAACAATTTCCAAGAAACACTGGCAAGTGTGGGGATTTGGGCTGTGTGCCAAAACTTGTCAAAATCGGGGCAGCGGGGAGAAGGTGGAGGGAGGGGGGGAGGGGTAGTCGCTGTGTTGATTGTAATGGCTTTTGGGTTGGCTTTGCAAGGAAGGGTAGAAGGCTGCTGCATGAGAGAAAGGAAGTTTAAATCTGTGTAGCCACAATCTAAAATCACTTCTTTAGCATCATGCGCCACGGGCAGCACGGCAGCAGCAGAGCGTGTGAGACAGAAAGGCATAGAGCAGAAGGCTGTGAGGGCAGGGATGTTTCTAAATAGTATAGATTCCAAGGAGGTATGAGGAAATGCCTGCAGGCGCAGGTAGGAGAGACTAGGAAACATAATTTATATAATATTGGTATAGCTACTTTGTAGGAGAGATTTGTTCAGGAACAAGGCAGTCATTTGGTCTTTTTGTCATCATTTGGTCTTTTTGCCCACGAGAATAGGTGCAGAAAATGCATATGATTAGCAAGAGGAAACAAGTTCATTTTTAAGTGTTAAGCAATTGGGAAGAAAAAAAAGAGGAATTAAGGATCGGCTCCCCCAGCTCCACAAAGGTGAGAAGCGGCTTGTTGTGTTCACCCTCCACAATTTGCTTTAAACTGAATGTTGAGAATAGATTTATCTTAAAAAGCGTGTCCCTAAGGATCTCAGCTCCACTTGCTTCCCCCAGAATGGTGTTGTTATGCACAGAGCAGGCTCTCTGGTTATAGTGGTATAATTTCTGATTCCCAGGTGTTGAATTATCCTTTTCTATTGACAGGATTCCAGGGAAGTGGAGACTCGTTATCAAAGTAAGCAGTGGTGCGAGGTGGAAATGCACTGCTTGCCTTCTTATAAAGGAGGTCCCATATTAGCACTAGGATCCTTTGCCCTCTTCACCAGGAGTGAGCCTTTGGTCCCGAGAGATGAAGTCTCTCACCATGATCATCCTCAGTGTTATCTGGCATTGCTGCAAAGGGTGTTGGTGACACTGAGGTCATCTATTCCCTTTAAATTGACTCCTTCATAAGGCTTTACAGGAGATCCCAATTTGAGAAGGGGAAAACCAGGGTGCACTTGAGTGGTTCATTGGTCTGTTGGTTTGATCCTTTTCTGCAGAGAACAAGCTCTTGCATGGGTACCATTTTGTTGTATGAAATATGCAAACTATATTTTGCCTTTATTTGTAAACAAGACCTTACTGTGGTGGATAATGCCAGTGAAATGTATGTCCAAGGTATTCTCCTTTGTTGCTTCTGTCCTCTTTTCTTTAACCTTCTCAGGGGTGTCACTATTGCAAATCAACTCAAATACCCAGCAAGGGCTGGTTCTGTGTCAAGATAGGTGTTTGACTGAACAGCATCCAAGAGAAATGGTTTTACTGCTCTGGTTTGCACCGCTGTCCCACCCAGCAGTGCCCTAAGGGTGTGCAAGTCTGGGCCAAGGGCAGGAGTCTCGTGTTCCAGCTGGGCTGTCTCTTGGAAACACCTGGTGTTTCTTCAGCCCTTGGCCGTGCAGTATTATGACCATGTGAGACAGGGATTTAGGGAAGGCAGTGAGTGAAGCCACCAGATGGTGCCCTAGGTCCTCTCTGCTCTCTTTCCTGTCCCCTGTGTGCCCACATCCCCCCTGCCAGCTTCCCTGGTAACACCCAGACCACAGACTCCTGGGGGTGCACAGCTACAGCCATGCAGAACATCCCCAGCCATGATTGTCTTCAACCTCTGGGGTTGGTGACTCTGACACTCCTCACAGCTCTGTGCCATGGTCCAGGTGCCACCAGCACCTGTGAAGAGATGAGGACAGCACAGGTGCCCCTCCTTTGCATGCATGAAGTCTGGAGCAATTGCCTCATCAGATAGCAATGTCTCGGCACAGGGCTGCCCATGTGGGGGACAGGAGAGTGGCTGCTGACGCCATCATTTGGTCAGACCGGTGTCTGAAATGCAAAATTGGCCAGATGTTGGGGGCTGCTTGGAGCTGCCAACACTTTCTTTCACTGTTTGGAAATAGCACCTTATCTTGGGTTTGGAAAAATTTATGGTGTGTCCATTATTAAAAACACTTTTGCAACATTTGCTGCTTCTCTTCTTTACTGTGTCAAGAAGCTGATGAAGTCTCAGACACCACTCTTTCTATGTTTTGGGATTCTGTGGTGGTCAAGATTTGCTATGCACAGTGAAGTTATCACTGAGAGTTTATAAATAAAAAAGAGCATCAGTGATCTCCAAGGGAAGAGGAGAATGTGAATCTTCAGCGTCTTCTGTTGCTTGATTTTAGGGCAAGCCAGTCTCCACTTACTGTGAGGGATGAAATGGTTTTCTTTGTTAATGATAAAATAGAAATGCAGGTTACTATTAGTAACTAGTATGTTACTAGGTCCTTCTCTAATACTAACCAGGCCTGTAGGCTGCTGGACTGTGTTATGAGCTGTGGATCTTCAAGGTTCAGTGCATCACTGCTGCCGTGATAGAGCTATCTGGGGACAAAGCGTGATGGTGCTTTGACAATACCAGGCAGGTTCCCATGACACAGGAGGAGAAGCTGTCAGCTTCTGAGGCAAGGACTGTTTTGGCAGGACTAGGAGGGCTCCTGTTCCGGGAGGGAGCCTTCTCTTCACTAACTGATGAACCTCTCCTGGAGATCCTCTTTTCCTTCCCCTTTTTGAAATATGTGTGTTGTGTTGTATCGGTCTGGGCCACGTGAAGATTTGGATATACAGCTGGTAGGGCCAGGCAGGTCAGCCACCCTGCCTTAAGGAGTCAGAATGTAATTATCCAAATTGGAACAGGGTGAACATGAAAAAGCTAGCATATGGGCTTCTTCAAAACGTTATGTCTTTTAATAACCTGTCAGGGCCTCTGGTTTCTATCCCATCTGAAAGATTCATCTGCCTACAATTTTGTGCCATGATATCTGAACACTTCCAGGGGTAATAATTGTACCCAAAATACCCGTAGCACAGTGAGCTTCCCTCCCTTGTGAGAGAATTAGCGCTGTAATGTCCGTAATAGTGCTTTTGGCACTGACGCGTGCCATTAAAATCAAAGGTTGCAGAAGTTCTTGCAAGGCTCAGTATGTCATTTCAGCTTCATACATGGAAAAATTGGAGACTTGGGAACTTAATGACTTTTTGAAAATTGCAGACCATCAAAGGTGAAGTTGGGAACAGAATTCAGGTTCCTGTGTTCTTATTTGCACCGAGTTGTCCAAGTAGGAGCCAATAGCTGGGAAAGCAGGAGCTGCTAAGCTTCTTACAGTTTAGGGGGAAAAAAAAGTTTCTTTCTGAGTCACCAGCACCAGTTTCTGCAGCACTTTGCTTTTCATTTTTGATTTCTCATGCAGTTCTCAATCAGATGCATGTCTGTCTGGCTGAGGTCTGTTTGCTGAGGTAGCAGAGCTGCTGGAGAAGTTACTCCTCTCTTTTACGGAGGCGTCCACCATTTTGGCAATAAGTAAACCTCATTAGAGCCAAATTACCATAAAAAGCCCAAATATGTATGCTGTAATTCCCCAAATAAATGTTTATAGAGGGAATGTGCTGAATTGTTGCTCATCCACCCCATGAAGGCTTCCTGATTCCTGAAGAAGTTACTGAGCTTGTGGAGAGCAAAGCAAATGGCTGCAGCTGAGTTGCAGAGGCTCTCTCCTCTCGCAAGGAGGGGAGGCAGGGAAGTGCCTACCATTGCAACAATGAGATGCTGGAGAAGGAGGTGTGAGGAGAGGTGATAATGCTGATAATTACATGAATGGAAATGCTTACCATTCTTTTCAATGTTTAAAGGAAACCACAGTTTGGAGGTGATGTAATTTCTGCTCGGTTGGGTTGTTTATTCAAGCAGTGTAGTGCAGCGCTGTGCTGGCACGTGGGAAGAGAAAGCAAAACTTCATCTCGGCTGCTGCTCTTGGGATTTCTGAACGCTTCCAGACTCATTCAGGTCAAGGCAGGGTGTGAATCTGAAGTATAGCAGCTCTTCCAGCAGGGCCCTCTGTACAGACCCGCCCTTGGCTAAGGAATGTGCAAAACGCAGATGGGGGTTCTGAAGGAAACAGTTTAATAGAAGGAATTGTAACTCTTCTCCTTCTCCTTCCCAAAAGATTTAAAATAATCTTGCTGTCCATAAAAATCAGGTTAGCTATTTTGGGTTCTTGCAGAGCTAAAATGAATGCAGCATCTCTCATTTCCAGTCATGATAAGTCACTAGATATCAATTCTTAATTGCTTGATTAATCTTGAATTTTCAGAGCTGACAGTGCCTGTCCTAGCACTTAGAAAAGAGCTACATTTAAAAGAAAGGAGAAAGTGCTTCCTTTTTATTTTTTTAACTTTTCTTTAAGCATAGCCTGCAAGGTAAGAGCATGAAATTACAGAGAGGTTTGTAACATATGTTGTCCTGAGAAAGACGGACCATTAAGCAAAGTGCAAGCGAAACAGTCAGAGGTTTATGAGAAAGTAGGGGAGTTGATGAATTAATTTTAGCATATGCTTCAGCAATTCCTTACAAGACTATCTCAAACTCAAATGTTGGTACACTTAGATTTGCACGTGTTAGGCCATGTTTTTTGTTTAAATAAATGAGCAGAAAGGTTTCCTTCATGAAGATCATGACATTTCTGTGTAGAGAAAGGCAGTTTAAGTTCAACAGTGTTGGGGGACTATACCTTTGTGTGCTTTGTGTACAGTTGGACTGATAATGATCACTGCACATGCCTCCCTAAGGGGTGGTGTTAAAAAAAATATACACCAAATCAGAAAGGACATTCGAACTCCCTAAGGAACATCTATAAAATTGTTAAGGCTTTTTTTTTTTTTCCCCTTCCCCTCCCAGCAATGTGTCTGTGGCACATCCAGGCTGAGCAGCAACATGGTGTATCAGCCCTTACTTGGGAGCAACATACTATACTGTCAGGTCTCCTTTTCTGTATGACAAACAGGCCAGAATATATGATGGCACACTGTGATGTAAAGGTGTTAGCAGCACAAACTCAAGTTGACTTTCCTATGTTAGATCTTATCTTAGTCTCATCCCTCTATTTATGGAATATTAAAGCCTTTTTTCTTTCCAATTAACTGCTGTATCTGGATGCTGCAGACTTCTTGGAAAAGGTAAGCGCTGGCCAGGATGTCTCATCAAAGATCTGTGTAATCCAAGAGAATGTATATGAAAACACAAGGAGTGCCATCACTGCTGTTCCTTCC
The DNA here is from genome assembly GCA_013399855.1 of Oxyruncus cristatus. Lineage (NCBI taxonomy): Eukaryota > Metazoa > Chordata > Aves > Passeriformes > Cotingidae > Oxyruncus > Oxyruncus cristatus. The sequence goes on along the minus strand of VXAY01007492.1, from coordinate 456,157 downwards.
AGATGATGAACCAGAAAATCACAGTGATAAAAAGGAAAAATTCTGACTGTATACCTTTCCCCCTCCCAAGCCCTCTGAATACAAGATTCCCTCCAGGGTTTCCCGCATGGCTATTTTGGTCTGTAAGTGTCTCCAGTAATAGTGTGGGCTGAGACCTATTGCTCTGTAGATGTCCCAGTCAGTGGGCAGTCAAACAGGCCCAAAGCCATATTGTCCTCATGTAATCCCTTCCTGCAGTCAGGGTTTCTTTAGTGGTTTCTTGTGTGCTTTGCTCCATAGTCCTGTGTGAATCAGGTGATGAGAGTTCCTCTGGGATGCTGTCTTGCAGTCTTGTAGATTAATGTTTCCTTTGCTTAATTTAATTTACATGTATACCATTTCTCCTCACTCAGATAACCCTAAACAGTCCTTCTTGCTCCCTGGTGCTTCTGCACCCCTGAAGTTCTCATATGCAATTCCCATGATACTCTTCGCAGTTGTTATTTGGCCAACCTACACATGCTGCAATCCCTTCCAGCTTTTTTATGATTTTATGTTCCTCTTTTTTTATTTCCCTCCAAGTTGTTGACACGTACCTAGCACCACGATGTCCAGAACTAAACATGTCTTCGAACTGCGGTCTCACCACTATATTAAAAAATGGGACTACTGCCTATATCTCTGAGAAGAGGTCTCTGCCTTTACAACCCCAAATTAAATTAACTGCATGATTTTTGCTGCCATATCACATTGCAAAAACATATTAAATCTGCTGTCTACTGTCTCCCCAAGGTCTTCTGGTATTTCTGCTTTCAGTGCTTGAGCACAGATGATTCCTCTCTTCACCTCAGTTTCTGTCTTGCAGTAGCTCGTATGTTGTACCTACTGCCTTTGTAGACATGTGGGATCATTCAGGGTTCCTCTTTGAGGAACAGCAGTGTGATTCCTTACACATAAGTAAATTCTCTCCATTTTTTTTAGCATGAAGTAGTCTGTCTCCACCATTTCCCTTCCAAGCTGTCCTATGATAATCTGCCTCAGTGCAATTAAAAGGCGTGTTACTCTTTTTGGTTTCCAGATTTTCCTATTTATAACCATATAGAGCGCTGGCCTGTATGTTAATAATCTGCAACAATCTGTTTGAACACCGCATACTGAGGATCACATGTTGAAACTCTTTTTTTCTGGAGAAAGGAAAACGCTGTTCTTTCCTTAGGAAGTTTCTGTCCCAAATGTCAAGAATATGGATTAGCTTTTCTTTGCTGGGGAATGACATAGTAGAATGTTGCTTTGTGCGGGAGACTGTTTCTATGGGTGGCTCAACACTGAAATTAGCTTCTCTGGGAAGTAAAGTTTATCGCAGTAACTGTCATTGTCCTCATTTTCTCTTGTATAAATGCAGAGCAACATGAATAGAGGAAAGGGGAAGAAAACCCTCACGAAACCAAAGCACTTCGCTCCGTACATAATTTTCTTCCTGGGGAGAGAAGAAAAAGAAAAAGAAAAACAAACTCTTCATGTGACAGATGGTAGTCAGATCAGCTAATGCAGTCCTAGAAGGTACTTGGATATTATGTTTATAAAAATAATATTAGAACTGACACAGAAGGGAATACATTTTATCATATTCTACTTCATAGATAAGAGAATATGGAAGAATCGGTTAAGGCAGGCAAGACATTAAAAGTGGTATTGTAGCCGTGATGGTCTAAAGATTCTAGGGAAGCAAGGTTTGTGGTGAAAGGTAATATCTTGTATTAGATCAACTGATACAGCTAGAAAAAGCAAACAAGCTTTTGGGCTCAGGGTCTCTTTATCAGACCTGACAGAAAGCAGCAATATTCAAGCTAACTTCAGGTTAGATGCAATTGCTCTTAGTTTAATCTAATTATATTAATCAATTGGACCACTTGAGAAAAAAAAGGAGCACCTATGAAGCGGAAAGGGGTGTGAGCAGTGACTGACAGGCTGCTGTTTCTCTGATGGAGCAGGAGTGAAAAAGGGTTGTTTGAGTTGGTGACAAAGGAAGAGGTCAGCAGGGAGGCTGTAACCGGCTAGGGAGGCAACAACTCTGTTAAATCCATGAGCTTTAGTATCGAGGGATTGTAAGTTTTAATGCTGAGCTTTAGCTTTTGGGAAGGTTTTGTAGGTCTCCTTTGGGGTAAGGATTGATGGGTTCAAGTTGTTGCCGTCTGACAAATACTCCCCTAATGTCCTTTAGTGGCTGACTGTATGCGCTCGTTCTCAGGCAGCGATTATTTAGTTTCATTCACATGGTTTCTGTAGGGGTATCTCATGTGCTGGATGAAGTGATGAACTGTAGAGATTCGGGAAGAATACACACAGGAACAAAGAATTTCAGCATTTTGCTGTGGGAGGAAGGGCATTGATGCTGTCTGTGAAGCAGTACTGGCATATTTCATGTTTGATGCTCTGGTGGTATCTGATTCTATTTCTTAAGTTTTCATCTGTGGATTTGCTTCCTGTAATGAGTTGAGAAAGGGGGAGCCTAAAGGTGTAGGAGGAGAGACACAGGGAAAAACCCAACCTTTCAGGGACAGTAGTTGAAGAGATTTTTTTATGCGTGGATTTTAGCGTGGAATATTATCACTATCAGCAGCACGTGGTTGAAGGAGGGCATGCTACAGTAGAGATAAAAATAAAATAACAAGCAGAAAAACAGACTGGCAGAAAGCTAATGTGGTCAGGAAGCTAATGTGCCAGTCCCGGTTAATTTTGGTAGGGAAATACTAGACAAATACCAAACAAACCTTGATTCCTTGAAAAGTGATTTTCCAAAATTGCTGTTGTTGCTGTCATATCTTCATTGCAGTAAATTCATATCTATTTTATGGAAGAGTGACTTTGGTGGATAAAGCAGATCACCAATGTTCCACTCAGAGCAGGTGTAACAATATTTGCAGTGCTGGCTGAATCTCACAGCTTCTTGGTGTGTTGTGGATGGCTGCTGGTCTTATTGCATCTGCTTTATAGAGGAAGTTGGATGCTCTGCAGGTTCTTGTGTGTTTGCTGGCCTGTGGGGCGCCATTTTTTAGTGTCAATTATGGTGTCTAGGAAGCTGATGCCAGTGTAGGAACAATCTGGGGACTGAGTAGAGCAGCAGGGAAGCTGCTCGTTGAATTTGTGGTAGTATTTCATGAAGGAGTCTGAGGTTTCCTGAGCTGTCTGCATTTCTGATAGAAATGTTGCCTGTGTTTCCTATACAAGGCCTGGCTTGGCGGTGGCACATTTTTCAGACTTGGATTGTGAAGAAAAATGGCATATTGGGGTATAAAAAAGCTGCAGGAAGGTGATCTCTCTGCCCCCTACTTAGAGTTTGGCAAATAAAAGGAGATGACTAACTGCTGTCTGAAGAAGAAAGCTGGATGCTTGCTGCATGATGTAGCAGACACAAAAATTTCACATGGTTCAGAAACAAAAATACTGAATGTATTATTAAGCAAAGTCGTTTGGGAGCTGTTAAATACGAAGACTCCAGCTGTTTCCCCAGCAGGGAAGTGCCTGACCACAAGATCACCAGGTCATGGGGGGAGTCATCTTGGGCAGCCGACTACTAGGGTTTGTCTGTTCAGCACTCTGGGAGGCAGGATGCTGATCTGACTCCGTACTGCTATTTCTCAGATCTCTTCTAGAGAAAACGAGGGGTTTTCCTCTCTTTCATTGCGAGCCCCAACTAGAAAGCATATAATTACATTTTTATTTACTTTCCTGACTGCTGCGGCAGGCCCAGGCCTGTGCAGCAGGGCCCCAAGTGCACCACCAGCAGCCTCTGGAGGGGAACAAACCCCGCGCTCAGGGGTCCGTGTTATCACCCTCGGAGCGGGAGTCTGGCGGGGGGGGCGGAATGGCACAGGACGGGGCGCAGGGCCCGGGGCAGCGCCCGCCCTACCCCGCCACCCCCCGCTCCAGGCAGGCAGCGCTGGGAGCTGCCCGAGCGCTCCTCGCCCTCCTCCGCGCCCGGCCCC
>VXAY01007492.1:397360-451402 GCA_013399855.1 Oxyruncus cristatus | reverse complement strand
CGCTCCTCGAGCCACCGAGGTTTACGGCTGGAAACTCCCGCCGGGAGCCCCGGCAGCCACACCGACGGCTGAGAAATACCCCAGCAAGGCAGGCGTCTGAAGGCGCTGCTTCCTTGGGAAGCCCTCTCTCCGGGCTTGTGGATGTGGAGAGCGCGATGCTTGAAGGGGTGCTGGGGGCATGTAGGTCAGGAGAAGTTTGTGGGTGGGGGAAGGAGGTCACGGCAGGTGGGCTGGGGGTGCAGGAGGGGCTTGTAGGGAACTGGGGTGCCAAGAGTGATGGGAGTGGGGGGCTGTGGACAGCCTGGCAGGGTGCTTGGCACGGCAAGTGCTCTCCCTTCTGCGTGTGTATGGTTCAGTGAGATGCTGCTGAAGGGAACAGTGTTACGTGTGAGGGTTGGTTGGTTTTTATTTTTTTACTTTTATTTCTGGCTTGCAACTCTCTATGCTGTGATATGAAAATAGCCCGCTCCTGGTTATGATTAGCATCTTCCTTCGTATGCCAAGCGGCCACTGGGCTTGAGTTTTAACGAGGTAGCCCTTGACCCTCGTTCTCTCCAACTGGGAGTGTTCTTGGGGAAGGAGTCTCCCTCTGTGTGGTTATCTTGGCTTGTGAGGACAGAGAAGAAACCGCAGTTCCCTTTCAGAGAGAGATGCTTGGCCAGCCTTGATAATTGTGTTAAATAGTAAAACTTAGACATAAGTGGAGCTAGGAGGTCAGGAGAAACAAGCGACCTGTTGCCAGGTACCTGTGAAGGCAGAAAGGTTCTGGTGAAGCCATTTGTGTTCAGGTGGTGGTGCAGGACTGTGGTTCAAGCAGTAGGAAACTGATGGCATGCCAAGGAAGGCGGTGGGGAGTGTGGAAGCCAAGGGTATGTAGCACCTTCCAGTGCAGCTAATATGTCCCAAGGTGTTTCACAGCTCCTCTCACTGCAGGGTTTGGAAATAAAGGGGGTGCATGAGCGAAGCGGTTGGGTGGATACTGCTGTGAGCCTTGACTGTTCAAACACTGAGTTAGCTCACGTGTGCTGCCCCCACCCCAGCATTTTTAAGGAGTGGTGTTGGGGTCCTTGTTGGTGTCCTTCAGGGTGAACCAGATCTGCAAGTTCATGCCTATCTTCATGTAGGCATGGACCTGGAGTTTATTTTTAATGAAGGCAAAAAATCTCACATAGTGTGACTTCAGTTAAAGGAGCAAATGTTCCAAGACTGGACAAAACTGTGAAAGTAGACAATTCTGATTTTTATTGTGCATTTTTCTACAACTCCTTCTTTTCCCAAGATTCCTGTCCCAACTCCCCTCCCTTTGCGGGTGTTTCTTGGTCATGGTGGGAAACAGAAGGGAGCTTGTCAATAGCCAGCTCAAGTTCTGCTGCTGAGGGCTGAGGATGTGACTGGTTTTTAATGTAACCAGCTGTGTCACCAGGGTCTGGACTGGGACCCTGATAGTTTGTTTCATTTGGGTCATTAGCTGCTGTAGAAGAGTAATAATTGTGGCTGACAACCTGTGTCTTCATGAAATAGGAGAAAAGGTTGGCTTTTTCTATAGAGTGGACGGGAGGCTTAAAGCGAAAGTTCATTTGTCCCTTCCCTTCAAAAAAATGTATAGCACATTTTTGAAACTGAGTCGTCAGGTACAATTTATTTCAAGTATTTTAAGCTATTTGAACTTGATGCACTTTGGCCACATGCTCAATGGAAATTGTTAGACAGTCTTGCTCAGATTTGTCCTGGCTGGGCTCAAAGAGGTAATGAGGGAGTTTCCTTGCTGTGGCCCTTTCCGATCTGAGCAGAGCAGAAGTGTTAAATATCTTATAAGGGGTGGAATATTTTGATGCCCTGTGCACTGAGCAACCCGGGAAGGGAGCGTGCAGGGCTCTTGTCCACCAGCCAGGCTTGGATTTGCTGCCTCGCACTGACAGACCAGTATTACTTTTTGGTGCTCTGAGCTGTGCTTCTTCAGAGGAGCAGCACAGGATTGGGCACGTGGTGTTTGGAGGGCAAACCCCCTCCAAAGTCACTTTGTCATGGAAGTCCATAACAAGGATGCACAGATTCAGGAAAGATTATTAGTGTCTGATGACCTGGCTGGGATTGTGTAATGACACTGAGTAAGAGATAAAAGGTTTTATATCCCATAAACTTGGTTGTTGCTTCAGAGTGAACCGCAAGGCTTTTGAAAATGTGTGAGTTTGATGGCTTTCTGGTAACTGCAAATAGGTGCAAACATTAATCATTTGAAACAAGTCCTTAAAAAATAGGAACAGGTACAGGCTACAGGCAGGAAAGTTAAAGAAGAGCTAATTGCTATTTTTTGGTGTATTTTTCAAATCAGGTTTAATCCTGCATATATGGTTCTGCGGATAACCCAGCAGCTCCAGCAGTTTATTCATTTATTTAAAACAGCTTTGTAGTTCACCTTGAAAACCACTTCCTGCCATATGGTTATATTATTTCCCTATGCCACATTTTTTTGCTAATTATCAAGACCATTTGCTTTAAAATAGGTGTTTTTAATTTCACAGCCTTGTCTGCCTCTCCTGCTTGATCCTGCCCTGGAGTCAAGAGGCTGTGTCTGTTCATTCTCCATGGCAACAGGCTGTGATTTACTTATTTCAATTTAATTAAAAAGCAGATATCAAATTCCAGGCATCTTATATGTTCCTTATATTAGAAAAATATCAGTGGATCAGTATCCACAACAGATCTACCAACATCAAAAATAAAATTCCCAGCCACTGGCTTCTTTCCCAGTCCATCCCCTTTCGAAGAGTTTAAGAGAGGGAAGAGTGCTGTGGCCTGTCCTGAGGTGGAGGGGATGGGGTCTGCTGGACTGGGATCCTGGTAAGAGTCGACTTCTGGATCCTCTAGCACTGCTGGTTACATTGGGGTGCCAGTTAAACCCTCAGCCCGTTACGTCTCCTCTCCTCCTGCTGATGCTGTGCAGCTGTTGGGAGATTTTGGGGCTTGATGGGTTGGCATGAACATCCCAGACCTTAGCTGGAAAGGGGGGCCTGGTTTGTGTGCTCTGTGCACGGACTCCGCTTGCTGGGCAGGCGCTTTCTGCAGCAGCTACATCTGCTGAATGTGACACCATTGCAGGCTTGAGCAAAGGGCACAGTGGGCACAAACATCAGCACTTGCTGCAGTGAAAATGCAGAGAATGGCAGTTCTGCTAGAAATGTGATTGTGTTTATCAGCTCTCCCCATGTGAGATTTTGCAATTCCAGATCCTTTGCTGCTGTGTTTTTGGTCCATCTTGAAGCCTACCTATTTTTTGATGCTTGAATGATATGGCTTTTGGTTTTAAGCTGGTCACAGCACAGAACCCACAACGCCCTGCTGGTTTAAGCATGTCTGGCATTTGTATGCAGGCTAGAAATGAAGGCCTGAATCAGTTTTCCAAGCTCTGAGGTTGTACAAACACTAGTTTGTGTTAGTCAGGGATAAGCAAGCATATGAGCGATGACAGGCAGTTGCTGGCTAAAGAGAGGACAGGACCTGGGGGGTGAATGGAGTAGCGTGGTAAATTTACTAACCCACAGGTGTTAGGTTTGGTAGTAAATGGGCGAAGTGGAACCTGTGTAATTAAGGAGTGCCAAAATTAACGCTCCTTTTTGCCTTCCATACCAACACCCCAATTCTTAATAGGATTATTTTCCCTTGAAGGGACTGTTCAGATGACTCAGCCTTTGGAGTACCTGTGTGCCGGTGGTGGTTGCTTCCTAGGAGAAGTTGTATAACTAGACTCAAGTGCTATTTCTGGGCTCTGCTAATGTGTGGAAGAAGACAAGTTGGCTGTGCATTTTTATTAAGCCTCAAGGAGCAGTTATCATCAGAAGAGTGCCTGCACAAAACTGCACCTTTGGATTTTTTTTTTCTTCCCCTTTAGTTTTGCTATTCCTAGTGCTTTTTCATAATCACAGCTGGCAATTCTAACAACAGACGTAGGTTCTTGCTCCTCCTAGCCCTGCCAAAGCCCATGAGGCTGTGTCAGAAAATATTGGATTCTCTCCTGGCTTGCTTATCTTCATCGATTAAAATTTTGTACAGAGTTTCTGGCTGAAGGTTCCGGGTGATCACACACCAACTGGGAAGACCTTCTCTGAGTCCATGAAGTTAGCAGTTAAGCATGTGTTTACTAGTAAAGCTGAGCGTGTTTGGTCTGCGAGCGGTACATCTGAAGACTCATAATGTTGTTCCTAATAAAAACGGAATAAAACCGAGCAAAACCTCAAAGCAGGCTTTTGTTTGTTACTGTATTTAAGCAGATACATTCAAAGAATTTACAGCCAACTGGCAACATTCTTAATTCTTTATTACTGGTTTTACTAGGGTACAGGCATGATCTGTATTCTTTAAGAGTGCATCTGTTCCTCTTGCTTATCCAGCTTTGAAGTAGACCTCGCTGATATTAATTTTTGTATAGCCTGTAACCTCATCTATAAAATGAAGGGAATACTTCATACAGGCAGCTGTGAAGTTACATTTATTGTCTGTAAATTGCTTCTAGTAATTGAGCAGAGGAGGTGGAGAGAAAATAAAGACAGTGGAGTAATATGGGCTAGGTCTTTTTAATCAAAAAAACTGCATTATTTTTGTTCATCTGATGATGTAGAAGCTAATGGGGAAAGAAAAATGCACCCTGAAACTAATTGTTAAGTTTGTAATGAAAACAGACTTTTTTTTAGCATAGTGATGAAGGCAGCCATCTTGTTTGATAGTAACAGAGTCCAGTTTAGAAATAGGGAGAATTATTATTGGAAATCCTGCAGTATCTTTCATATTTCTGTCTTGTTTGAGTCTGCTCAGTTTTAGTGTTGTTCTTTATCTACTTGGCTGCCTTCATCATCCAGTTCATAAATGCCTTGGTAAGGAGAGCTTAATAATAGTTAAAACTACCTGGTTTAAGATTATTAGAAAACACCTCTACTGCAGTTTTTTCAGCTAGCCCCCTTATTTTGTGCTGACCAGTATTTTTGTTGGGTGAAACTGCAGTTTCATGTGGGTAAAGAGGGATTTTCTTGCTGTGGTTGAACTTGCTCGTCCTAGGAGTGATGAGCAGCCTTGCTCCTGGCTCTGTGGCCGTTATCCTTGCCTTGTGCCTATTGTGGTGCTAAATGGATCCAGCTTGTTCAGCTTTCGGAAAGCTGACTTGCCCAAAACCATAAAAAAAGTGAATTGTTCTCTCCTGGGATGGAGAGCTGAACCTGCTCACCAGGTTCAGGCTCGTATCAGGGCTGCCACGCAGGAGGGGCGATATTTGTTTTGCCAGCAGTGAAAGGTAAGGAATGAAAGAAAGGTGAAAATGGGCCCCCCCTTTTTCGGCAGCCGTGACCTATTGGCCTGGTTCAGTTGTAATGTGAAGCCTCGCCCTCAGCCTTCGTTTTCAGATCCCTCCCTTTCCCTCCACGCCTCTTTTTTTCCCTGGGATATACTCGTGGGCCTCCAGATCCTGACTTCATTCCCGAACAGTATTTTCAAAAGGGGAGAAAAAAAAAGGAAAGGTTGAGTTTCGCTGCCTCTACAATAAAAGGCAGACTGTAGTTCCTGAGAGCCCGTTGCTATGAGCCTAAGAATTATTATTAGACTCATATATTATTATTAAAGGGCTCAAAAAATAATAGCCATAATCCTTCCTTATGAGGGGGCAAAAGGAAACTGCCTGAAGGGATAGCTGTAGGCTGAGTTTGTGAAAGTTCTTCCCCAAGCCTGGTGATGGCCGCTGTTTGGACTGAGGCCCTGGAGCTGATGGGACCAGGTGGTCTGGAATAAATGGCAAGGGTAGGGAAACATCTGGAGAATTTTCTGCATGCCGTGTTGAGCCAGGCCTGGAGTTGGGTACCACGGCACCAGGAGGAAGTCTCTCTATCTCCAGACTGTGACTTGCATTTGCCCCAGGTGCTATGGCCTAACTAATTTTCAGGCATTAGCAGAAATTGGGAAGGCCTTGTGGGACACCGCTGTGGTATTGTAGAACGGCACCGTGTTGCTTCAGGGATGCAGTGAAGCCAGGGATGTGATGAAGCTCAGACGCCAGGGGAATTGGCCAAGGCAGACTTTGCTTCTGCTGACTGGCATGGATAGCGTTTCTGCCTCGGCTTTGCTGTTGGTGGATCAGTGTATCCGCGTTAGCCCTTGCTGCCTGTGGGGAAGATGTGTGTCCAGGGAGACACATGCCCAAGAGTCTGCTTAGCAGGGGCACAGTGCAGGTCAGAGTGTGCATTTGGGAGACTAGATAGAGGTGTCTGTTGGCCTACAGGAATTGCCTCATGGCTAAAGAGGCAGATATCATGCCTGTCTGGTGAATTTTACACAGCATGAAGGTGAAGATGATGTCAGTGAAGAGCAGTGCCAGAGGCAGCAGGATGCAGTGAGGCTGTGCATGTGTGGACTGACCCAGCAGCTGTACCTGTCAGGAGGGGCAGGTTGCAATCAGTGTGGTACGCAAGTTAGAAATGTTTGTGCAGCCATTTTCAAATAAGCAGAGTCACAGGGAGGGACGAGGGAATTTGCTCCAACTTGAGAGTTGTTAGAGATTTGTTTCATGCTGTACTGCAGTTGGTTGGGTTGGGTTTTTTAAGCATTTAAACCTAAATTCTTCTTGTTGATATTCAAAGACATTATGGCAAGAGAAAGATTATTGTAGGGTTGTGTTGCTTTGCGTGGTAAGATTATACACTGGGTGGCTGTTACAGTGGGTTTGTGTTCCAAGGATGGAGTGAATAAAGGAAAGAATCAGTGCATTGATATTAAATAGTGATGCCACTGGATATGCTGAGCACAAAGTGTCTTTGTTTTCAAGGATATATTTTTTTTTCAATCTGACACATTTATAAGGCAGCTGCAGTATTTTTTTTTTAAGATACATTTATAAGAGATGGAGCAATATAGAAAATGCTGTGAGTAATCTCATTGAGAAGTGTGTTTTTCTTCCATCCCCTTGCACATGCGTGCAGCCTCTGGGGAAGATGTTAGCGAAGGAGCTGGATAATCGGGGTCTTCTCTGGAGCTGCCATTGTTCTGATTGATGCAGTGGGTATTAGCTGGGGAATGTGTACAGATGCACGGGCTGTCTAGGGTTTCATCTCTGCAGACTCCCTTTTTTTCAGTCCTCCTAGATAGAGATATGTATCCTGGCACTTTAGTCTTCCGCCTACATCTCTTTCTCTTCTCCTGTAAATACTTGCTGATATTTTTTTGTGTGTGTGTGTGTTGTTCTTCCTGCAAATCTTCAACTGTGCTTATAATGGGTGACTCTCCTCCTTTGCTGCATAACCTGGCTGATGATGAGGGGTGTTCCTGTAAGCCAGTCTTTTCCTGGATCTCTTTGCTGAATTTTTGTGCAATCTGACCGGTCTGGGGGCAGCTTATCTGCTGTTGTGTTGGTTGCTCTAGCGAAGCTCCAGGTATTATAGTGGACTCCAGCAATGCTCCAGCTGCCCTTTGGAGTGCGACGGAATGGAGTGAGAAAAGCAGCCATTTCGGGGTCCTGTTTGTCCTCAGACTGGAAATGCTGAGGGCAAGAGAGTTCCCATGTAGGACTGCAGTAATTAAATAGTACTGGAGGGAGAGGGAGTAGGAGAGCATGTGATGGTCATTTCAGATAGATTAACAAAGAGGGGCTATTACAGTGCCAACAGAAGACATCCTAATCTGGAGGTTCCTAGCCAGGAAATATTTTAAAAAGCTATCCCAGAGAGTGAGAGGGAAGCCTGATAGGTCTGTCCTATAATTAATTGCCCAGATACCACTGGAGGAGCAGCTTGAAGAAGGGAACTCATATGCGAGCTGGGTGTGGCATAGAGAGGGAAATGGGAATTTCCTGACTTTTGTTTGCAAAACTCAAGTGTAGAAGGAATTTTAGACATAATAGGTGGAAAGAAGGACTAAAATTAATAGGTAAATCCAAGTTGTTTTTTTGTTTTGTTTTGGTTTGGTTTGGTTTTTTTCACTGTGTGCTCCTGGCTAGTGTTAGCTGAACATCAATTGAAGCAGTACAAAGCATGCTTGGGAACTGGAGACATTAAGCAGAACGAGAGAGTGAATCTGATTAGCTTTGCTTTTCATGCATTAAGCAGAAAGATGGGCTGAAATGTGATTGCAAACAGATAATAGCAGCAGGCTCCTGAGGCACCACCACGACCCAGCATATGGGGTGATGGATCTAACCATGCCATAGAACTGTTTCTTGTAATAGAAGCCGCTTGTTTTTATGTTGTGGTTTCTGTTGTACTTTCTAATTATCCTATTCATCGCTGTCTGCCATTTTGAGCCTGGCCACGTGGGATGGCTCAGCCCCCTGGAATGTGTGTCCTGTCAAGCACTTCTGCCCTGAATAGTAACCGTAGCTCTGGTAGCCAAAGGGTGGGAGGGAAGAGGTGCCAAGGCTCAAGAGTCTTAGCTATTTTTCCCCTTATTTCCAAGAATAAGGGAAGTAACAGCTGCTGCTTTTGCCATGCTGGGAAAGATGAGTGAGTGCCGGTGTTGCATGTGAAGTTCCTAACTTCCCTCTGAACCTGCAAGTATTGGGGTTTGTTGGAAGAAGGTGTCTAGTGACCTGAAAAAAGGGGCATCTATCACTATTACTTATAAACAATAAATAAAAGCTGGCCTTGCTACACCAGTCACTTTTTTTGGCACAATAGCAGAGATCCCGGAGCCACTTCCAGCCTGTGGCCTCTCCTCCACACAAAGCAAATGCAGCAGAAAAAGCAGGCTGGCAGAAGCTAGGCTGGTGCAGGCTGCAAATGGAACTGCTGATAGAGCATCCAACATCCCTGCCTGCTGCTGGGGGAGTTTTCTCTGTTGATGTGGTGATCCCTTCCCCAAAAAAGCCTGCTTTCTCTTCTCTTCTCTCCACCCAAGACCTTAATTGATGGAAAGTCTACAGAAACATTTCCAAGGCTGGTATGGATCGGGGGAATGCAAATAGAATGGGAAGAGCAGAGCTCTGCTTAAAATGTCTGAACAAAGCTCAGTAGCAAGCAGCTCACGTGTGTGTGTGTATGTATTTTCAGGCTAGGAGGGGTGGGTCAGACTAGTGTTTCTGCGACCTTTTCTCAACCGTGTCTTGCCTTTCCTGACTGCTCTTTCTCCTTGCCTGTTAGGGGACTTCCACTTCCTTCCTGCTGACCTGCAGGGCTGCAGGCAGCCTCCCTACCCTTGTGGCAGCTCCCAGCTCTGGCTCTGAGCCCAAGCTAATAATCCTGACAGATTTTACTGGCTTGTGCTCTGCTCCGTGCCTTGCTGAAGGGGAGACGGTGTGTGAGGCTGTGGTTTGCATGACTTTAAGCATCACACTGGCCCTGGGGAAACCCAAACCTCGTAATAAGCACCGGCTGAGTCTCTGGTAGAGCCTGGCTTTGCTCAGCGAGGCCTCTTGCTTCCCTGCCTGCAGGTGACCGGCTAGCACAGATGTCATCCAAACACACCTTCTAATTGTCCCTGGCTGGCTGGATGATTGCCAGCAGTATGGGGTTCGGGTGGAAGTAGGAGGTGTTGATAGCCAGGAAAGGAAAAATTCATCATGTACCAGAGAAAGGTAATGAAGATCTCCTCTCACCACTCTCCCCACGCATCAAAGCACACTTAAAAAAAATAGAGCGCTCATCTTTGACCCCCATTAATGACTGGCTTGGTCTGTGTAAGAGTTTTATGAGTCTGTTGCTGCTCCCACAGAGTTTAATTATTTAGAGCGTGAGGTGGAGGTTTGTGCTTTCAGTGCTGATGGCCCAGGGTTCAGGCCCTCCTGGCGGGATAGGGGGTTGGTTACAAAGGCAGGCTGGCTGGGAGTGCAGCCGCTTGCTCTGAGGAGCCTGAGGGAGGCACGGGCTGCAGCTGTGTGGTCCTTGTCACGGCTGGGAGCGTATCCTTCTCATCATGTGAATTCCATGTGACTGTGTCATGTTGAATTCAAGGTCTGTGTCCTTATCTTCAGGGCACTTAACGGTCTGGACCTGAGATACCTTAAGTGACTACCTGAAGCTCCCGGGTGGGCACACTTGTGGCAGATCCTGCTTGTTGCTGAGACCCCCGGCCAGTGCTAGGGGCTTCAGGGGCTGGTGTAAGACTTTGGCAGCAATATCTGATTTATCAGCCCTGGGCTGCAGGCCTTTCCCATTCTCGGTAGCATGCCTTCACTTGCCTTCTTTCTGTGAACAGACCCCTCCTGTTTTCCCCAGATCCTGTTCTACACTGTAGCAACCCATTTTCCTGCTGTAAGATCCCATCTTCAGGCTGCTGCTTCCTTCCCTTTGCAGTACATCAGCTTGTTCTTGCCTTTTCTACTTTTTCTCACCCAGCACTTCTCTGTTGCTAACCCTCCTGAGACTTGGGAACACAGAACAGATGTAAGGAACAACCAAGGAACAACACTGATGTGTCCTTTGTGCAGCTCATGTTCCCAAACAGGCAGCCGGTCAGCTGCCTGATACCCTGCTGACCGTTCAGCCAGGTTTCCACTTCTAGGGGAGAGATACCTGGCTCTAGGCCGATTGAATGGGATGTGGGCTGGTCTGATGTGTCAGCTGGCCAGCTGAAGCGTCGCACTGATGATGCTCACCTTCTGGCTGCTTCTGGAACAGGCAAATTCCTCTTGGAATTGTGCCGCCTCTTGTGTTGGTCGGTCCTTAGGGCTTGCAGTGCTCATCAGTGCTAAAATGAAACAGCAGCAACTGTTCAGTGCAAGACTGTAAGTGAAGGCTTATTTCAGAGCAAAAGTGGTTGGCATTGGTGAATCAGAGTTTGGCTGATAGCCAAATAAATTTATGGATGGACTGCGCAGCTTTATTTGATGTGGAAGGTTCGCACTATGTTTCTCATACCATGCACATCAATACTGAAAATGCCCATCACAGCAGACACCAGGAGCTAGCAGGTCACCTGGTGCAGTGCTGCTGCTGAAGGCTGAGCTTGTTGTGCATGCTGGGGCTCACTGCTGTGCTCTGCTGCCATTTCTTACCACCCTGAGCTCGGGGACCACTTGAACCTTCTCCTTCTGACATCTGCTCTCCTGCTGTGTCCTCGTGCATGCTTGATCTCCTGTTTTCTGCCGTAGCAAGGGCCTGTGAAGGCTCTTGGTTGCATGCCAATGGGTTCTTCATGCTATCCCTATTTAGCCTGGTTTATCTCTTCCCGCTCCTTTCCCTATTCCTATTTAATTTCCTCTGGTATGGGACTAATGTTCCAGGTTACGTTGGGAGATTGGATTGAGCGGAGTTGGCAGACAGAGGGTGGAGGGGAGGAAGGGGCTTATACTAGTAGATGTGAGTTTATGTTGTCAACTCAGTCTTTAATATGTTGATTATTACGGGTCTGGCTAAATCAGCTGGATCTGCTAGACAAATGTGTGTCCTGCCTCCATATTCTACTCTGTTTTTCTATTTTTTCTTTTTTTTTCCTGAAAATTAATAGGATTCTACCCATTGATGATTAAAACAACGCCTGGAGTTTTGGAATGGATCAGATGCATCAATCAAATGTTACCACATTGCACCCAAAGAGAGGAATGCCATCCAGCTGGGGGTAGGGTTTGCTTTTTCTTTGCCCCCATCAGTGTTTAGAGTTACTGGAAACCTTTTTTGATTTTTAAATGCAAGAGCTTTTAATAGAAGGTATTAGTTGGCAAAATGAATTACTTTGTTCTGTGAAAAACTGACCACTTTGTCTTCTTCTGTGGATATGGAGCAAGGTTGTACCTCTTCATATTCAAAATGTTGTTAATAATATTGAGGCTTTGCAGGGCTTTGGTAAAGAAAACATTTCAGTAACCACTTCAGATATTTTGGGAGGGAAAGTTTCTGTTTTAAATGAAAAGTAAATCTATTCTGATTAGTACGAAAGATGAAAATAACTTAATTTTTTTCAGAAATGTCGAAGTTCAAGTCGTTTGTCCCAGTTCTTGAAATTAATGTAAAACAGACTAATACCCCTGCATAGATTGTTCCCGTAGCAGAAGGGGAGAGGAAGTGAATAGATCAGTAGGAAGCTGCAACTCTTTGTGTATTGCTTATGGGCATGTGGCTACTCTGGCAGCAGGTACAGCACGAGACCTGGAATGAAATAAAGGGTTGGTGAGAATGTGAATCTGGAGCCTTGCACAGGTGTAAAGCACAGGTTGCAGCCCGAGAAGCAAACCAAAGTGGCTTTTTGGCTCCCCTCCACTTGCTAGAGCACAGCTACCCATTATCCTCTCACTGCTATTGCCCCTTGGCTGTCTCAGCAGAGAGGCTGCAGACACGGAACACTTACCTGTCTCCCAGAAGTGGGATGGACTTTCCAGGTCAGGCATGAGAAGGTGTGTGTTAGGATTTGTGTCCAGAAGTAATGCTGTTCCAGTGTTGCTCACTTGAAATCTGAAGCTTCTTATGCTTCACATAAATTTCCTGTTCTTGTTAAAATTGCTTTTGCTTTAGAAACAAAGGGTTTTAAAGCTGAGGGGTTTGACAGAGCGTGCTGCAGAATGATTCTTTTCTCCTCAGTATGTAAGTTTCCTGAATGAATGATTTTGAAGTAAAGTAGTATTTCCCTGCAGAGCCTGCCTGTTAAGTCTTTAGACTGTCACAGCAACAGCAAGACTACTAGTGCAATATTAATAATTTGTGTGTGTCCCTCATTTTGGACCTTTGTCAGTCATTTCAGCCTCAGCAGGCTGGGAGAGATGAGAAAAGCAAGTATAAGTTTTGCTGCTATCCTTGCTGTGTACGTTCTCAAGGTAGGCAGAGGATTTGGGTCTCCAGAGAATGTTTATTTGGAACCTTTTAGCAGTGCTAAATTTACAGAAGTAATACCAGAAAACAGCACACCAGTGTCTCATTTCAGTCATCTCTGCACAGGGTTGTACTGCTTTTGTTGGACATCCATAACAAGTGTGGTTCAGATGTTTGTGAGCTTTGCCTGATTGCAGTAGGTGAGGGAGAAGTGAACTTTTTATCAGTCCCTCCTGTGGGATGAACCCAGCCAAGGTTTCGCTGCGTGTGTATATTCAGCCCCAAATGTATCTGTGCTGCCACAGCTGCCCATAACTTTCCTCAAAACTGGGCTTCGTGTCCTTGATCCTCTCCCTCACCCTCTTCTAAATAGAGGGAGGTGGTCAGCTAGTTTGTGTGTTTCCTGAGTAGGGCTTGCTTGAGGGGAGAAGCAGAAGACTCTTTGAGCCAAATGAAAACCAGTCTTCAGAAACAAGGCTGATGAGAGGGCGTCAGCAGAAAATTCAACTGATTTAAGTACAAACCGTTGGTGAATCCAGGAGTTTGCAGCTGCAGGTTTGTGCTTGGTGTTAGCAGTTATCTGAACACCTTCCAGCTTGTCTGTTGACTAGGTACTTCTTCAAATGCTGTTGGAAGCACAGCACTGTGTTCCAGGGAGTTTTGGAGGGCCAGTGGTGTAGCATGCATGAACTAGTTGACGTGTTTCAGCAAGTTTTTGTTCTTGCAGTCAAGTACTGAACAGTTTGAGTCAGATTGGTCTATTTAAGTGATATTTAGCAAGCAGGTAAATAGTTTGCAGGAAGTTGGAGAGTTTGCTTCCATTTGTTGCTCATGGTCCAAAGTGGTTGATTCACTTCAAGCACTGGGAGACCTTCAGGTTCTGTGCTGCTGGGTCATGGATGGATGGATGGATGGATGGATGGATGGATGGATGGATGGATGGTTGAGGAGAGAAGATTCTGCAAGGACTTAATCTGTATCTTAAGCTTGAAATAGCTTTACTGAGGAAAGACATTTCTAGAATAGTTGTTGGGGGAAAATTAGTGTTTCTTTAAAACTGGATTATATTCCTTCAAATTCAATTTTTAACTGTCTTGGCTTGGAAAAAAGTTTGTCTCAAAAATGGCTCTGTGTGTGCAGAAGGATCTGCAGAGAGATTAATGGATAAGAAGAAACTTGGTCTAATTGTTTTGTGTTTCACTCACTAGAAGAACTTTTAATTCGAGGGTGAATTTTTTGCCATGGTTTGTACCTTTGTATTTCAAACATCTTCCCAGATTCTCTGTTTTGTTAAGTCTTCCTGAGAACTTGTATGCACAGTTTGAAGAAAACAGGATGTAACTGAGTTAAGATTTCTTGAACTTTAATGTTAATACTTAAATTGCAGAGCTAAATATGCTTGACTGCTGATGAATGGTTATAGTTCAGAAAGAAACTAAGATGCCTTGTTGGATTTCAGACATCTCAGTTGCAGCAATGAGATTTTTTTTTTTTTCCTTTTTCTCTTTTTTAGACTGATAAGCCAGGAGCCTTGCTCCTGGCTCTGCACTAGTATACACATGTATTTGTAACAAAAGACTGCAAAGCAGCATTAGTTTCTTCTGCAAAACAGAGAGAATTGGGAAGATGAGTTGGAAGTTTCTTTCCTCCTCCTCCTTTTTTTTCTTTACCCCCCTCTCCCTCCTCTTTACAAGAAGTTACTTTAAATAGGGAGCTGTTCAGCAGGTTGCAACCAGAATTCTATAATAAGATCTCTGTTCACTCTCCCTACTTTTTCACATGCAAAGTTGTGGCTGTAATTATATGACAGCTGCCCTCTCGGCTGACATGCAGCAGATTGAACTGGGGATCTCCAGAGCTAAAAGTGTGAGCTGCTACTCTGTGAGCCGAAGCTCTATAGCTGGAGGCTGTAATGATCTATATCCTTCATGACTGAGCATAGAAGGGAGCTGCAAAAAGCGCTTGCTGAGTTATGGTGCATAGAGTACCCGCTGTATGCATGGTTACTTCCCAGGTGTACTGGAAGCTTCTTTTTGAGTGGTTTGTGATAATTGTACAAACTGTTGCCAACTGATGGGTGCTTTAAAATGATGCTCCATTTTGAAGCCTTTCTACCAGAAATAAAATAACTTTACTAGCCTGTTCGTCAGGCACAGACATTTGTTGCTGTATGTGTAAGTTGTGCTGAGGACAAGGGACCCTAATGTTACTGAAGTCCTTCAACGCTAATGCAATGTAAGTAATTGGTACCGGTATTGAATGCAGTATGAAAAATCGTGCAGCACCAGTGACATTCAGACAAGCTTGCCTTTATGCTTTGCCATTACAGTAGGTGTTTCATAGATGGCACCATGGGAGCTTTGTAAAAGCAAAGGAAGGAGAAGCTGGAATTGTTGGAATCCCTCCTGTTTCCCAAGGACCAGGAAAACCTGAGCAGTGCCAAAGTTTGTCAGGCTGGGGAAAAGTGAAGGGAAGTAGAACCATATGGAGCTTCATGAGTAGTGTCAGCCGTGCGTAGCTTCTGCAACCAGTGTTGTGGGAGGGGGAAAGTGTTTTACAAGTTGAGACATTAATTTTGAACTTTGTTTTATTCTTAACACCTCCTTTCCCCACATCCCCAAACGAAAAAAAAAAAGCAACCCCAAACCCATACTAAAACCCAAGCCAAAAGCGTGATTGGCATCTAATAGCTTTAAATGGGGTAAAATAAGCATTTCTGTCCATCTGCACAATTCAAAACCGAGCTGATCTTTCCCCATTCAAAAAATATAAAAAGGAAATGTGTAAGGGACGCAATTAAACGTTAAATAAATTAAAAATGGAGACAGTGTTTCAGACCTCCAACACTTAAGTTAGTGCCAGTCCAGTGTGTCAGAAACTTATATTATCATATGTATATACACCATATATATTATCAACAGAGACATTCTCTGCTGTAAATTAAGATAGTTTCCATATCTGTTAGGCCATGTCCAATTACAGAAGTCTGACCATACTAAGTCATAATTTAGTAAATGCCCTTCCTCTACCCTAGTTGCATCCTGCACTGCCTTTCTTTGCGTGATTTCATGTGCACACTGTTAGTATAAAGATACCTGTAGCATGGCCTAAGAAATTCCTATTTCCTCACCTCCCATTCCTGTCCTGAACTGCCATCGTGCCATTGGTAATGTGGATGCAAGCCTTGGTAGGACTGTGCTGTAACTTACATCAGTGACCTGCTGTGGATTGGAAGCCCTGTCCTGTAGCAATCGACCTTCAAGATGTACAGTGGAAGAAGTTCTCTCAAAGGTGGACTTCTGAAACTAATTAGCAAACCTGTGTTAAAAAACTGTCATACTGTAAAACCCCCTTTCCCTGAAAAACTCAGTTTCCCAGAAATCCCCTGTACCTTTCCCATTGGCTGTGAAACCTGGCCCCCTGTGGGCGATGGCTAAGGTGTTCTCAGCTCCCTGATTGGATATATGCTAATGTCCTAAAGCCTTAACTACCCGACCCGGGAAAAATAAACCTCTCTTCCCTGCCCATCTCTTGCTGTGGTCTCTTGTGCTCTGTCTCGGGGCTCGGGCGACCACGTGGCAAGGGAACCAGGGGGAGCACCCCCTCCTCCAGCTAAAGGACTACAATCCATTACTGGGGGATTCCAGCACCCACACTGTCCCTCCAAATATGTCAAAAGACCCAGGCTACAGTGATCTAGTCTGTGGTGCTGCCTTGCAGGCAGCAGTGTTGGCAGAACTGGGGAGATATTGCAGGAGGGGCAGAGCAAATTTCTTAAGTCTGTGTTACTCCTGAGGTGTCTTATGGGACTGACCCCATCAGGCCATCTCACCAGTCTTGGGGCTTGATTCTTTACTGTCTGGCCCATCACTCCTTACAGAGACAGTGGGATGAGGCTTACCCCACTTTCCATGGGAGCCTGTTCTACAGCCTAATAGACTTCACTGTCAGGAAACATTTCTTGTTTATGATTTAAGCATGGGTGTCAGACTCCTGGTCCCTGGGATGACCTGAGCCGGCATCAATACAAGCGTCTTCCTTGCATGTGCTGCCTAAAGCCTGCTCCCTCTTCTCTGGCATTTATTGTGGGCCTGTTTCAGCTGTAGGCAGCTCAAACTCCACTGTCCTTAGTGCTGCTATTGGAAACTGTTGCAGAAGTGGAGATCTGGGAGCCCACATCAAGGGCATGAGTTGTGATCTGAGATGGGCTAGTTACACAGAGCAGGTTTTCAAGAATCCAGGCTACTGGCAAGTGAGCAAATACACACTGAAGCAGCATTCGTGTGTGTCTCTACCTTGGATAGAGCCAAGTCCAAGGAATCTGTTACAGCACAGCTATCCCCTCACCTAATTACGTGGCTGTCAAACCCAGGAGTGTGGGTAAGACTCCAGTATATTCCTGCAATCAGTTTAAAGCAGGGCTTTTGATTTCTTTTACGTGACAAAGTTTGTGCTGTCTATGTTGAAGCAGCAAGGAAGAGCAACCCAGCCAAGCTGCTTGTCTGCGAGACTGTGGAAATACCAACCATAGGGCTCAGCAGTGAAGACTCTGTGGAGTGTATCCAATCTGGCAGGTGTGAGTGAAGAGTCTGCCTTGCTATAGCTCCTCAGGGAGTGGCTCTTCCATGGCTGGTGGCAGTTATGGCCAGGTTATGGTGGCTGGCTGTGAGCGGATGGACAGGTTTCCTGGGGAGAGGAGCGCGCACGCACTGCGTCACAGCCCTGGCATGCAGTATAGCATGGTTGCACTAGAAGGCTTCTTTCCCCCTGCCCAGCACATAGCTGTTGTTTTGCACATATGGACTTCATGTAAGCATTTGCTGTTTTCTAGGTCTCTTTGTTGCCAGTTGCTGAAGCTCCTCACTTTCTTGCGTTTGCTTTCCAAGGTGGGATGAGTAGAGCAGGTTTCGGTGCTGCAGGGGCAAATATATTGCTGACTTGTATCGTATCATTATGAAATTGGCGTTATTTTCCGGTCTGGTTCTAGTAAAGTCAGACGTTTTGTTTACTCTTCTATCTGCCTCTGTAATATCAGTAGACCGTGTTATGTGACATCTTTTTAAAGAATGGATGTAATTACTCCAGAACCAGAGGGTGTATGAAATGTTTGGATAATGACCCATTAAACTGTTCACAACTGGAATGATTGTGACACCAGAGATCTGAAGTAGTTTTCTTAATATTTTCCCTGTTCCTCTCCTCTGTGCCCAGGGTTGACCCTCTACATCCTCATCCTGCCTCTGTGTCATCCAGTTCACATCCTAGTTCACTTCTTCTCCTCACTACTCTGCCAGGGAGTTATTTCTGTGGTGTCTCCACACAGTTCCTGCTCCTCACCAGCAGTGGGTTCTTATCTTCCTTGCTCCTCAGAGGTCTTTGTCCACTCTTCATTGGTGCTTTACCACTGTTGGCTCTTCTGCATATCTCTGCCTTTCCTGACTGTACATCCTCTTCACAAGGGAGAGCTTTTTGCTTTCCTCCATTCCCATTTATGCCTCATCTAGAGGTGCGTAAAACATGGCCACGGTGTCACCAAATTTTTGGATTTTTTGTGTCCTCTTCGGCTTAGCACATCTCTTTCCTGTTAGCCATGCATGAAGTATCCCTCTTCCCTTTGTTTCCACGGGGTTTGCATGTAGCGTCTTGCCCCCCTGGCACTAAGCGTCATGCCTGTTGAATCCGAGGGTGTAGTTTTATGAGTGTTGTTTTCAAGCAGCTTCTGCTGCTGCTCCTGAGCTGCTTGTTCAGCTGTGCCAGTGCAGCTGAACATGCTGCTGCACATTGAACTGGATCAGGGAATTGATCTGGATTAAAGTAGCCAGGGTGGAGAGGAAATCTGCTTAAACCAGTGATTTACCCAAAGAAATACTTGAGAAACTATAGTTTAAGGGCGCTTTGACTTGATGGCACTTTGACTAACAACAGTATAGAAATCCCTTGTTAAAATGCGGACTTGCTGCCTCCCACCCTTCAAACCCTCCTTCCAAGTTATTAAACACCAGCAGCCACCTGCTTCAGGCTTAGAGCAGCTGCTGCAGGTTAAGATGTGCTGTGCAGCTGGTCCGGGAGGCATGGGCCATCACGCTGTTTGGAAGGGATGAGGACCTCCTAGAGTAAAAATGGACATGTGTCAGAGTGTGCAAAATCATCCTTGTCGTGCAACATTGCAGACTGAGAAAAAGCTGCTTGCTTATCGTAATTGCTGGTCTGGTTTTACCCTGAGCCTTATTAATATTCCAGGACATTGCTGTGTCACTAAGTCTGGGAAATATAGCATACCTTTGGGTGCTGGCTCAAAATGTTGAAAATGCTTGCCTCTGCCCTGCGCTGTGGGACACATTTAACCTGCCCCATCCCACCCAAGCTGCTAAAGTGGAGCCCTGTCAGGTGGCTTCGCTCCTGCTCTTCCCCTCAGCTTTCTTGCACCCTTCCCTGCCTGATTCATTCATGTACTCCCAACTTCATGCTGTCCTGGGTTTAATTTTTGTTTAAGATCTTCGTTCCTTTAATGACAGCAGGAACCGAAGGCTGTTCTCTGTGGGGGCTGTGGTGCGCGGCTGTGCTTGAGGTAATGAGACTTGATGAAAACCTCTTGTTACTGTGGCAAGATTTCTTCCTTCTCTGTGTTTAGGGAAAGGGGAGGGGGGAGAAAAGAAAAAGTGACAGACCCTGCTGGGTATGTTAATATATTTTTAATGGCTTCCATGCGGCTAACTGAGGACTTATTTGTCCAGCCTGCAAGAAAAGGGTAGCAGCATGTTATTCTTGTGCACCTTTGACTGAGCTTAGCTGGGAGTTGAAATGGGAGAGAGGGAGGGTTGGATGAAAATTTCACAGAAATCCTCATGATACAAATGAAATCTGCTAGAGATGGAGGGGGTTGGCAGGGAGAGGAAGATTGGATCCCAGATACCTCCTCCCCTCCCCCTTCCCAAATCTTCCTCTTTTTCTGGAATATTCCACTGTCTGCGATCATCAAGAGAGCTACTGTCTCAGACTGTGGTATTTCTACCAGTGATGAGGGGAGAGATTTTTCTGAAATAATTGCCGTATTTCTGGCGAGAAACAAAAGAGTTTACACTATGGTGGCAAGCTGGGGAAGGGAAGGGAGGGAGATAGTGGGGATGCAGGGGGGGGTGCTGGGCATTTTCCTCTTCCAGCCTTAATACACTAGTTAAGCTGCAGGCAGGATGAGGCTGGTGGTCCGAGCTGGCTCCCCGTGGCAGTGAGGGGTTTTGCTGCTTTCCTGTTCCAAAGGCATGCAGAGCACCGCTGGGACTGAGGGGCAGCCAGGCTGGGGCAGGTGTAGGTTCTGGGGGTTAGGAGTCCAGTGGCTGGGGAGGTAGGTCAGAGCAGAGATGTGCTTGATAGAGCTGTGAGGAGAGCAGGAGCTGCTGGTGAAGCATTAATACTGCATAGCCCTGGTGAGAGGGGGAGAGAGCAAACACCGAGGAGCACTGGCACTTGGCATGTGCAGATAGATGGAACAGCCAGGACAGGATGGCCCTCGTGACACGTTGGCAGCTTGGCTGGAAGGGTTATGGTATGGTCAGGTACAATGGATTGAGCCCACCCCCAGCTGACTCCTGACGCAGGAGGGTTGGGAGAGCAGTGACTTCTCTCTTCTGTCCTTGTATTCTCATTCTCCCAATCAAGGGCAATGTAGCCCTGGGGCAGGAAGGACTGAAAATCAGGTAGACACCAAACCAGGGTTTTCCTTGCTGCCAGCAACTTGCTGTTCCTCAGGAAAAGCTACTGTGCCAGCTCTGTATTTCCCCTGTATTCAGTGACAAGCTTATCTCTCCATGTCCACTCACAGGAGATCTGTCCACCCAGTGTTGAGCCCATGTGGCTTGTGGGGCCTCCTCCCAGTAAGGAAGCCAGTGCATGAGAGGTGTGCTCTCGTCAAAGCCATAAAGGCAGGCCAGTATCTCCTGAGGCAGGTGCATGGCTGGGGTCACTGCTGGGATGAGGCTGGGAAGTTGTTTTCTTGAGTCACTGCCCAGTCCTGGAGTAGCGTGTGTGAAAGTTGGCAACAGCCCTTGCCTGGCTTCTTGTTTCTATGAAGTGACTGTGGTGCTGGAAAACATCCTGCTGCAGATGAATTCTCCTTCTTGGTGGCAACATCTCTGGGTGTTCCTGAGGCAGCATCCCAGCAGGGTCAAAGCTCTATTTCTGTGTTTTTTGGGGAAAATTAAAAGTTTGACTGTGTATTTAGTTTTGGAGCCAAGAAACAGTGCTAGACTGGCAACTCTTGGGATATCCTTTGTAGCCTGCCCCTGCCAACGAACCAGATTGCTGACTCCCAGCCAAACTGTCCCCTCTGATTTTTAAGTCACATAAAAACAGTTTGTGGGAGATTTCTCTTAGGATATTGTAAGGTTCTTTGCGTTGCAGAAGGCTGGAAGCACATATGGTGAGTTACTGATATCTGTCTGGAAGGACAGCAACTTGTTAGCCTGCACTGACCGGATTGCTTGGCTGATCTGACCATACCCTTATTTAGACTTAAATTAACTTTCAGCTGATTTAGTAAAAATAGGTTTAGTAGTGAAGCAGGCAAATCAGGGGTACATTTGCATTCTGTATAAATCTGTCTATACAGGCATTTAATGTCATTTTACCCATCTGCAAGTGCTTCTGCTTGCCTCTACCGTGTGCCCCTGTGCAGGCAAGCCCTACTTTTTGATGAGCGTCCACTGCTTTCTTAACCCAGTTTTCCAGCTGGGCTGAACTTGCTGACGGCATCATGACTTATCCAGGAGCGTAAGTGAATGTGAATTGGCTCAAAATAAAAACCTGGGACCCACCAGGCTCCTGGTCCTGTAAATTCTGGGTTGTTGAAGCCCTACTTTGCTTAAGTAGCCAACAATAACAGCCAATACTCATATATTATTACTCAAACCTCTTCCACCAATAGTATGCTTGTAAAAAAATTGGAAGGTTCATGTTTCTCTCCCTAAGTGTGCCTTTTAGCGTTGAGTCTAGATTTGTTTTACAGATGACCCAAAGGGAATGATTATTTTACGCTGGGGTTGTACCAGTTTGTCTCCCCCATTCACCCTGCCATAATGGATTTAAAAAGTGGTACTGTCATCCAGCCTGATCTATCTAAGGCTGCAGTAAAGACTAATGTGTGCTCTGTGTTTTAATTTTTTGGAGGCCTTAGTTAGAGAACTGCTGCTGAGGTGTAACGGATGTTTCTGTGCTTTAATTGTAGGTGAGAGAGTTTTGATTCCTCTGGCTGTCTGCAGCTTAAAATAACTCAATAAATACAAGTCGTGGTATAGACAGTAGCAAAAGCAAGTGAAGACCATACAGCATTTAATGGGGACTGAGTAAAATCCCATTCCCTTTTAACATTACAGCTTTCAGTTTCTCACTGCTTAGGAGATATAATTTTCTTGGCCCACTGATTGTCACAGTATTTCAACCTAGAAAAAACTCTCATTGCTAGATGGGCAAGATGGGGGAGGTAAGGGAAATGGCCAGAATTTTTGTCTTGCCATTTTTATGTAGTATGTTTTAAAAAATAAAATTCCCCCCCCACAACAAAAAAACAAATCACAAAGTCACACACACCTGTCTATTTTTAATTTTAAAGATTATTTTAAGGTCATCTCTAATGATCTCATGCCACAAGCCTCTCACTGTACCATACCCTCTGCTAAGAGGTATTTCCATAGTCCTGATTTTCTGTAGGCACAAGGCTGTACGACATGGTCTTCTTGCTTTCTAGCTGTTAACTGAGGACACTGGTTTGTTTTCATAAAAGGAAGCTATTGGGGAAGGTCTTAGGAGACCGTGGAGTATCTTGCTGTTGTTGCTTGATACCTGTTGTTGCTTGCAGGTAAAAAGTGGGCATGTTATTTCCTGGTGGGGCAGAAGGTAGGAAAGGAGTTAAATTCCTCATGTGGGAAGGTGCGCACGCAAGGCTGGGGGAAGGCAGCCAGCATAGGTGCCCATGGGGCTCCAGTGAGGGTGTCCCAATGATGTGGCTGTGAGGTTTGTTCATTAATTTAATAGCACTTCACCCTGAGCTTGCCCCCTTGCCTTTTCTTTCGCTCCTGTTAGCCCTTCCGCCTCCTTGTAACTTGGCAGTCCCGTTGGGAGAGTTGGGAATTGCAGCCTGTGAACTGCACCCAGCCGCTCGTGGTGGCGGTTGCGGCTGCTGCTAAATCAGCCAGCTGAGCACCTGCTGTCTCCCGCTAAGGGAACTGAGCAGCCAGCTATTTGTTGTTAAAGTGACATTGTCAAAATAAAAATCCTGTTTTGAGCAGGCTCTTCCTTGCGTTCCTGAATAATGCACTGAACTATTAAACTAAATGAAATTTCAGAAATCGCGTTGGTCTCCCATTTGCAGCCAGAGGGGATGGCCTTGAGCATTAGGTATGAATTACCTACACACCCTGCAACCACAACTTCATGTGCTGAGGTCGATAAATTGACTTACATGCAGCTTATTAGGTGGGGCTCTTTCAGAGTGATCTTATTAAAACCTAGAGTCCTCTTTGGACATTAGCAATCCCATGACTGTTTCCTTAAGTGTAAGGGAGGGTGTTGCTGCAGTGTCCGTGATGAAATCTCTTTCTTCCCCAAAATATCTGCTGAGATGGGGATGGGCCAATCATTCACTGAGCCTCAGCCATGATGCAGCATGTTGCTGAGTGAACAGGTTCTTCTGTGAGGGGCATCAAAGGCAGATATCAGCCTTGTGCCACTGTAAGGACCAAGGCTACTAGCAGGGAGGCTCTTTCCTGAGCGGGTAGTTGCGTACTGCACTTGATTACATTGTATTGTTGGTGAGATTCCTGTTTTTCATTTAAAAAAAATCGCAGCTTTATGGAGCCAGCTGTTGTATCGTTTCGTAACCTCAGACTGTTTCCTTCCCTCTGACCTATCGGTTTGGTTTTGTAGTGCTTCAGAGCTGCTGCCTTCTCTGTTTCCTCTTGAACTTCCTACCCCCATTCTTCATGTGCTTGGCCACATACCAGCACTGAAATGCCTGTGTGCTCAGATGGGAGTTTAAAACTGCTGTGAGATATTTAATATGTGGAAGACAAAACTGACTTGCCACAGACATGTGGGAAAAAGAAGGGAGTTACCCAGCCTCCCAGGCTGAGGCGCGAGCTAGTGCCTGTTCTTCTCTCCCCTGCCTCCCAGCCTACTGAAAAAGTTGAAGGTTTCTGCCAGAGCATCACATCTCTCTGCTCCTGCTTTATCTTCTAGCACCCTTTCCTGGCCATTTTCTTTTCATCCTTGCTTAGAGCACCTTGGGAGGCACAAAGGAGAGAATGGGTCCTTGACACGGGTTCTTTTGTTCAGGAGGGAAAGAGGAGCGCTGTGGTTTAGGCACTGTCGCTGGCTTTGGTTCCCCTGTTCAGATGCTCTGCTGCTTGCAGAATGGGGCTGTTGCAGCCCACAGGGCTGGAGGATGTGCCTGCTTACAGGCTGCAAAGTGCTTGACAGCAGGAGAAGGGACTGTGGATCAACAGCTGCAGAGCTGCCCCTGCCCTGTGGTAGCAAAGTGGAATTGGCACCTTGGGGTTTGCTGGGAAACAGAGGGCAAGAGCTAATAAAAGATCAGTTTCTAATCTTCTGTTTTGGGGGAAATGCTGAGCAGCAGCAGAAATGCTGGAGCTGCTGATCTACAGATTGCTGTGGCTTGGCTTAGTCTTGTTTCACATTATAATGATTTTCTTTGAGCTTGTGTGTGTGTGTTTGTGTTAATGAAGGCTTTGGTTCAGTACAAGCTGTTACCACTGGACCACAATTCCTTGGTTTTTTTACAAGCAAGCGAATTTTCCCAATGTCCTGCCTCTCCGTATGCACATGCATGCACATGTGTGTGCATCTGGGGATCTGTCAGGATGGAAAGTGCAGTGGAAATGTAAAATACTATAATTATGTGCAGCGTTCGTTTCTATTTTTGCTCTGCAGTCAGCTTGGCAAGGGGAACTCTGTGTCTGGGCAGTCTCATATCTGATCTGATCTATTTGTCTGTGCTTTTTTGCATTGTGGTTTACAGCCTTGCAGTTGAAACCTTCAAGATTACTTAAAGATGGAATGAGAGCGTGCTTCCATTGAGCTTTGTAAAGGCCATTTCTTCTAGTGCAAAATAATGGGCCTAAATGACTTGACAGTGTTCCTTTTAAATCCACCACTTGGTTCCTGAGGGGGCAGGGGTGAGGAGGTAATGTATAGGTCTTACAGGAATAAAGCCAGTGTTTTGTGCTCCCCTGTGGCTCTGCAGCAGTAGCTCACTGACTGACCCTATTAGCAGAGCTGTGCTGTCGGCGCGGGCGAGTCCCGTGTGCGGACGGGGAGTGAACTAAACAAATAGCGCCAAGTGAGGCCACGGCGGAGACTGCCACGGGGGAAGGGATACTCCCTTGTAGCTCACTTACAGCTCTCTTACAGTTCAGTGGTAAAAAAATACCGGAGTCTCTCCTTCTCTCCAGTTCCTTTGAAGGTGCAGCTGTGGGAATGACAGATCTGAGAAGTTCCAGTACAGGCAGTGCCACGCATTGTGGTAGAAAAGCAGGTGGGGGTACCAGAGGGGTGCATTTCTCTCTGAGCCACTCCTGAACCTGTGCACCAGCATCACTCTTGGAGAAGCTGCAACTAGTGCTGGAACCTCTTAGGGATGAGAGGTAGAGCCGAGGCCTCAATCAATCGATTGTTAAAGATCCCACTGCACTTTTCACGAGATGAGAGGACAATAACCTCAGTGTCCTGGCCAAATTCCAGTTCATTACTTTCTGCCTGTCTAAAATTTCCCCTTTCCCTCCCCCTGCCGTTTATCCTGGAGAACTTATCATTTGCTTCCTCTCCTAATGACTCACGGGTAATGCTGCTGGCACACAACTGATGCTTTATTTCATCCTGGTGATGAGGGAGTGATCCCTATGATTTGGGATCTTTGGGCTGAAAGAGGTGCTATGGAAACACAAAGATGTTTGGAGTGTACACATATATACAAAAGCGCTGTTGGTTACTGCTCCCTCCAGCAGCCGTTTCAGAACAGGTAAACAGGTTTTCCAGCTGCATCTTCCAGCTAAATCCAAATCATAAATGTGCGTGTGTATATCTTCAGTGTGTGTGTGTGTGCGCGCGCAAGCCTGTCTCTTCCCCCCCTTCCGTCTTGGAACAAGAAGAATGTGTCAAGCCCTCTGGCTGCAATCCAGGACTCTCCGTGGAACTATAAATCGACCCGTCAGGGAGGGGGAAAGAGATTAACGTTGGCCGTCTTCATTAGTGAGTCCCCAGAGGAAACCGGGTCTGCCATGAGCCGTGAATGAGACCAGCTGAGAGAGGAGGGGGAGAGTTTGCGGTTTTTATCACTGCCTCCAGAGACCCTGGAGGAGTGGAGGAAAAGAGTGTGATAGGGATGGGAGGATGTAAAATGAAGGAAGCTGGAGCTTTCCAGCGCATCGCTCGCTCCCTCATTGGAGGGCAGGTAGCAGTTTGCTGCTGCTCCGCGCCAATCCCTGACCCGTGAGCCCATGTGTGTGGCTGGAGTACTTGGCATGCTAATTGGGAGCAGAGAGGAGCGAGCCCAGTGGCAGTGCAATGCCCTGCCATGCTAAACAAGTGCCAGTAATTGCATTCAAGGTACTTTCATTATGTCAGATTTTTCACAGAACCAGAAAACTGCATTTATCACGAGCGGCATAATTCTTCCTGGGCGTTGCTTGGGGAGGGGGGTGTGCTTAATTCCCTGCCTCCCCTCACCTCCTGAAAGATGAAAGTAATTCTTGCCTTCTTTTGGTTCTAACTTGCACACAGATTTTTACAAATAGCTTCTTTGAGCTTCAAACAACAATCTCTTTCTTCCTTTCTCTGTTTATTGTATGTGTTTGCACTGCAGGCACATGCAAACACATGCATGCACTAATGCACACGTATACTAATTGTTGTTTTTCCAGGC
Source organism: Oxyruncus cristatus (assembly GCA_013399855.1). Lineage (NCBI taxonomy): Eukaryota > Metazoa > Chordata > Aves > Passeriformes > Cotingidae > Oxyruncus > Oxyruncus cristatus. The sequence continues at coordinate 424,765 of VXAY01007492.1, read as the reverse complement.
TGGAGGGGGATATGGAGGCTGCAACTGCAGCTGGTAATATTTTAGGTTCCCTTGTAAAGTCCCCGAGAGCCTGGATTCTGGTGATGCTCCTACCAGTAAAATCTGGTTTAAGCTGGTAGTTGTCTTCCCCCCCCGCTTCTTGCAGTGAGTGACGCAGGCTCGACAGCTCCAGATAGTGATGCTCTTTATTCACCGAGCAGGCATCACACATCGTGGCAATACCAGCTATGCATGCACACTGCTTCTGCCAGGGTACCTACCTGTGACCTGAGGGGACCAGGCAGGGGAGGCTTCTTGTCGGTGCCCATGTGGTCCTTGTCACCTCTGCAGCATGACAACAAGAGAACCAATTAGTGTCAGTTGTGGTGGCAGTTCTTACTGATGGGGACACAGACCTGGCTTAGATGTGAGCTGAGACATCATACATCTTCTTGCTCTGCCTCCCTGTGGGGTGGGGAAGTCACACTTGGGAGCAAGGGAGTTCCTTGGAAATACAGCCAGTGCCTGCAGCCACTCAGGTCACTGGAGGTGGGAGAGACCTTTGCAGGTGATTGCAGTTACCAGCGTGTGTGGCAAAAATCTCTGCTAAAACTTGTTGTCCTTTTCTCCCTGCCCCCTCACTGCTGCCTTTTTGTTCTTTTGCTGTTTTCCCTGTAGACATCTGACTGCCCTCAATACCAGCACAGCTTCCCATGTCTGCTTTACCTTGATATCCACAGTCCTTTGTAAAATACAGTACAAGGCTTAGCCTTTGCTTTCACACACCCCACCAGTGCTTAGACACCCCTGGTGTGGAATTGGTCAACTTTTTGAAATAGTTTTTTAACTAGCCCTTGCGCCACAACTGTGACTTATGCTTCTAGGCAGTTAGTATTTACTGAGCTAAGTGATGCATCTTGGTAGTAAGTAAAAGTAATAATCCATTTTTCTGGTATTGATAAACTTCTTTAAAAATACTTTGTTTTGCAAAGACTGAGCCATAGCTTACAGTTCCTGGCTTCAAGTGTTTGCAGGCAGAACTGGACAAATGAATAATGTCTCAAATAGAAATGTGGGCAGGAAGAAGAACAGAAAGCTGAGGCTGCTGTTTATGTGAAAGAAGACCCCTACGGGTGCTAAAAAGTGGTATTTCAGGTGAGTCAGCCCCAGACTAGGTTTAAAAACCAGGAATCCTGCTGCTTCCCAGGTCCCTTTTACACCTCTCACTGTTCCTAGCTGGGGAGCATGCACTGATGTTTTGCCATATGTTGGAAGAAGAAATAAATGATGATGAGTAGAAGGGTAACTGCACTATGGTGTGTTGTAACACACCACCAGCTACGGTGTCACTAATGAACAAGCTGATGGATGAGTTATTTACTGCACGGTCTGGAGGGAAGGGGCCACCTTTGCTGACACCCACCTCTGAGCAGTGTGAGGGCTCTGCACTGAGAACAATATGTCATCTGCCGCAGCAAAATCCCCCTTTTCCTTGTGCAGCTGGATGCCCTTTGGGAACTTCTAGTTCAAGCCTGATCCTCCTTAGCTTGTGGTGTTGCCTGAGGTGATTCAGTCTTTGAGGCAACCTGCTGCGAGCTGAGGTGGAGGTCTTTGCTCCTGGGGAACCTGTGTCCTGGTGGAAGAGTGGAGGAGGCACAGGAGAAATGTAGCCTGCTGTGGGGGAGAAGTGCTGCAGTAGATTAAAGCAGCTGCTGAGGGACTACTCCAGTGAAGCTTGAAATCAGATTGTTTGACAAACATCATGTTAGAAGCACCTGGCTGGTTCTGTTTGCCCCACAGCTCCCTACCTCAGAGAAAAAACAAGGATTTTCACTGCTCCAGAAATGCTTTACTCTTCCCTTCCTTCGATGTGCCCCAGAGGGTAGATTGCCTGCCTACAGTGAGCCACGGGTGTCTGCTGGAGTTGGAGGGTGGTAGAAAGCTTTAGGAACCCCTCACCCCAATGGCACCCCCTTGTCTGAGAGACAGAGAGTTTATGGAGAAATGAATGGGTTTGGTGTGATTTTATTTTTTTTCCCAGCTCTGATTTTTGTTCTGCCTCATTTGCATATTGTGGTTTTTTTCCAAGCCTCTGCATCTCCTTTTTTCGTCTTTTTTTTTTTTTAAATTATCTTCTCTCTGCTAAAGATTGCTCCCTAACTCTCAAATGTCCCTCCCCCGCCTCACTCCCCCCACCCCCTGCATTTTTCTTTCATCCTTTGTTCTTGATTGCTTGTGCCCAGGAGCAAATAAAGGAAAAGGAAAGGATACCATCTTTCTGTGAAATACAGGAGAGAGAGAAAGGCAGGCAAGCAAAGTTGTCAGCCTGGCAGAGTGAGACTGAATCGATCTCAGGAACACGTTGCACGCCTTGAACACACGGGATTCACCTCCTCCATTATGCTTACTGTGCCATGCCATGTGGCTCTGGCCCTGCCAGCCCTGGATGGGACTCCCCTGCAAAAATGTTGCTGTTGGCATCTGCTGCCCTGGAGGAATTAAGTGGGAATCAGGGATGGACCAAAACCGCCTGCCTAGATTACTAACAGGGTCCCATGCACGGTCCCCTCCTGGTCCTGGTCCTGCTGTGAATCTGCCATGTCTTTCTCACACAGGAGTAGAGGAGTAATCATCTGAAATGTGTGTGCACGCTGGCTGATATATCACATCTTCTCTTTCCTTCCATCTCCTCTCCCCCTGCATCAGCAGCGCTGCCATCATCTCTCAAAATCAACAGGCCATTACAGTCTGATGTAACTCAATGAGTACTCTGAGACAGAAATCCTGCAGTGTACTTAAAAACCCTAATGTAGAAACACAGCGCTGTCCTGCATTCTCCTTCCACCTCGTTTCCTGGTTTCTAATGTATAATCAGCGTTGTTTCTGTGTCTGCACATAGGGTTTTTTAGCAGAGCAGATTGCTGGGCTTCAACCAGCTTTTTATTCCCTTTCAGCCCTGAGAGTCTCAAATACAGTCTGATCTCTTCCCCCCACCCCAAACTTCTCACCTTTTTCTGTTAGCTTTTGGAGCAATGACTTCCAGCTTGTGCCTTGGGAGAGCGGAGGTCACAGAGACCTCTCAGAGACCCTCTGTTTCATCTGCCTTTGCCTGTCTGGCCTGTCCCTCACCAGTGGAACATGTGCTTTTGTCGATCAGACCCCATGGGTGGGCCGTTCCGGTGAAGATGGGCCATGCTGGGTTTTGCACAGCAGAAATTTCTTTCTGCTGTTTACCTCCTTTCCCTGGAAGAGCTTTATGTTAGATGTAGCCTTACATTTCAGTCCTCCTTTGTAGTCCCCTCCCCCAAGTTTTTGTTGTAAGCCACGTTTCTGCCCCAGAGGACTCTGATCTTTAATCCTACTGGTGAGGGGCATCTACTTTCCTGATATTTGCAGGTTATTCCTATTTTTTGTAGGACTCTTTTGCATCTGAGACCTTGGTTGCAGGTTGATGCAGTGGGGTAGCACGAACTTTGATGTCAAGTACCACAGAACAGGATTTTTCATTATTATTTTGGTTACATGAGATAAACATGAATGATGGATGAAATTGAGGCATTGGCTGGATAAATCATATCTACTGTCAATGGTTCTTCCAAGCTGCTTACCATGGCATTTTGCTGGAAGGACTGGGGTTCACGGCTCCTGTGTTGCTGCATGGTTTGCTTTGTGCCCGTGGTACAGTGAGGTGCCAGAGACACCCCACCACGCTGCTTGGACCACTGACCATTCAATCTGATCCACAGCCTTGGACACTGGGGCTGGCTGTGATGCTGGAGCTGAGACCAAGTGTTCTCGGAAAGTGAAGAACTGCTGCACTGTGGATAGTTTGGAGCAATGACCCTGAGAGAGAAGCTGCTTCTTTACGCCTCTGTCAGTTGGCTTTTGTATGGGTGTATTGAAATGCGTGGGTCTGCCCTGGTTTAGAAAAGTCTAATTGCAATAAGATACTGGCCAGCTTTTCTTCTGGACTGTCAGAGCAACTCCATGTGCTTCAATCCTGTGGCTGCAGAGACTGATTTGGCAAGACCTTCTCTTGGGTGGTTCCTGCATTTAAGAAACTTCATTTGTCCTCCATGTCCAAGTATCCAGAGAGCTTCCTGCCAAAACTGCAGGCACTGGAGATGAAAATGAGGGATCCCTCTGTTCATACTTATCCATACGTCCAGCTAACATGTTTTATAGCTTATTGCCACTGGTCCCAGTCACAGCATTACAGTTGTTGGAACAGCTTGAGCTTCCCTTTTCCTTTACCTTTCCTTCTCTTCACCCTCTACTTTGCACTGCTTTGGAGATAGTAGCTTCTTGCTATGAAATCTGTCCCCTGGTACAAAAAACTCCTGTACAGCTGCATGACTGAGCACGAGACTTGCTGACCGTATCTGTTTTGTCATTTCTCTCTCATGTTTCTCATTTAATCTGAAAACACTCTCTTTTCCCTCTCTTGTCCCTCTTAGCATTTCTCTTCTCCTTCTGTTGTAGATATAAGCATTTGAGCCAGTTCGGAATATTGATTAAATGTGTTTTTTTCTCTTTTGGAAAGTGTTAAACAGGAATAAGTGTCTGTCTAAGACGCAGCATTTCATACAAGTTTCACAGGGAAAGGAATGTGGTGTTGTCCTGCTGCCCAGAATATCCCCTAGCCTGCCAGCGTAAAGGCTCTCCTCTGAGCTAGAGCAAAGCCTTTGCTCCTGACAGGGTGCGGTGGTGGGAAGAGAGTTTTTTTTGGTGGCTTTCTTTTTCAAAACAGTGCTGGTTCCCAGTCACATCTGGGGACAGCAAGAGGGGCAGTGACTTTGGAAACTGGCTTTGTCACCAGCAGCCAAGATCCAGCTGTGCCTTCGAGCCCTTCTGTGAGGAGGGGGAATAGAGGCCTGTTTTGTTTTGTTTTGTTTTCTTAAAGCTTTAAAAAGGTGTGTTATCTCCTGCAGCATAATTAAGGCATTCTTATATCTGTTTGACTTTGGAAGCTGGTGCACAATAAGTTTTTCCTGGAAAATGCCTTCAAAAGATATTGGAGGGTGAAAGGGCAGGATTGGGTGTCAAGTTTTGAACCAGGTACTTGTTGATATGATGCACTAAATTATCGCTTCACAAGCTGCAGGTTGGTATTAAGTGGTCCTTGGCAGGGCCATGGCTGCAAGTATCGCTTAGAACACGTGCAGCTCTGGGAGAGGAGAGAAGATAATGCCATGCCACTGGAGGAAAGGTGCCTGGACAAGGACTTGACACGCCGTGCTTCAAACCCAAGCCTGCCTCTGCTGATGACATCGTTCAGCTTCGCGCATATCCAGAAGAGGATGTGCTGGAGGGCTTCCCCTTGTAACTCTGGCTGTGGGCGTCTGATGAGGAAGGCAGGAATTAGGCTTGAACCCTTTCTGACTGAGCTGGGGGAAGGGAAGCAGATGGAAGAACCTGAATGAAAGGAGGCTTGCACTTGCTCTCTGCTGTTCACTATTTGGAGTAGAAATCTATGGCTTGGAGACGGGGCGGTGCTGGGGTTTGGGTTACAGGTTTCAGGTAGTTTATAAGGGCATGGCTTTGTGTTGGGCCGAAGTAGATACAGATCAACACAGTTGCCAAATGGAATGGGCCCAGTTGCCTCCCACGTTCCTTATTACTGCTGCAAGTATGCTTTGGTAGGCTGAGTAAAGACATCATTTTTCAGCCAGATCTACTCAGGGATGCTGAAGAAGGAGGGAAGAGGCAGAAGGGGCTTCTTTGCCCCTCTCAGCAGAAGTAAGGACTTGGATTGTCTTGATGTGTTATCCAACAACTTATTTTCAGCTCATTTAGCTAACTCATCTGCCTCTACCCTTTGCCCTCTCCTATTATCCCCATTTAATAGTATTTCCCAGCTTTATGAGGGTGTGATGAGGATATTGCAGGATGAGAAGTGACATGATGAAATGTGTGTGTGTGTGTGCGTATGTGTATGCACGTGCAAGAACGAGAGAGACCTAAGAATAATTTCTGCTGTCAGAACCTCTGTGGGGCAAGAAACGGCATTGACAAGGTCTGCTGACAGGAGGGAGCGGGCTTCCCTGGCACGGCCAGGTCCGTGCGGAGCCTTCCAACGTGCTGCCCGGCCGGGTTGTGTTGTGCTGACTGTGCGTGACTCAGCCGAGCGCTTGCCTCGGTGGCATTTCGCAGTTTGTCTGTAACACAATAGCGCTGGAGCGCTGCCGCCCATCAATTCTGAAACTAAAGGGGGTGGCAGCAGTGGGCAGAAATCTATTGATTGTGCTGTAAATCAGAAGGCTAAGGGAGAAAGCCCGATTCCCAGGAAAATTGCAGGTCTGTCTCTCACCTGCTGCGGGCAGGAGAGTCTTTCTCCCACCTCTTCTGGGTATATGCAATATTTGTACTTAACTCTTTTGCGTACATTGGTAGTCTGGAGTCTAAGATCAGCACTAGTTCTTTCCATGTTTCGTGCAGGCAAATGATGGGATTTCAGCAGGGCTGAATTAGGTTTGGTCATGGTGCTAGAAGATTCAGCCCTGCTTGTAAAGGAACCCCAAAGAGAAACGGGGCAAGTGGAGCTTGTGTGAGCTGATGTAGGAAAGAGGCAGAACTTGATACCTTTGCTGTTGGGATTGATACCTGTTTTTGCAGCAGAAGACAAATATCTGTGCCATAGGATTATTGCCTCTCTTCCTTTTGCAAGCAGTGGGTTCTGCCCCTTTGTGCCTCAGGAACCACCTGGCTTTGGGAATGGAAAACTGGAGAATTTCCCTGGTGTGAGTCTGCGAGAAGAGACAACTCCAGGAAGAGCAAAGGTGTTGCTTTGAGGTGGGATGTGACTGGGTTAATGTGGGACAAAGTCAAGTGTCAATGCCAGGGCTGAAGAATGCATTGGCATTCGAGATTTGGGGGCCACAATGAATTGCTGGGCAGGAGATGGACAGATGGAGAAAGATCTTGGAGGAGGTCCCAAAATTGCCGTATTTAATTTAGTACATTTGGGAGAGTCATCATACTTCTCATCAGGCGTATGTTTTGGGAATGGTCCAGGGGAGGTTTCAACAAAATCACAATCACAATCTCAGCTTTCTTTTCTTTTTTTTTAAAAAACAATCAACAACAACAAAAAGGCAACCCCCCCCAAGAACCCCAACAACAAAAAAGAAAACCAAAAAAAACCCCACCCCAAACCAGCAAACCAACCACCAAAAAACCCCAAACCCTCAATCTAACAAAACAACAAAAAAACCCCCAAAAAAAACAACAAAAAAAAAAATCCCCAAATCAGACTCACTATTTTGGGATCATTTTTATATGCATTGAGAAAGGTTTTTAAAAATAAATAAAAATCTGTTAACTGTTAATATCTCTTGATTTTCTTACCCAAGTATAAACAGGAGTTTCAAATAGATTCAGGACAGATGTAGAGGCAACTTGGGAAAAGTGGAATGACAGGAAATTATGTTGGTCACAACTGAAATGCTCAGCACAACCAAAGCACGTGAGCTAGTGAACCTTTTTTACAGCACATGTTGCCCCTGTGCCACAGACTGTTAATTTTCTCTTACCTGGAGCAGATGGAGAAAACCTTTGGGGATGGGATTTTTCTCCTGTGACTGGAGAAGAGACTGTGCACACTCTGGAGAGAGAAGAGTCACACCTCTTGCTTTCCTACATCTGGGTTAGCAGGAAAGCTCCATGAGGATCGTGGCTATACGGGATCCATGTTTGCTTAAGGTGTTGAGGGATGCTGAGGTCAGGCAAGCTCCCCTGCTGCAGTGGGGAGCTGCTATAATAACTGCTCTTTCTGCTGTTACGGGCCACACAAGGATGAGATATTTATTAGGCTAATGAGCAAATTACAATTCAAAGCTTTAGGATGAACAAAAAAAGAAATGTATGTTAGCTCCCAACTGGTAATAGTTGTAGGATCAGACTGGCAGAATTCTTGAATTTCAAAGTTTTCCCAAGTGACCAGTGCTCGGATGAGATGTAGCTATATGTGAGTATGTGGTTATATTCTTTAATGTAGAAATGTATGCATTGTGGTCACAATATGGAGAATGAGAGGAAAAAGAAACCTTACCTCATTTCCTGCCTTTTTCTATGTCAATTCCCATTCATAAAGCACAGAGAAGGGGTATTTTTGTTTCCTAGGGGGATATTTTTCTTCCCTCCACTAAAAGAAAATGCAGAGAGCTTTGGTCATGCATGCAAATTCAGCTGTGTTTGGTTTGTGGTGCAGAGGTCCAAGTATGCATTAGGACATGACCTGCCTAGGGTACCTGTTTTGTATCACCTCCATACACAGAGGGAGGTTTTGTGTATGTTGGGCTATCCAAAGGCTGTTTTGGATTACAGTTTATCTGGGCTGGATTCAAATCCTCAAGGAGAAACACTCTTTAATCATTCAAGCTGGATGCTGCCCGAATTTTGGAATCTTGCAAATATGTTGGCATTTATGTAATAAATACAAACTTTAAGAGTGTTTCTTTTCCTTGAGGAACTCTTAACTTCATAAGCTTTTATTGTGAGCTGGTCGTTAGGGCTGAGAATTTGCCACTGACTCCCTCTCCCCACCCCAAAACAAACAAATAAATAGAACCATATGTAGTTGACTTCATCCTCCAAACCGGCTCTTCATAGGCTACTTCCCTATGAAATCAGCAGCTTTTTTTTTCCTTTCAAGTTTTGAGACATGCCAGACCACTGGAGGCTGCATGGAGAAGGAAGATGTTAGCCCTAGTGATGACTCTTAAGTCAGCTGTCAGCTCAATCCAAAATATCAGTCATCTTCCCATAGCTAAAGTCACTGCAACATGTTTTTCTTGCCATGTTCCTGGTGTGAAATGAGCTGCTGGAGCAAAAAGGGTTTTAAAGACATTCTTTGTTGTTTGGGTTGGGGGTTTTTTTTGGTCCAAAATAGAAACATTTAATCATCTTTTTAATCATAGTTTCAATGTACAGCCAAACAGCATTATTTTTTTCAGTGGCTGTTTCTGGTTTAGACTTGTCATAAATCTGTTGCAGTTTGTCAGTGGTGTGATCCAGTTCTGACTGTGAAGTGACCCAAGTATGGATCAGCCTGATCCCGCATTTTATTCTGTACAATATTACTGGCTTGCCATGTGGTCACTTATAAATTTATCTTTTATTTCCATTATCTTTGAAATAAGAGTAGCGCTTGGTAAACTCTCAAAGGCTTTGCAGTTGTTTAATATTGTTGATACTGGTAGAGCATGGACCACAGCTTAATGATAGAGAAGGAGGGATGCAGCCAGTGACCCAGCAGAATTAGGGTGAAGAGCATGAAGAGGCAGAACAGGAAAGTGACAGAAAAAAAGGGAAGTTCAGACCAAGGGGTATCAGCAGGAAGCTGGTATTGAGCTGTGGGTATTGGGTAGGATAATGCAAACAGTGAGAGGAAAGGAAGCAGAGCACAAAGGAAAGCAGTGATTTGGAGAAAGATGGGTAGAGTTAAAGAGTTGGAAGAAAGAAAAGAGAATGAGGAAAAACATTCAGGTCGATTAGCTTTATAGATTACCTTTATCTGATTTTTACTTTTGAGATGTTATCCTTATGTTTCTAAACTTGGGGCAAAATGAAGCGTTCTTTTTTCTTTTTCTTTTTTTTTTTTTTTTAAAGCATCTGACCATCCTAAATTGTCGCGTTAAATCATTTGGAGCAGGAAGACCTCTTTGAGGTGTTACTTGTATCTGATAGCACCCTCTGTTCCCTAGAAAATAGCCCCTCGAACTCTGGTGTTAATGGTTAATGGCTTGGCACAGTCCCCTGCCGGTTTGTCCTGGTGGCTTTCAAATTGTTGTAGAGAACTTCTAACGTGTAAAGCATTTAAGAACATCAACAGAAAGTAGCAATGGAAAGTTTCTGGTCTGCGGATTTTTTTTTTTTTTTTTTTCTTTTGCTGCTTAGTGAGTAATGTGCCTGGTTTAAAACTGTGCCAAATAACACCTCTGGTTTTGTCTGTTTGGTTCTTGGCGGTGGTTGTCCTCTTTTCCCTACTGCCAGGTCTGCATGTGAGGAAAGAGTGGCGAGGAGAAGGGGTGCAGTAGGGATGGTTTGTGGTGACTTGGTGGGAAATAAGAGGAGGATGGCCCATGCTGGGTTGAAATGGGGGGGGCTGGGGAGTGCTGCCGTTCCTATTGTTCTGCCAGACTGTATGATTCAGCCACAAAGCAGCTGGTTCTCAAAATTAATGTTTAAAACTTCGCGTTTTGAAAAATACCACTTTAAAACATAATGAAGCACAATAAGAAGCATTACGACTGATACTTTGAAACTACCTGAAGACAGATGAATCAGTTGAAAATTCTCCCAGTAAAAATATTTGTATTTTCTCTCAACAAACCAGTATGTTGAAACTGAAGCGTAACCTTGGGTCTCGCATAAGCTTCTGCAGTGACTAATTAGGCAGTGGAAAAGCGGAGAAATCACCTCACCTCTGACCGCAGCACTAGTTAAAAAAGTTTTGGAAAATATGGGCAACCACTGCAATCCTGCATTGTAGGAAGGGGTGGAGATGGAGTGGCTGCCTTCCCTGGGGCTCTGGTTGGTATTGCATTGACTATCAGCAGCCATAGCTGCTCCCACTAAAATTAATAAGGAGAGGCTTGTTCCTTAACACATGGTGGTCACCTGTAGGAGCCAAGAGAGACTTGCTGGGAGTCCTGCTGCCACCCATCACCACCAGCACAGAATGGGACAGGTACCTTGCAGGACATAGTGGAATGTGATGTCCCAGGCAGGATGGACCAAAAGTGCTGTCAGATGTAGCAGCTCCCATGTTAGGCTTTTATCTCCTCCTTTGCTGTTGGCTAACCTCCTTCAGATGGTGACAGTACTGTGAAATCTTCCAGGAGCCACAGCATTTGTCTCCCTTGAAACTTGGGAGGGTAGGGGACAGCAGCGAAGAGGATTGTGGTTTTTTTAAAAATCTTGTTTAGGCTTTTATTTGCCTGGGTTTTTTTCCCTCTGGTGAGCGCACAGCTCACTATTTCAGGCTGGTTTTTGCCTGCAAGAAATTCCTGTGAAACGATCAGAGGATTTGAGGGTCTGTGAGATGCTTCTGTATTTTGAGTCCTAATCACTTAGGTGAAAAAGAATAAGTAAATTATATATTGAACTGCTAACTGGTGCTGAGGCCTGGTGGTTTCCATGGCAACCGGGCTGGAAATAGCTGCCTGTGACGTCACCAGCACGGCACAGGTAGAGTTGAATCCCGCCACCGTTTCTCCCTGAAGAAGTGAGTGCGGCAGGCACAAACACCTTGACATTGCAGTAACATATGCAAATATCCCAGCCACCCCGGGGGCACCTGTCCATCGCCAGGGTACAGCGAGTTCACCGTGCACACAGCAGAAATGTCTGAGCCCTCGTGAAGGTGCTGCCACATCCCCCCACCCACACCTGCCCTCTGTGTTGGCTGCACTGGGGTGCAGAGCCACACAGCGAGGCTTCCGGCCCCACGTCCGGGCTGGGGGACTTGGGTCTTCTCCTCCTGTGCCCGGTGATACCCCAGTTGCCCAAGCTGCTCCTCTAATTCATCTTACGGTTGCAGTATTGCATGTGAGAGGGGAGAGACTTCCAAACAGCTTGGACACCCTTTCTTCTTTCTGGAGATGGATAAAAGACATGGTAGGTTTGGTCTTCTTTTTTTGGTTGTTTTCTGGAGGATTTGGTTTTATTTTCCCTTTCTTTTTTGTCTTTGAGACACTAGGAATGTAAACTCTGATCTTTTCTGGCATTGCTGAAGGACAAGTGGGAGGTATAAATCTATCTATGAATGTGAATGTTTAAAACGTTAATTGAAGGGGTGAATGTGGTGAATCTTTAACAAAGGCCTTATCTACTTAAAATATTAATTTCTTGTTGAAGTAAATACATTTTAAGCAAAACGACGAACCAGCCTGATTCAGCATGGTTATTTGATTATCCTGGTAGAGTGGAGAATGGAGGTTCTGTCTGAAGCCTCTTGCACTGTACTGTAGGTACAGGAGTGTCACACTTCTCTGTGACAGGAACTGACCCACTCTGGAGCCTGGGTAGACACAGGCGAGGTGGATGTGAAGAGTAAGTTTCTGTTCAGCTGTGGCATTGAATATCCTTTAGCCAGCAACAACAAAAAACCCCACCCCACTGATCTGATTACCTAGCTCTACGCATGACCAAAACACAGGAGACATGATACTTCCTTCCGCGCGTTTTCTGGTGTTTGCGTTCAATTCAGTTTTACCTGTCCCAAGTGATTGCATTTCCGATGTTTTCCTGAGAAGATGAGACCATATGTCTCCTGTAAAGGTGATTTGTCCTCTTTTCCCCATGCAGCAATGAGCCTGTGTGTTTTTCTTGGTTTCCACTGCATCTGAGCATAGTCAGGTAGTGTTGGATGATCCCCTTTTTAGTTAGTGCCTCTCAGAGGTTTGTAGACAGTTGAGTTCCCGGCTCATTGGCCATTGCTTAGCAAGCTCTCATAGTTAGTCCTTGTGTCTGTAAATTATTTCTGGTTCTTGATGATGCACTTGTTGCTCTTCTGAAACCTTCTATTTTGTCATGAGTTTTTCTGAGCAGGTCTATGGTATGGTTGCTCTAGTACTGCAAGCATATGCAGCAAGTGCAGCTATTTGCCTCCAGCAATGCCCACCTGTACACAGAAGTAGCTCTGTTCCAATAGTCTTCTCCAGGAGACTCCTACATCTCCTGTGCCTGCGTCATTGCAGTGGCTCTGAGTACCAAACACATCTGATATTTCAGTTGTGATAGCTGCTTCTCTGAGGAAGGGTCTCATACTTTCTCTTGCCTTTGGTCGAAACAGATGCACTCTGGGTGATGTTTTACATTTAGATTTAAATGCTTATCTGTCATATATGCATAAAAACATGCAGTGTTTGTCATGAGAAAAATGACACAGGGCCACGGACGGGCAGTTTACTGGGTGCTGTGGCTTGCAGAGTGTTGTTTGCAGATAGCGCCTGCATGGGCCGCCTGCTGTGCTTCACAGGCCAGTAGTGACCCGTGCACCACAGTTTGGGTGATGCTGTTCTAGGGCCTTATCTGTACTAGAAAAAGGAAGACAAATGATGCATAGTTTATCATCCCATTGTAGAGCTAAATGACATAGTGGAATGGTTTGGAGGTTTTTTTAATGTCAAGAGCTGATTCTTGCATATGCTGCAGCTGTGCTTCTGCTTCCTGAGGTGAAATAACTGTCCTTGATTTCATCAGTGTAGAAACAGATATGCATTTGGAACTACAGAAGACTCCTACCTATATAATGTAATTCCTTTTGGAAGCAAGTGTTAGTAGCCCCTTTTTCTTTCATTGGGTGGACTACTTTAAACCATTCATATTATTGTGGCTTCCAAGGGGTTTTTCTTTCCGGTTTGGTTTGTAGGCAATGCCCCGAGAAGTAAATAGGTATGAGTATGAAAAATATGAAGATCTTCTAAACCTTACTGACAAAAGGAAAACCTTGCAGTGCATTTCCCTGCTGCCATCCCTAGTTAGCTGTGCTAATAGTAGTGATGAGGCAGAGGAGTTTGAGATCATCTGTGGCTCCTTAGAAGAAACATCAAAATGTAAAACTGAACACCTATTGCTCAAGGCTTTTGAGCAGTCATGAAAACGTGGAGTTTGTTTAGACACCTTGGTGTTAGCTGAGCGTTTAGAGGATGCTTTCCCTGCTTAGACATGCAGTAATCATCTATGGCATGATGCTTGAAGGACTACAATCAGCATTTCTGTCTTAAGGTACACACTGCTATTAAACACTTGTTGCATTCCTCAGGGTTTCTAATACCTCCTGCCTTTTATGCATCTGTCTTTCCAAAGGTGAAAACTTTGGGCCTAATATGGGCATGGTTTTGTCCTACAGCCCTCTTGATAGGATGAGAAGGAATGGCACTGCTCAGTGTTCCCATCAGAGTCATTGGCAAATGCATCTGTAAGGAAGGATTTGGTGATGGGTGTTAAGATAACATGCCACGGAGGTGGTGGGGAGGGGGGTACAGGGCAGGGGTGGGTAGGTGGACTGTGACTTTTCACTCCTTGTCACCTCTGCTTTTCTCCCAATTCACAAGGTCTACGGAAAAAGGAAAAGCTGTTACTACTGCTGGCTGCTCAACTCTTGCAGAGTTCTTGATCCCTGCAGATGCTGTGTATAATACCTGTGCAATAGTATTGCTTGGGAGGGGTGAAAGCCCAGAAGATAGGGGTTTATTGTCTTCTATGCTGAGGCTTGCCAAGGTCCCGGTGGCTGCAGTCTCCAAAATTAGATGTTTTGTGTTTGGAGTTAGGATATCATCAATGGGGCCTACTGGGGACAACCCGCTGTTTATGCACCCTAAAAATACAACTTTGTCTTCTCTCTGCCGCAGGGTGGATGGGAGGGGAAACACGACCAAGTGCAGGGCTCAAGGAATGAGAAGGACAGAGGGTGGGTGGAGGATGATCTTCAGGAAATGAGTCTGGCAGCTGGAAGGAGTTTGGCCCCATTTAAAATGGCTGCTGCCGCATTCAAGGGGCCATTTTAAGTGCCTGTTATCCTACTCTCGCTTAAGGCTGTAATTTGAATGAATGTGAAGCCAACAAAAATGTTAGATTCCTGTACAAATCTGTTCTGATTTGGGGATTCATCCGAGTCCCAACAATGCGTAAAGTACTGCAGAATGAGAGGTGATACATTGTGGAAATGTAAGATATGAATTTTATATTTATTACTGACTTGGCAGGGTGCTTTTCACATCACCATTCTGGTACAATTTTGATTAGATTTTTATGCTGAGCATTGGAGAAACACTGCTCGTGTGTACGTAATTCTCCTTCCCTTTTGTGCATCCCTTCTCTGATAAGGAGAATTCTGTGCTGATGAGACAGGGTTGTCAGTCATTGCACTTTAACGATACAGTTCAGACAATGCCAGTAAAAACTTCCTCTGCCAGTATGGAGGATGTGTGTTGACACAGAGCAGAGTGCTGCTAGCAGTGGGAGAACAGGTGAGTTTCTGTGTCCTGCCCAGTTGACCTTTGCAAGAGTTTGGAAAGGTGATGGTGGTTTCTGTCATGTTGCTGCATATGGGGGAACCTGTTCAGTGGTCCTGGGTCCATGTGTTGCTCTCATTTGTCACAAATTGTTGTCTTGTAATGGATGTTGTTTACTCCCAGCATGTGCTGGCTCTGAGCTAGCATTGAAAGCAGATAAAATTTTATCTGCAGTCTGTTCTCTCACAGGTACTCGTTTTCTTTAAATGGGAAAGCATCAGGAAAATACCCTTCTCCGTGGATTACCTTACAGAGTCAGAGTTCTGGGGCAGTGGTAAATCTGATGTGTATATTTATATATAGTCATTTATGCAACCCTTGTCTTTTGTATAGAGCTTTTTACAAGCATCAATGCATGTGTTTTACCTTGCTTTGCGTCAAAACTAGTAGCGTCCCCATTTTATAGCTTTATAAAGAACTGTGTTGTGTGGTTTGAGATGGTGCAGAAAGTCTGCATTAAAACTGGGAACTGAACCCAGACTTCTGGAATTCTCAGTTTGGTGTCCAATACCCAGGAAGAATGAGAGAGAAGGCAGGATGATTTTTGTGCTTATTTAAAGATACATTTACGTATTTTTGTGTTGAATCGGCTTCTGGAGATGAGCAGCTTTGATGTGGCATTTTTCATTAGAATAATTGTCTTGAGAAGGAGCTTAAAAGGATAAAAATGTAGTAGTAGTTTCTTTGCATCTTCACCACAAACAGCATTGCAACTGTGCTTCAGGAATGCACTTGGCTTGTGGCATTTGGTAAACCCAGAAGATTTCACTCAGTGTGATACTGGCAGAGCAAAATGTATGAACAGATGATTGCCAGCAAGTTGATTTACCACAATGAGTTTATAAATCGTCATCTGGGCTATAGTAGTTTCACTCTGAGATCCTTCTTCATTGCAGTAAGTAGTAAAATGTTTGCTTACACCATCAGGATGTTGCTTGGTTCAGTGTTGCTGTGACTTGGCTGGCAAATGGTAACTTGTTACTCAGTTGCTTATTTCTGTGTTTGTAGCTCTTGAACTGATTTTGGTGGGTAGCCATTGTCAATGGAAGGCAAGTGAAAGGAAAAGCCTAGGAGTTAGCTGGTTGTAATCCCTGTCCTCACTGCTCGCCTGGATAGAAGCAGGTCTGCTTGCAGAGCTGATGGCGAAAAGAAATGGGAAAAGATTTGTCTGGGTCTGTCGCTGGTCTACTTAAGTAATTCTGTCACCTTCTTTAGAGCTGTGAGTTCCTATATTCAGAGTTTTGGCAGCAAATGGACAAAGCTTAAGGGGGTGTTATATGGGTTAGTAGTTTAGTCGCTACCCTCCCACAGCTGGAAGACTGACTGTTTGAAGAAAAGGTGGAGAGCCTCTTTCCCTTGTTGAGAACCAAGCTGCCCTTTTGGGCAGCCAAACATTAGCCCATACCTTGACATTACCAGCAGCAATATCTGAAGTCAGGTGGCTCCAGCCTACACAAAATGAACTTGTGGTCTGTGCCCAACCCCTGGGCAGCAGATCACGGCCCACCTCTCCTGGAGGAAACCTTGCTTTAAGTGTAAAACCACTGTGCACTTCATACGTGCTGATGCAGGGGAGCTGGCATGCAGTAAGCTGGGGTGTGAGTTTATAGCTCCCCAGCTGTTCTCAGCTATTTTGTGTGGGCATTTTTCATATGCAGTTAAGACCTGAGCTGCTTGCTCCAGCAGTGTCAAGTAAGAGTGGCTACGGCATGAGCTGGTGTGCGGTGCCTTGAGTGCCATCTGCTCAGAGCCCCGCTTACTGATCCCTTCGCAGGAAAGGGTGAACAAGCCCTTGGATAACGTTTGGATTTTACGGGAGGCCATGCAGGATCAGAGCAGCAGCAGCAAAGTGATGGTGTGGGACTGAGGAGCTGTGAGACCAGCAGGGCTGCACATGCTGTACCGGACACAGCTGGGATGCGTCGGGCTTAAGAGTGCCCTGGTTGAGGCAGGAGCATCGATAATGCAAGTGGAGAGTGCCTGTGTGGGATGGGGGCATCGTCCTGGAGAGCAGAAGCAAGGGAAGCCCCCGGATAACACTGGCTGCAGGACCCTGCCTCTCCCCTGCTTCTGCCCCACGCTGGCCTTGGCAGAGCCCACCGGCGGGCCGACGTGCTCGGCGGAGGAAGGAGGGAGCAAGTGCTTCCCGCAGTGGAGCACGAGTTGGCACCTGAGCAGTCTCACCTCTGCCCCGGTGGCTCTCACCGGCCCTTCCTGGCTGCCTGCCGCCTCTCTCCAGCTGCCAGCCCCCTGCCCGCTGGCAGGAACCCCATCCCCTGCCCGGGCTGGGAGCTGTCAGGAGAGAGGTGGGCTGCAGAGAGGATCAGCTCCCTCGGGCCCCTGATCCATCCCAGCAGAGCAGCGAGCCTCCCCCGTGTCAAGCGCGTGTTTAAGCTTGTGCTAGTCTCCTGGACACCTTCCCGGTGAGTTTTCCAGAGAATGACTACAGATGAAATGCAATTAGACACAGATGGACGAGGGGTGGGGGAGGGGTGGGAGATGAGCCGAGTTTGAAAATGGGGGGAAGGGAGCGATTAATTGCGAGGCCGTGAGACAGGACCGGCATGTGCGAGAGGGATGTGTGCGAGGATCAGAGGTCCCCGCTGGGAAACGCTCGCTGGGCTGGGGCCGGGAACCTGAGGAGGTCTCTGTGCTCTCAACTGCTGCTGCCGCCGCTGTTGTGGTTGTTGGAGAGCCAGAGGGAAGCAGCAGGCGTGTCTCAGGGATGATTAATCATGTATGGCAGCAGCGAGGAAGGAGGACGCGGTACGCACACGGAGACCAGCACCTCCCCTAACCCTGCGCGCCTTTGGCTCGTTGACAGCAACCTCTTCTGCTCGGAAATCCAGCCCCAGAGGAGGGCAGTCAGAGGGGGACCGTGTTTCGCCTAAGCCGAGAGAGGGCTCCTTACCCACCCGCATCCGCCGGGAGGTCTGAGACTTAAGAAACTTAAATCTTCTGGGTCTGGAGAAGAATGAAAAAAATGTGAAAGCAGGGAGTTGAGCTAGTCCAGATGGGAGGAGCGGCAGACCTGACTGAAGGTTTAATTTGTGAGGAGCATGGAAAAAATAAAAGTGGGTTTCACAACAGCAGGCTGCAAGTGCTTCCTAGTTGGAGAGGAGGGGACAGGGCACAGAGCAGACCAGATTGTTGCAGGGGTCTCTTAGCCTCAGGACTTGTCAGCCTGTTCTCCTCTCCAGTGACACCCTGGCACTACCTGGGGGAGGGGGGATGTTTTAAACATAATTCGGTTTCTCTTTTGGGAAGAGAATTTGGTTTTAAGTCTCCAGGATTTGACTTTTATTGCTGTAAAGAAAAGCTTGAGAAACAGAAACCTGCTTGTGTGTGTGTGTGTGTGTGTGTGATTTTTTTGTGAGGTCACGTGGTTAAATCAGGACCACTGGCAGGCCTGCAACTTTTAACCAGGCTTCCCAGTCTAATGGTCATTACCTGCAGTGATCTGCACTCACATCTTCTTCTTGCAATTGCTCCTGCAAGTATCTGAAAGGGTCCGCTTTTCTCTGCATCCCCCATCAAAGCTAAGGCAGTATTCTTCCCACTATAACTTATAGTGGATGATGTCACAGTGTTCATACTTTTTCCTGTTAACCTCAAAGACTCCCTTTGACAGTCTGTAACAGTTCTTACTGGGAAGTTTGCATTGAAGGAAGGTGTTTGATTGTATTTTCCTACCTCGTATTTTCCTCTGCTCAAGATTTGCTCTGACGCTGTTAACTACAGCACTGTCTTCTGTCACTGAGGTGGGATCTCTGGGCTAATTTTTGTGGAGTTGCTTGGACACACTTCTTTTACATTTGTCCCTGCAAGATGGCTAGAGAGTGTTATTTAATGCTTATAAACAGCTCCACGTTTTCCACATACCACTTCCTCATGCAATGCAGAATTGTGGCCAGAATCTGGAATGTGATAATTTCTTTATTTTCCTCCTTTTTTTTTTTCTTAATTGTTTTAAATTGATCTAAATANCAGAATCTGGAATGTGATAATTTCTTTATTTTCCTCCTTTTTTTTTTTCCTTAATTGTTCTAAATGTATCTAAGTAGTATTTCATGAAGCTAAATACCATAACAAAGTAAGAGAGGAGTAGGGCATAGAAATTGTTCAGAGGCAGGACTGGAATGGGTCCCTCCAGACAGAGTTATGTTTGTTATGAAACATGTGCTGCAGAGCTATGGAAAGCTAGGGTACCACTGATGAGGTTGGAGGTACCTTTGCAGGGTTGTTTTGGGATTCATAGATTAAAAAGCAATGTAGTTTTTCAAGCAGAATCAAAACACATTGGTGGCATCAGAAGCTGACAAAACCAAGAGCTGGAATAAATACTTAATGCTCCTCCCTGTGAGACCTCTGCTCACAGCCAGTAGTCATGGAAAACAGGACAAAACAGATGTGGATGCCTGACCAAGTGAATAGTGCTCCTTTATTCGTTGCTGTTGTGAAGCGAGGTGTTTTCCTCTCCTCACCAGTTTGCCAAGCTTCCTTTGTGGTGTTGGTGGCCTGGGATGGTAGTGGGAGGAAGGTGCTGGAAGCAGCTGTCATGTTGCACCAGCCCAGCAGGTCTAATTTTGGGATCTGAGCGGTGTTACGAGCTCCTTTGCTTAGGACATGTTGGAGGGATGTTTCTGCCTTGCCTGAAGGGACCATCTACCTGTTTTGAATGGATGGACTGAGAGCAGGTAGAAGGGCGGGAGGGTGTCCAAGTGCTTGAGGCCAGTACAACATAGATGTTTCCATTCTGAGCTCTTCCTGGGGCTTTCTCTAAAGGCGAGCAGCAGAGGATAGGGCAGCTTGTGGTAGGTTGCACCTTCTGCACCCACCAAGGGGCTGATGGGAGCAGGGGGCTTGTGCTAAGGCTTACCTCGCAGTGTACGTGATTTAAGAAAAAGGAGGAAAATGAGGGATGAAAGGGTGTAAACCACGGACAAGAGGATGTAATTGGCTCATTGGCGGATGGGCCGCAAGAGGAGTGTGTTGCTAATTAATGTGAACTATTGATTGCGTTTGGACAGAGGTGGTGCTGTGTTAGGGAGCAGCATTCACCTTTGCACTGTGGGACCATCCAGGGTCCTTTTCCAGTTCGTGGACCATTTTGGCGAGCCTTCCAGCTTTGTATTGCCCTCCAGCATCAATGCTGGTGGCAGTGGTGGGGTCCTTGGCTCCCTGAGGACTGCAGCTTGTGAGAGTGGGGGTGGGCAGGACTCCCTGTCTCAGTTGGCACCTTCGGAGCCACCTGGTCCCCTCCCCTGCCTGGGGATGCTTTCTGACTGTGTAAGGGGAGCTTTCAGAGGAGCCAGGGGCTGGCTGCCAGGCTGCCTTTAATTCCCCCAGCTGGCAAACAGGAGGCCTGTGTCGGTTGCCGGGGCAATGGCGGGAAGCTGTGTTAGTTTAATGAAGCATTGGGAAGGCTGCTGTTTATTTCAGGGGAGCGGGGGTTCTCTCGTCTGCCAGGATGCTCCCCGGGGTGGAGGGGCGGCTGCCAAAGGGCTCTTGGGCCAAGGCCGCCATGCTGTCCCCCTTGACTGCTGCCCTCAGCCCTTCCCAGGGTGCAGAGGCCAGCAAGTCAGGCCATCCCTCAGCACAGCATGTCCGCCTGCTCCCCTTCCACTGGAGCCCCGCATTTTCAGTGCCATGCCATCAAACTTGTCCTCTTCCAAAAACGCCTGCCCTTTCCCAGGGAAGACCCCCCTTGCCCCACTCATGTGTTCAGGACCCGGTGCTTGCCCCATGCAGGGTGTCTCCCTCCCTGCTGCGGTGATGGATGCCCCTTCCCCTTCATTGCCCGCCTGGGGTACAGTGCTTACTTGACAGGGGTGTTGAATTTACTCTCTTCATTTAAGCAAATGAAGACTTGAAGCATCAATGTCTTCATAGTAAAGGTGACCTACAAAGGAGGGAGGAGAAGAGTGAAGAGGGGGGAAGGGAGAGAGTGCCTTGTTTATGCCCCTTTTCCAGTATCTCCTTTTGATTTAAAAGAGACCTAATGGGGGGCTTGGGCTTTTTTATCCTTCTTTGCTTCTTTTCTTCCCAGCGTGTTATTTTGAATACAAAAGGATTTCTGGTCTTGTTTAACCTCTAGGGGGGAGGGGGATTCGATGCACAACTTGAGCACTAATAGGCTTATGACTATTCAGATAAAACTTCATTAACTGATTATTTAAAAAAATAAGCCTTATTCAGACCTGTTAAAAATCAAGAGAGTGTAAATGCATGTGAACAAACAAATACTGGGTGGAGAGGTTGTCTGAAAGTTCGGTTAGCCGTGTCCATTTAATAAAAGGCTAAGAAAAAACCTCAAGCCACAGACCAATGAATTTTCACTACAAAAAAAGGCAAAATAAGACTATTATCTTGCCAAAAAAAAAAAAAAAGCCTTTTCATATGTGTAAAGATGTATTTGGTAAAGCTGTACAAACAGAAATGCACCTGAATTTTTTCCCTCTCTCCCCTCCCCCCCTTTCTTTCTGTTTCTCATTTAAAATGCCATATAAACAAACGCTGTCCTGGATGATGCTTCCTCAGCCGGTGTAGCAGAGCCTCCCCTTGTCCTGCAGGAGCAGCTTTCCGCACCAGCCCTTGCAGGACCAAATTCCACCCCCCCCTACCCCCGCCAAGTGCAGCGGCACATTATGCGTGCCGGTGCTTGTGGCCATGGCGGCAGCATCCCGTGGGGGTTTGCAGGTTGCCTGTGCCAGCTGTGCCATGTGGATGGAGCACAAGGAGCCAGTCTCTCCGTGTGAAACCCACATCAGCCCAAACTCTCCGACGCCCTGTTGCTACCCTCCCTCTCTGGCCCGTTTCTCGCTGTATGCGCGCGTCTCGCGCCCTGTGGACGGCTGGTAATTAAAAAACCTTGGAGGGGGATATTATTGAGTTAACAGTAGTTATTTGTCAGGCTGCTGGAGAGGGGGGAGAGTGATCTATCCCCAGGGAAAGCTGCACTGACGAGGGGTGGGGGGGAGCAGGAGGGAGGAGGAAGTGGGGGCGAGATTGGCAGGTGACTGCCAGCTCCGAGGAGATGACAGCGGCAGCAGCTCCGCCAGTCCCACTTGAACACTGCACTGCAGGTACTGGGTTAATGGGTGGGAAGTGGTGAAGAAGAATATCAGGGTGGGTGGCTGGAGGGGAGGGTGTTGGCGTGGGGGAGTTGATTTCTGCTAAACGCCAAGAGAGAGATGACACTCTCTGTATACATGTAATCATTAGACTTTTCATTCCCAAGAATATTTTCCTTCATATAATTTTTTAAAATGCAGAGAAAGCTTTCCCCAAACCTGACAGTATTCTACCTACAATCACTTCCCCCTTGCCAATATTACCATGCTCTACAAAAACGGTCTGAAATGCTGTACTATTTTTGACCATTTCATTTGGGTTATTTGTAGCAAAATTTTAATTTTTAAGGTGCTAGGAATAGGTTCCTCAGTCCCACATCATCTCCATGTAGCAAGGCCTTTTTACTGAATGTGAAACTGCATTACAATCTAAACCTCACAATTTTCTTGTTTGATGACACTGACTATCCAACTAGAAAATTCATGTATCCTCGTTTTGCAGGACTGGCAGGTTAGACCTAGGCTGAAGTCCTGATTGACATCTGCAGACAGCATTCTTGCTCATGCTTTCTCTCCCTCTCTCTCTCCTGTGCTCATGCTGTCTCTCTTTTTTCCCCTCTTTTCCCTTTTGGAGGGCAAAACATCTGTTTGCAAGGGACTGAGGACACATGCTGCATAGGGAGATAAAAGCAAAGAGCCCTCATCCCATGTAAGAGTTCATAGATCTGTAACTCAGGGGGCTGGCTACAGGGTTTGACAAGGGTTGAAATCCTTCTGTCTTTCTCCCTTCTTATATATTTGAGTTTGAAAAACAAAAACAACCGGGGTTATCTCAGATGTGCAATAGTGAGGATTTAGGTGTCAGCTTCGCTATCAGCTTCATTCTTTGTGCACAAAGAGAGAAAGAGGATCACAGATTTGCACCTAAGCTACACAGAGTGATGCCAATGCCTTGGTTTATCACAGTGAAGGAAGCCCATGCCTCTCCCTGCCCCCTACAGCGGAGTTAAGCCCCAAGGGCCTTACACAGGCAGTGCGTCCTTTCCCTCCCTGCAGCAGGAGCCAAGTTTAAGGAATGGCATGAGAGTTCAAGGCACACATATGATTGTAGACCTGTATTGTATAGATAGCAAAGAGAGGAAGCTTCAGAAATGTTTAGATGCTTTTCCCTCCCAGCACCAACAGTCTCCTGTAAAGTATTTAGCCATAAAAGTGTGCCTTTTCTCTTTGACCTGCCCTAATTGTGGAAAGGGCCACCACCTATGCCTGTGCACCTGTGGTGTTACAGGTTTTAGTCCAGAGACTAGATAGGGTGTTCTGAGCTATGAAAACAGCTGATGGGCTGGTCTATACATCCAATTTAACCTATGACTCAGGTATTGTACTGGTGGGCTTATCAGAAATGCCTGCAACAAAAGGGACAGAACTCCCTTTGATTTTCCAGCCCTGACATAGGCACGCTGATTTACATTACACAGAGATACATATTTTGACTGCTTGACAAAGAAAATCATGCCCATGATAGCTTCTTGTCAAGCAAGTAATCCTACTAAATGGCAGCATGACCAGCGCCATCCATTTTGAGGTCTCTTCGGCGTGATAGTTTCCAGAGTCCTGGTGTGGCCAGTTTCAGGGAACTGTGTTTTAACCTGGTGACTACCTGCAGACTTTGCTGAACAGCAGTGGGAGCTTTGGGCACTTAGCAGCTTTGAAAATGACGTCATAGGCATCTTAAATGTACTTTTCAAGCATGCATTGGTTTTAGAGCTTCCAGCTGGCCTTTTAGCCATATATATAGATCACACACTGAACCTCTTACCAGGAGTGGCAGTTACTTGAATGCAAATAAAAATTACATGTTTCTCTCCTGCCTTCGTCCTCCCCTTTTCTGCTTTCCATGTGGAATGAGATCTTGGGGATGTCGAGCTGGACCATGAACTGCCTGGACTGTCAGTTTTGCTAAGGGTGGAAGGGACTTGCTGAGTAAAGCCCTACCTGCTCTTTGGATACTTGCACTACAACCTGCCATATTTTCACCATTACTGATATGTGGCAGCAAGAGTTTCAACGCGTGCAGCCTTGCTTCGGGGTAAAAGGGGCTGGGGGAAGACACCACCAGAAGACACAAACAAAACCGCTAGTTCAGAGCTCACAATTAACATGACTGAGATTTTGAGCAAGTCTCAGGGTAGCGGTAGCGGGTAACACAAAGCCAGCACTGGGAGCTCATTTTAATTTCAACCATTTTGTGCGTGTGTAGTTGGCTGTCTTTGTTTAAAGAACTTGGCCTTCAGGTAGATTTTATTTGGATGGCTTGCTTATCCAAAGAACATTAACGACTTTCCTTGAGGAGTTCCAGCCAGTACCTTTGCACCCCAGTTCTCCTCTAGCCCTGTTTTCTCTTTTCCATAATCTCCCAGTGCCCGGCAGCAAGCCTTTAGGGTACATGCGCAAGCGAAAGGAGCTTGAGTTGGGGAATTAATATTCCTGGAACATAACACCAGCAGCATGCACACGCTGAGGAGAATATTAGAGCTATTAGCGGTGGGAGTTTGGAGTGCATGCAATATCTAGATGGAGAATTCAGTGTGATTAATCTGCCTCTAAGCAGCAGCCTCCGGGCTCTGGGAATTCTGTGGCACGTTTGAAATCAGAACTTTTTTTAATTACCTTTCCGCATCAACAAAACAATTGCAGTTGTGAGAAAATAAGCCCATTCAGTCCCTGCCCTGTCTCTGCTCTTTTTTTTTTTTTCCTTTTTCCTTTTTGGATGAGACATGCTACCAGAGCCCTGAGTATTCATGGTCCCAGCAGCTCCGACAGCACTTCACACAAGTGCAGAGGGACTTAACCTGGGAGACTTGGCCAGCCTCCAAGTCAGGTAATTGCATCATGGGCCAAGTTGGAGCAAGCCCATGCTAGTCAGTGTGCATATGTTAGATTCCTTCCTCTTCCCCACTTCTTTATTCTGCTTCCCAACAAATGCCCATGCCTTCCTCTCTCCCCCATTCCCCTCCTCACCTTGCATGGCGCGTTGGCAGCCATGTTGTCTCCCTGCCCACAGGCATGTTGAGAGAGATTCCCCGAGAGAGAAGGAGTGGGATAAACGTGGAGGTTTTCTCTCACGCAGTCGGCAAGGTGGAAAAAAATAGATAAAAAAGATGAAAGGAGTCAGTATGAAAATGGTAGTAAAGTTGTGGCCAAATAAGTAGCAAGACTTGCTGAAGGATATGAGATTGGATGGGTTTCTCGCTGCTTGCAATTCATACCTTTTCCCTCCCTCTCACAAGCAGAGGTAGGAGAGTTTATTCCTTCCGTTGCAGCCTGGTTTGTTGCTCTACTGGCACAGAAAAGCCATAAAACAACAGGGGAAATCTTCCTCGATGCTGTGGCTCTGCCAAGGCTGGGATGATGCCCCAAGGCACTGGGATTCAGAGTTGATGTGGGAACTGAGGCTTTGGCCATGGAAGAGCATCTTCTGGCCGCCTGGATTTTATGCTGGAAGCACATAGAGCCACCAGGGTACAAAAGTTTCCAACAAGTGTCTTGGGCTCCCAGTGCTGCTACCAGCCCTCTGGGGCACCTCAGGCACTCATGGGGTGCTCTCACCGTCCAGCAGCAGTAAGCTGGGAACGTACTTGCTGGCTGGTTCATGGCAGGGATCTGGATCGCTTCCTCCTCGCTTCTCGCTCGCTCCACGTACAGATTTCCCTCCTGCCACACTGGCAGGCTGCGGGAAGGGCAGGCTACGATGGCGGTGCTGTTTTCTCCTCCCTTCCAGGTCGGTGCGGTGATGGGAATTGCTTTGCAGGTCTCAATGAGGGCAGGGATGAAGGTTGGAGAGAGGAGTGAACACACTGTGAGGATCACACGCTGTCTCCTTTTTGGCTCTGCAGTTCCAATAACTTCATAAATATAACGTTGTCTGTAATTAGCACCGTTTAATTTTTTAATTTTTTTTATTTCACTTGGCTGTGGCTGTGCCCGTGCCCTTGGCTTATTCTTCTAAATTCTTGGCCTTCAGGTATGATTAGCACAGTGCAAGTGTTTGAGCTGCCTTGCTTCAAAAGGTGAAAGAAAATATCCCGTTTTAAACACAAATAACAGATTTTTATTTTTTGGGGCTTATTTACTGACGTGTTTGAAGTTGTGTTAAATTTTGAGAAATTGATGTTAAACAAATGCACCAGCTGAATAAACAGAAAAAGCCCCAAATCTTACAACTTTCCAGGTCACATTAAGCCAATAGCTACTTAATGAGCCTTTTTTTTTCTTTTAGGCTTTATTTCAGATATGACCACAGAAGTCTTATATCATCAGCTTTTGCTCCCAGAGCAACAACTAAGGATTGCCTTGTATTGGGAGTACATCAAAGCCTCCTGGCTTTTCTTTCATCTACCCCAGCCTGTCTTCCCCTCCCCAGGGCACCTAAAACCTAAAAATACACTAGGGAATCTAAAACCTCACCTTATTGCCTTGCTTAGGCCTCACACTGTTACCTTAATTCTGACCTTTAACACCCCTTTTACTCGAATTGTAGTTTTGTAGTGGTTTTGGATCCTCAGATGGGGAAAAAGCCCCCAGGTGCACACTGGTTAGCATTACCTCTGCCTGGCCCATGATTCCCAGCCTTCTGCCACGGAGCTCCGGTCACTCTGTGTGGTCCTGCTTGCCTGGTGGCGCTCAGCGCTGCCTTCCCAGCGCGTCTCCGGCACGACCCGAAGCATCTGCCTGTTTCGGTCCTTACCCTGCAATCCGTACCCCCTCCACCATACCCCCTAGAGCTTCTCCCGTGGCCACTGCCACCCCTTGATTTTCACCCCAGCACCTCATTCTGCTCCAGCCCCAGCAGGTCCAGAGAGGCCACGGCAGGTGGCCGAGGTGCCGAGGGCTGCGGGAGCCTGTGCTGCGTTGGAGGATGGTGCCTGGGCTGGCGCTTGCTGTCTGTCCTGCCCAGACCACTTTTAAAAGATATTTCCATCGTGGTCACGAAGTTTATTTTGGGAAAAAAACCCCAAAACACACACACAAAAAAATCACAACAAAAAAAGAGAGTATATTTTATAAAAGAAAAAAAAAAACATTTTCTTGGCCAGCCATTTCCTGAGTTCCCTTTGTTACTACTGCAGATATGTGTTTGAATAAGAGCCTTTTCCCCTCCCCTCTCCTATTCCTCCCTGTTCTATCCTGCAGTGAAGTCACAATCCGGCGTTTGTGGGCTCTGTGTGATGTCAGAGACTCGGTCTTGTGACTTCACCGGCGGGCTCAAGCAGAAGGTGCAGACGGGGCTTAGAGAAGAGAAAAAAAAGCCCCCTCCTCTTCCCTCCCCCCCC
>VXAY01007492.1:293388-386918 GCA_013399855.1 Oxyruncus cristatus | reverse complement strand
GGTCTCAGGTAAGGGGCGGCGGCACTCGCTCGGGCTGGGTCGGTGTGTGCGGGAGGCCTCGGGAGGGAGCGCGGCTCCTGGCGGGGGAGGCTGGGGCCCTTGGGCGTGTGAGGGCTCATCCGTGAGTTGGAGAGATGAGCTCAGGGTAGGAGGGGGGCTTGTGAAAGGGCTCTTAAGAAGTTTATCCTTCTTCGCCACCTCACCTTTCCTCCCTTTTTTCTTTAAAGAAAAAAATGTTTGTTTACGTGTGTTCAGAGAGGCCCTCGTGCTGCGTGGTGAGGTGCCCACCTGTTTTCCTGCCCCGGAAGAATGGTCTTTTGCAAGAATTGTGAAGTTTTTGTGGGATTGGTGCTTCTGCTCAAAGGATAAACGATTAAAACTGTTGGAGGGGTTGGATGCACCGTGTGCTCCAATTGCAGTAGGTGGACAGGCTGTTTTGGGAATGTTTAAGGTTCGTAGTGCTTTTGTGCTTTGTGGAGGCTCAACGTAGCCTTGTTCATCTGCAGAGATAAGCAGGATATAACTGTGTTTGGGCTGCTCAGAGAATCAGGTTGTCTCTTGTTAATACTGCCTGCTTTGCTAGAAGTTGTGTTTAGGACTGCAGTTGGAAGTTATTTTTCCTTACCTTGGGGGAAGACTTAAGAGAAAGTTATGTAACCTGAGTGTTTTAACCTATGTATCAGAGCTATGTAATGGCTCTGGGACTCTGTTATTAAGTTGCAAATAAGAGCACGTTTGCTTGTGAATCAACAAGTGATTGTGTCTGTGGATAGATTTGGCACCGCCAGAATCCTTTATTTCTTTTGTATATTGTCTTTTCCATAACGTTACCCCTGCATTAAAAGGGCAGGCAGATTGATTAAATTGCAGCATTATTTCCTTTACCATTCCAGGTTGGGTTTTTTTAAGTCCTTCTTTGAAAACAAAAGAAAAATAAGAGGTACACCTGTGAGCGGATTGAGTTTCAGAGCTTTCTGTGTTTGGGTTAGCATTTTGAAAGCTATTCACGTCTGTGTCGCTTGTTGCCATCTGTTGATGTATCCGTGGGTAATTCTTTGGAGCGTTTGATTTTTAACATGCTTCCTGACCGGTAGGTGTGCATGGAGCAGTTGGATCACCTCTACACCCAGACTTGTAGAACAATAAAGTGACTGGATGATGGAGATGCAGCAGTCTCTGGGTTAGGTTTGTAGCACATTGGCTGAACTGAATTCAAGAAGGGCTGATTTTTTTTTTTTTAACCTATTTTCTAGGCTGTTTTTTTGGTCAGATAACTTTGTTTTTTGAGACTTATAGATGAGTATCACGTAGCATAACCAAGTCCATTTTGTTAAGTGTATGTGATAAATAGTTTTTAGTATTGTTGTTTATGAACTTTCATTTGGCTGAAGTGTTTTGGTTTTGCTTTTTTTTCCCTTAAATCTGCATCTTTAAATAGGGTTCCATATTTGTTCACCGTAAATTGAGTTGTTGGAAACTGTATTAATTCATCTGTTGTCTCTGCATTAGGTTCAGTTGGCATATAAAAAGGCAGCTGCATTAACATGCTGCAGAAAGAATTACTATTAAAAAAAGGAAGGAGGTATTTATTAGTTTAGTCATCTGTCTCTTAAACTTCTTTAATATTACAAGGAGAGGAGAATAGTATTACCTCATTTCTGTAAATTGGTGGTACATGAAATGCGTATTTTTGAGCGTTATGGTTAAATCAGTAAGCAAGCTACTGTGCCTTCTGAGTGGGAGTATGACAACACCTTTTATATAAAATATATGACTTGCTACTATGCTCTTTTAAGGCTTATAGTTTTGGGATAGCATTTGGACTTTGTAATATTAGACTTAAACATCTAGTGGGAGGTCTTTAGATCTTCTTGCAGGTTTGGTGTTCTTCAGACTATTTAGCTTTAAGTCTGTTAGCATTCTTTCTGGTGGAATTGTATGTGTTTTGACACAATTTTGAGCTTTGACCTCTAAATCAGGTTTCAGAGGCTTTGGGATTGATAAAACATGCATTTTTGCTGAAATGTATAGTTTAATATACCTTTGCAGCCTGGGGCAGGTTAATCATGGTTCCCTATGTGAAAGCAGTCAGAGCAGATTTGTTATTAGCAACTTTACAGGAGATCAGGAATTTTGGTTTTGTTGTTGTTCGTTTTCTTCATTACTAATGACTTCACTAAAAAGGCTTGAAATGAACTTCTATTAAAGGAGAAAATCTGTTTCTGTAGTGCATAAATAAGAACTAAAGGTTTTTCAAATGAAACAGAACACTTACTTGTGTATTGTAAAGGAGACCTCTTATTGTCAGAAGAGGCTTCCTTAATCTTCAGCGGAAGAAATGGGGAGGTGTTAACCTGTTTACTATATTTTAAAGGATGCTCAAATGAAATTTGAAGACTTAAAAAGGTGTCAGTAAAAACATTCTTAGTATGGTTTTTGCCTATGATTCATACATGTATAAAGTCTGTAGGACAAAGCGAGATCTGGAGGGTTTGGGATTTTTCCCCTTTCCTACTTCCTGGAGAAATGTGTGCAAAGGTGACCTTTTGGGCTCTTGGTACAGTGTTAAAAGGAAAATCATTGCATACCCCCTCTCTCCCTTCCTTTTTAGGTCATGTTTAACTAAACCGCCCATGAAGCACAGCAAAATGGCAATAGTGCTGCTCTTGGAAGGGTCCCTCTGTAAGAGTTGTACTGCACAGTTCCTGTTGCTATTCTACCAGCTTGGCAGGTTTCTATCTGGAGTGAGGGCATAATACATAATAAACTTGAGTAGTTTTATGCTGCTTGCTTGTAATTTTAGATAAGGGTATATTTAAGAGTTTATAGCTGGCTGTGCATATCTTGCCTTTTGACATGGGGTATGCCAGGTCTCTGTTTGGGTGGGATAGATTTTTAATTAAAACATATGTTTATTTTTTCATACTCTGCTCAGTTATGTTTTATACTTACGAAGGGTATTAGACTAATGCTTTGGGAACCTGAGATTTTTTTAACTTCCAAAGGTTTAGTAACATTTCTGGCAGTGCTGGCATCTCAGGCTTCAGTGTGTACCGTAACCGGCCGTGTGAGAATTTGTGCTACTTAATCTTGTGGTTGGCCTCCGAGACAGGAAAGATTATGTACAACAATTTCTGGAGAGCCAACTAACGTGCTGATTTGTTGGTGAAGACTGGGCTGAGACCAACCAGCTCTTCCCATTCAAGAAATTAAGCTGCACTCGGATAGCAAAAGGTGGTTTTTATGGACTCTCTTGGTGAGATCGCTCTCAAAATAACACTTTACTTTCTGGTTTAGCTTTTAGACTTCTAAAATTAAAAAAAAAGCTGTCTCAAGTATTTAAAACCCCTTCTAATTGTGTTGATATGCTATGTAGAATTTTCTTTATTGTAGAAAACTGTTTAGTGTTACTGGTAGAGAACACAAACATAATGTAAGCAGAGCATTATACTTCTCAAAAATCACACAGGAGAGGCTGTTCCTCTCCTGTAGTGGGATCCTGATGTGCGATTCTCTTTCTATCAAACTTTTCTTATTAAAAAAAAAAAAAAGAAACAAAAGTTGGTTCAGTTATTCCCATGACTCGTGACTCCTTCCTTACAGTTCTTGAGTAGACTTCAGTCTTGACTGAACTGGAAGAATGGAAGATGTCTTAGCTGTGTGCAGTACTGCTGGTGCTAGCTAGTGTCTAGCTACACCACGCCTTGGTTAGTTCAGCTGAGCCTTTCCACTGCTGATTACCACTGAGATAGGTATTGATTTGTTTGGGGACACTTGGAAAAGCAGATGATGTTCTTCATTATGCATGTACATGGGTTTCCTTTCCCTTTAAAAAGAAGAGAAGAATAAAAAGCCAGACCCAAAGACTTGAAAGTTAAGGCTGACTGTGTAATCAAAAGTGGATTCTGTTTAGCCCTGCTGGAGGATCAGATCAGCTCTGGGTGTTCTAGAGTCTTGTGATATGCTGCCTCTTTGCCTTTGAAGACAAAAAATGTGAGAATTGAATTTTACCAACTATTGAACTTGTTTGTGCTGCGTTTGTGAACCACAGCACAAGCAGTCAAACTTTCAGTTTTCACCTGGATACAAAAGAGCAGTCATGTTGCAGTAAGACTTCTGTTTTTTCCTGCCTCTTACCCAGTGATTCCTCAAGAACAGTTAAGAATTGGTAGACAAAAGTGCAAGCATCCTGTTATCAGCTCAGCCTCGAGACAGTGAATATGCATGTGCTTTTTCCAGTGTTCTTTGTGTTTGTAACCTGTGATGATATTGGAAGAGTGGAAAAAATGTTACTAGGTTTTTGTGGGAGAACCCTGGTTTGAGTCCCTTTGAGATTTGATCTGTTCTCCATTTAAGAAACCTATTATTTCTTCCTTGCATTGTGATGCAACAAATACAAAAAAGCCAGGAAAATTACTTTTTTTCCCCTCACCTTTTCACTGCAAGCACGCAGGATGTCTGTATTCACACCAGTATGTGTATGGAATCATTGTGTGTTCGGTGCTAGAATATGATGATTTACTTTGTAGTATTTTACTAGTATGAACTCAGTCATCTAATTGCTAGTAAATTGCAAATCATAAACAGAACCCTCTGATGAGCTCTGATAAGAGCTCAATACTTAGCTGGAAATTGTATGGGGAGCCACTATGCTAGAAGCTGTAGGCACAGTTTATTGGAGGTCTTGTTCATATCACTTCTGTATTATGTGCTGTGGAACTCTGTTGAAAGCTTTTAACTGATCTGAAGACTTGGTATTAGCAAAGCTGGCTGAATGGCTTGTGTCGGTCATTAATGACTGTGAAAAACATACCTAAAACTTATTAGCTGAAAGAAAAATATGTGCTGTTACACAAGCCAGAACAGGAATAAACCAGCGTACACCATCTTGAAATGTTGTTTATCAGCCTCCAGTGCAGTATCTTCACTTTACTGTTACCTGTGGTCAAATGCCTCGATACACTTGAATTTCTGTGAGATTTGATTAGTCCAACAGTGTTTTATCTGAGTAGATGTTCTGGAATAGTGGGAATGCTATATGCGACTTTTTAAAATTAACATAAATGGTTATATGATGAATGTAGTGAATGCTGTGTGATCAGCATTATGCTGTCTGCTGGAAATACAAAACAGCAGGGCGGAAACAGTCTAGGAGCTTCCTGGAGCGTGTGGCAAATAACAACTTGAGACAGCTGGTGAGTGAGACAACTAGGGAAGGCAGCTGCTGGACCTGTTTTCTGTGAATGGAGAAACACTGGTGGGTGATGTGATGGTTGGAGGCCATCCTGGGCACAGCAATCACAATTATAGTTTTCAATTCTTGGAGGAGTAAGGAGGAGGGGCTCAACAAAACTGCCACCTTGGACTTCCACAGAGTAGGGACTCTGGCTTGTCTAGGAGCCTGGTTAGGAGCTCCTGTTAGGAGCCCTAGTCCCTTGGGAGGCAGTCCCAAAGGGCAAAGGAGTCCAAGGAAGGCTGGACGTTCTTCAAGAAGGAGATCTTAAAGATGCAGGAGTAGGCTGTCACCATGTGCCGAAAGACAAGCCAGCAGGGCAGAAGACTGGTCTGGCTAATCGGAGCTTTGACTGGAACGTGTGGAAAAAAACCTCAAGGGGTTATGACCTTAGGAAGAAGGGGCAGGCAACTCAGGAGGACTGCAAGGATATTGTGAGATTACACAGAGAGAAAATTAGAAGGCTCAAAACCCAACTAGAACGTAATCTGGCTACTTAATCTGTCATGAAAGACAATTAAAAAATGTTTCTGTGAATACATTAGCAACAAAAGTAGAGCCAAGGGGAATCTCCAACTTTTATTGAATGTGGGGGGGAAACACAGGTACAGAGGATGAGGAAAGATTGAGATGCTTAATGCCTTTTTGCCTCAGTCTTTTAACAGTAAGACCAGTTGTACTCAGGGTATCCAGCCCCCTGAACTGGAAGACAGGTGGGGAGAAGAATTAAGCCCCCATAATCCAAAGGGAAATGCTCAGCAACCTGCTACACCACGTAAAAACACTCAAGTCTGTGGGGCCAGATGGGATCCACCCAAGGGTACTGATGGAGCTGGCAGAAGAGCTCACCAAGCCTCTTTCCATCATCTACCAGCAGTGCTGGCTACCCAGGGAGGTCCCATTTGACTGGAAGTCAGCAAATGTGATGCCCATTTGCAAGAAAGGCTGGAGGAGGATCCAGGGAACTACAGACCTGTCAGCCTGACCTCCATGCTGGGGAAAGTTTGGAACAGATCTTGTGTCATCACATGGCATGTATGGGGCAGCTAGGCACTCAGGCCCAGTCAGCACAGGTTTAGGAAAGGCAGGTCCTGCTTGACCAACCTGATCTCCTTCTATGACAGGGTGACCTGCTTAGTGAGTGAGGGAAAGACTGTGGGTATTTTCTTCCTGGACTTAGTAAAGCTTTTGATCCTGTTTCCCCCTGTATTCCCCTGGAGAAACTGGCTTGTGGCTTGAATGGGTGCCCTGTTCGTGGGTTAAAAATACTTGATAGATGGTCAGTCCAGAGAGTGGTGGGGAATGGAGTTACGTCCGGGTGGTAGTCGGTCACGGGTGATGTTCCCCCGGGCTCAGTGCTGGGGCCAATCCTGTTTCATGTCTTCATCGATGATCTGGGTAAGGGGATTGATGGAATGTACCCTCAGTCAGTTTGCAGACAACATCAAACTGAGTGGGAATGTTGACCTGCTGGAGGGTAGGAAGCTCTGCAGAGGGTTTTGTACAGCCTGGATCGAAGGACCGAGGCCAGCCATATGAGGTTCCACAAGGCCAAGTGCCACATCCTGCACTTGGGTCACAACAGCCCCATGCAGTACTACAGGCTTGGGTCAGAGTGGCTGGACAGTGTTCCAGTGGAAAAGGATCCAGGGGACACTGGTTGACAGCAGCTGAACATGAGCCAGCAGCGTGCCCAGAAGGCCAGTGGCATCCTGGCCTGTGTCAAATATAGTGTAGCCAGCCCCTGTACACTGGTGAGGCCAACACCTTGAGTCTGGTGTTCAGTTTTGGGCCCCTCACTACAAGAAGGACATGGAGGTGCTGGAGCGTGTCCAGAGGAGGGCAGTGGAGCTGGTGAAGGGTCTGGAGCACGAGTCTTATGAGGAGCAGCTCAGGGAGTTGGGAGTGTTTAGCCTGGAGAAAAGGAGGCTCAGGAGAGACCTTTTTGCTCTCTACAACCTGAAAGGAGGCTGTAGCAAGGTGGAATACTGTTTCTTCTCCCAAGTAACAAGTAATAGGACAAGAGGAAATGGACTCAAGTTGCTACAGGGGATGTTTAGATTGAATATCAAGAAATATTTCTTCACTAAAGAGGTTGTTTGGACAGGTTGCCCAGTGACATGGCAGAGTCAACACTCCTGGAGGTATAGACATGTATATGTCATGCTTAGGGACATGCTTTCGTGGTGGCTGTGGCAGTGGCTAGATAGGGGTTGGACTTGATATTCTTAAATGTCTTTTCCAACCTAAATGATTCTATGGCTCCATATAACCTTGTCTTTCCCTTTTGTTTCTCATTTTGCATTCAAAGGAAAAAGAATGTAGTCAACTGTGGTGTTCTGTCATATGGTGTAACTTTTGCAAGTTTTCCCTGTGTGTGTGAGGGTGGGGAGGTTTCCCTTCTCCTTCTCCAGCATATTTGCATGAAATGTTGTGTACATTCGATTTTCTGAGGTTCTTAGTCCTGGCCATACCTTGTGCATATCACTACATAAAAATGGTCTTTTAGATAGATCTTGATAAGTATGATAGATACAGATAAATGCAATAGATACTTAGCAGGCAGTAAATGAAATGAAGAAAATTGTTACAGAAGGAGGTAGCAGATTGTATTGCATGGCTTTGCTGAATGAGTGGCAGGTTCTCTTCTGTACTGTTGGAGAGCGGAAGTAGCAGGAGCATAATTGAGAATTCTCCAAAGTGACGCTATTTATTTTGCATGAAAAAACTGATCCGCGCTATCCTTACCCCTTTCCATCCAAATCACTGCATTTCAATGGAGAAACATCCCATTTATTGTGAGAGTGCATAAAGAGAACTTCTCTGCTGCAGAATTGTTTAGTTGCCAGCTGTGGTAGGGCACTGGTTTTGGGGATGAGCTGGGGGGCTCCACTGCAGTGTGGTGTCCTGCATCTCCACGCTTCTGACTTCAGTCAACATCAAGTTTGCTGCGGTTTGGGGAGCAGGGTGGTGACTCTTGCCTGCTGGTATTTTTTCCTTTTGCTTTGGGTACTTTTCTACATTTGGTATCTTACGCCTTTTCTAGATATCTTTAGATACCTTCTCGTGTTCTAGTTATCAGAGACATAGCTGTGTTCTTTCTTGAGAATTGCTCAGTTGAGTTCATGCTTTTTTTTGAATGATGGTAGTATCCTGTGATTAGGATACAAAAATTTGACTTGTCATGTTTTTGTTTTGTTTGTTCCCTTGTCTTTTTGGCTTGCAGAAATACAGCTTGTTGCATGTTTGAAAGGTGGAATTTGCAGAAAACCAAAGGGGGTTATATATATAATACAGCTGCTGAAAATAGCAAGGGGAGGAGAGGAGGTTAATTATAGGTATACTCTACAGCCTAGTCAAAACCCTGTCGGAGTGGGTGGAAAAAGAAAACTTGAGTGAACCTGGGTCAAGCTCACCAGAGAAAGCACATCTCTTAGCTCAGTGAGAAACAGCGTCCTTTTAGGACCTCCTAAAAGTGGACGGGAGGAGGATTTGTGAATTAAACTTACTTGTTTGTCCATAGAACTGTAGTGTTTATAAAGACTTTGTTGGTCTACTCATGAAATTTGTCATGATTGGCTCCATGTGTTCATTGCCCTTCTGAAATAAGCTCTGGAGTAAGATCCTTCAGCTCAGGTGGTTAACGAGACTTAAAGAATTAAATCAGGAACAATTCTCAAGGTGAAAGTCACTTTGTTGCGTTTTTCTAGCTGAAACAAGGTAGTAAATTTCAGTCTTTCATAGGAAGTTGGTATGTTTTAGAGCAAGGGAGAAAAGAGCGTCTCGCCTTTCTTTTCCTGTAATAGAACTCTGGGAGTACATTAACATTATGAAATGATTATATGTAATCCATCATGTATGGTTGATGTTAATTGTCCCTCTTTATTTAGTCCCCCTCATGAGGAGAGGCAGGGTGGAGAAAGAAACAGTAGAGTCTTCTGGTTTTGTTTTTCTCCTCCCTGGTGTACAGGATGAACGGCTGCAGGAACTCCTAACAGAACGATGGGGTTGATTCTCAGAGTAGTGGACCGTCTAAGCTCCCTCTCTTACTTTGAAATAGTAACTCTAGCATGTCCAAAAATTATGCTCAGAGTGCAGTGTCTTTGTTATCCTCTGCTAATCTGTATTTACAGAGGTGTTCTTTCTTCTCTGGTGCTGGATTCATCCCTCCTCTTTACTTTCAACTGCTGACTTCCTTCAGGATATATGCTCTAGGATATGAGATGGAATACATGCTGTGGAAGCTTTGTCCATCAGCTCTCCAGCCTCAAACGCTGCCTGACACTACCGCTGTGGCGATAGAGAAATCCTTTGGGGAAGGAGAAAGCTTTAAACCCTGGTTATGAGAAGATCTCTAGTTGTAGGTTGTTAACTTCTCTGAACTGCTTATGCTCATTTAAGTTAATTTTGTTCCTGTGGTGTGGTCTGACTGCTGTTGTCATTCCCCCTGCCTTTGACTGTGGCAGCAGGACTTAGAAGCCTGGAGTTAAGTGTCTGCAATTCAAAGGGACAAGGTACAGTATCTTGTTTGTTGGTTACAGTGGCTTGAGTTTATACCATAGGATTTCAGACGTTTAACTGAGGTGTGTTAGAAGTTTAATCACTTTATATGCGTAGAGTTGACGTGGAAAGATTGCTTCTGGAAGGTTTTCATTGACTCAGTGGGGGAGCTGGTGAGAGGGAACCAATGTAAGTGCTTTAGGCCAAGGCTAAGTATAAACCTCAGGAGTTCTGAACTGTTTGCTCCAATGCCACAGTATGCTGCCTCCTCTCTGTTATCTGTGTGTTGGTTATACCAGTGTAACTACAGAGGAAATGCGTAGTGAGATGGTTCAAGAAACTGGTCCTATCTGAAAAATTCAAGAAAACCTGCAGGGGTGGGGATGGGCAGATAGGAAGGGGAAAAACTCCTTAAAATAGTCCTGCCTCTAAAGTAACCTCTCTGTTGACTTTCTTAAATGTATGAAGTTATTTTGTGTTAACCTGAATTGTTTCTCCTGAATCCATGTAACTCTGGCTGTAGTCTTAGTCTCTTTCTGTTAGTCTCAGGAGACAGCACTTATTGGAGGAATGGGTCTGCTTCAACTTCTGGCTTCATCATGAGGCAGATGCTGTGGAATCTAAAGTGTGGAGGAATGAGCAAAGTGACATTTAGAGGACATAGGTTGTAGGAGACAAGCAGAAATGTTAGTGAAGGGAAAGCTGTTGTTCCTCTAGTGTGAAAATCTTACAAATGCTTGGAATTTTTTTTTTTTTGAGGGAAGTTCAACCAGTTCCTATGTTAGAGAGAAGCCTTACTTTCTTCAAACTTTTTACCAGTAAACATGATATGACCTTGACTATTTTATTCTTAAGTGTGCCATAGCAGTAGTATTTGCAGAACTTCCACACCCAAACTGCTCTTAAATCTGCATTGATTTAGGAAGATGAACTGCTAAATTCATAGGAAAAATGATAACCCTGGCTAGTGAAAATTGTAAGATGCTAATGCTGAATTTCTTGTGTTATCTTAAAGGAGCAAAAACTATCTGTAAGAGCTTTGGAGGACATAGGTTTTTGAGTAGAGCTTTTCTGCAAATGGACAGTAATTCTTTAATTTGTTAGTTTAAGTGTATCAAGGTTATATTTCTACCTGATTTTAATGTTATTTCCTATAATGTGGTATTATCCTTGACAATGGTTTTATCCTAATCAATGGATATATATCTTATATACAGTTCATAGGCTGTACTGTAATAATACTTGCACATAACTGATAGAGATTTTGTGTCAATGTACTTCATTTGCCTTGAGGAGTTCCTGGGAGTCTTAGTTACAGGTTCATTGCACCAGGCATTGCTAAAAAAAGAATAAAAATAATTAATTGTATAGGCTATATTGAATAGAAAAGAAGGACACGTGAGGGGTGTTTAAGTGCTGTATAGTTCTGAATATTTTTGGTACTGGCTAAATTTCTGCACTGAAAGTGGGAGCTTGGGCAGATAGAACCTGGAAACCTGCTCACACATTTCTGCTTTCCTCTTGCAAATAATTGACTTCTCCGTTTCACTGTCTTCAATTTTGTAAGTAAAAGGTGAAGGTTTAGTAAGAGTTGTGATGTCTTTGCTGAGCCTC
The DNA here is from genome assembly GCA_013399855.1 of Oxyruncus cristatus. Taxonomy (NCBI): domain Eukaryota; kingdom Metazoa; phylum Chordata; class Aves; order Passeriformes; family Cotingidae; genus Oxyruncus; species Oxyruncus cristatus. The sequence goes on along the minus strand of VXAY01007492.1, from coordinate 375,571 downwards.
CTGTCTCACATGTCTGAGGAGGTGAAGAGCAGATCAGAAGTTGTCCTTGAAGTAGTTGCTCAGACTTTGCTGTATTGCCAAAGCAGACATGATGTTTGACTGTTTGGAGACATTAGAGGTATGTACACAAGTGAATTTCCAAGAAGAGGCACATAATGAGTTATGAAACTTTTTGGAGGACTAAAGAAATGGGTTAGGATGTGCAATCAGCTGATCTGCAGCTTGGAGAAAAGAAATGAGGAGCTGAAGGTTCAGTATTATTTTCATTTTTATGTCGGGAAGGGTTGTTTGACTACTGTGTAAAGATGAAGAGCCTTTTAAATATGAACTTCTGATTTCAAGTGCCCTTCAGCAGCCACGCCACTTACGCAGTTCCTGCTGTGTCCGTTTTGCTGGTACAGATGTTTGTGTGATGATACAGTGAATGGATCTGTCAGGTCAGAAGTGGCTGTTCCCCCTCGCAGAATTTTTACCGACCATATCAGTTCACTGATCTGACTTGGCAGCCTGAATGGCTGTGTTAACACCATAGAGGAGGCTGGACCTCTTAAGCTGGACTATAGAGGACTGACTTTATATGTGAAACCAGAACCGTTGTTTTAATCTTTGACGTAATATAGAATCTGACTGATTTGCATAAGTTCTTAGTAAAATAGCAATGTCTGGTAAAAATGTAGATGGATAACTTTCAGCAAGTGATTGGTAGATTTTTGAAAGCTATTTAGGTGCATCTGTGCTGTTGATTGAGACTGAGAACCAATGGCATAATAATAAAATCAGATATATACAATCAGCCAAAATTCTGCTGAACTTTGATCATTAGTTATATTTCTAGAAATACATGTTTTCATAGCACTACAACTTAAGTACTGGCTTACAACAGAAGTTTTTCTTGTCGAACTTCGTTCTTCATGGTTAGGAATATGACTTTAACAGTACATTTCATTAAAAATGCAGAGCTAAACTGGAGATGGTATTTTAGTTTTGTTCACTTAGTGAGCAAGGGAGACTTGCAGATACAAAAAAAATCTGTGTGTGTATTTTTAATTTGGTGTTATCCAAGTGGTTTTTAAAAAATATTTTAGGGGTGGGGGAAGAAATCAACAGCCAGGTAATAGCCACATCCAACATTTGATTATTTTTTGTTGTTGTTTGTTTATGTGATGCCTTTTATTATAACAGTTGAGTGCTCTGAATATGTCTGCTTACATCTACCCTGTGAGAGAGGAAGATGTACTGACTCAGGCTTACTAAAATTTTCTGTGGTCACTTAGGGAAATATATGAAAAAAAGAAGTGAATGTAGGGTCTTATGTAGCACAATAATCCCCAGAGCATTCCCCTCTCTGAACTGACAAAGCTCACTGAGCTCCTTCTGCCACGCTCATCTGTTCCTCACCCATTCTGTGAGAACCTTAATTGTTTGGATTTAAGCTCATACATACTGACTTTCTAAAAAGCTGTACAGATAGTTTGGTAAAGAAAGCACAGTGTCTCTGAGATGATGGAAACTAGTTACAATCCGCTTGGCCAAGCTGTAACTCATTTGAGGAATTTTTTGGTGAAGGGTTTCACTAGGAAGGACAAAATTAAGCTTGGGGGGGGGGTGGTCAAGACCAGTATTAGCACTGATTTGGAAGACACATTGCTAATATGTGTTGTTATTATTAGACACTTAAGCACGTGTAGCGACTACATATGGGTGTTTTTAAAGCATGCTGTGATTTTTTTAGAATTAAAAAACTCATTTTCCAGTAACACGGTATTCTGGGTTTAATTTATTTTTTATATACTTTCGAAGATACTCTATCTACTTCAGGTTAGCTATTTCAACAGGATCTGGCACTCTGTGACAATTTGCTGCATACTGTTTCAACTTTGAGTGGTGTAGTAAGGTTTCTTTGATAGAATAAATCATGGTGGCTTGGTGAGAGCCAGATCTGACTGCAGTTTTCTCCAGCAGTGCGGTGGTGAATAAGACAATATCAGAAACACGACTCTTTGAAAGAGGTGAGCCATGAGTAATACTGCTTGGACAAACTGGTGTCCTTTTGAAGTGCTTACTGTTTTAGTTTACTTCCATTTCACACCTGATGTTGAAAAGCAGTTTTAAGTAGTTTCCCCTTTAAAAAGGCATCAAATGTAGAAGTAAGTTAGATCTCTTACTTTGTTAAATGCAGTCGTAGGTTTGATCCTTAAATCCATCTACTTGTGGCATTTGTGGCAGATTTGCCTTCTCTTAAAGGCAGCAGGCAGAGTAATATTCCTCCAAAACTGAAACAAGGTCAGTCTATTCCCAGCCTCGCTCAGGTGTGCAAGTAATAACTGTGTACCTGCAGAAATGAGGGTTAGCAGCTTAGCCTTGACAATGGAAATGGTACTCAGTGCATAGAAATCCTTTTTTCCTGTATTTCTGGCTTAATTCAGAATGTGGGCATTGTTTACTCACAAAATACGCCCCAAATTGTTCATACTCAGGTTCTGGCTTGGTGGGGTTTTTTTGGTTTATGTGTGTGTTCTCTGCTAGTTTAAGAAGATAAAATGGGGAAGGACAAAAATGGTAATTTTTACATTTTGTATGAGTTGTGACTAGAAACAGTGCAGATATATGTACATCTGTTGTTTGCACAGGATTTAGCAAGTAAGTCTATTTTAATCAGAACCCTGGACACTCCATAACCTCCCAACTTGTTCATGTACATTTTTGACTATGGAAAATACTGTCTTACCGTTTGTCACCTGCTTGTAACTGCATTATCTTCCCCGATAGGCATGCTAGGAAGTGAGAGGCTTTTGACAGATCACTGAAGATATATTGCATTTGACTGCTGCCTGAGACTTCTCTGCACAGATGGATCGCAGTAGTCAACCCAAATCTAAAGAAAATTTAACGAAGCGGAAAGACCTCACTTATGTCCTAGAGAATGAGCTGGTGGTGGTTTCATTTGTTCCTTTATAGGCTTATCGTTAAGAATTAGGCATATCCCCACAGTATTTTGGTTTTTAGCTCTCTTGTTATGAGCTGTCTGTAGGGATGCACTACTATGTTGGCATGAGTGTTAAATAGAAAGATGTGGGTAGCTGTCTTGTATTTGTCCAGTCTTTGATAATCAGGACTATGATTTGTGCATTTTTAAAAAATGTGTAACACAGTGAGTTGCAGAAGATTGTTTCACCCAGGAATCTTGGAGTGGGAGTACTGATGAATTCTCTTAATCAGCAGTGGTTGGGGCAGTCTGATATTCATGGAGGAACTACTGAAAGATATTTACATGCTGTTGAGTAATATTTGATAGTCTTGCTCACAGAGGGGTCTCAAGGCAGTAGCTCCATATTTTGAGGAACTCCTATGTTAAGAAAGTTCTATAAGGCTATTTTAAATGATTAAGAAACAAAATCCGAAATCCGCATTGTAGATGTGCTTAAAATTAGGTTCACGTGGAGAAGGTGAGTTGAAAGACTACCTGAAATAACTTCAGAAGTTGCACAAATAAATCTGAGATGTGGATACAAGGAGCTATTGCTTCTCTCTATTTGAGACCTGTGTGCAGTGATTCTGTGAGGCTATTTCTTTATCAGCCACACAAGCTTGTAATATGCTTCCTTTGTTCCTGCCAGGTTGAAGGCAAATTTTGATTACTAGGCTATTGGGGAAGAAACAAATGTGTTGGAGCAGAGTGAAACTGCTTAACCTCGTGAATGTAGTCTGTAATCTCTAGATGGATATGCTTAGATGGCTCTACAGCTACAGGCTATAAATACTTCAGAATCATGCAGCTTTACTGAGAGAGCTGGATGCACGTGTAGAGAGAGTGTAGGTGTGACACTGGAGTAGTGAAAGCTGTGCCAGAATCTTACCTTCCCTTTGAATAAATGAGGAAGGCTTTGGATGTTGTGCATGTTGGAAAGTGCTGTAAAAGTGTGTAATTTGTGGCTGTTAATAGAACGCTTTTTCGGAGGTAGGACTTTGTCCCTTCTGTTGGGTTTGGGACTGTGGATGGGTACCATCATTATGGAGTTCTTATATGATTGTGTTGCAGTCTCTAATCAGCAGCTGATGTATCGTTCCTGCATGTGGAGCAGTATGTACCAGCTGAAAATATTTTCTTTAAGGGCTTCCCGTAAAAAGTTAATCAAATAATTTTTTTTTCCTGTGGATCTGTGTAGATTTGGAAGGCCTCATCTGTCTGAATGTATTCTATTAACAAGGCTTGCCCATGGGATTATCTTCACGATTTTGCTGCGAACATAGCACTTAGGTCTAAGCACTTTACAGGGCTGTTACTATTAAGAAAGATTACTGCAATAGTAATTGTAATAGTCCTGTATTTATAGTACATTAATGACAGGAAATGTGCTATATGTCTTAAGTTGTCAATGATGTCATGGATTGAAGCATCTCCTATCTTTTTTTGCTCCTGTTATTAATGAAATGCATTTTCTCTTTTCTTTTTGGCAGCTATTCTGCTGGTTATGTTACTCAAGTTAAGCTCCTTGTGAGATGTTCCAAGCAAGTGTTGTCCTGATGAAAACTTTGTATTTGTTTGTCAGGGTAAATTCCAAGATTGAAAAAAAAAAATAAAATTGAAGGAGAAAAATATATTCTCTCTGTTTTGAGTTGGCCTGTATAACTTCTGGACTAAATAAATGTTACATGACTGCATGAGATAGTGGAGAATAAGAATTTGTGCCTTAGGTTGACCTTTAACGTGTCTTTGTTCCTAAGGTATTTTACAGCATCTTGTGCTGTTTCTGTTCATTATATAATTAAAATTATTCTTTTTTAATAGTGAGGAAGTCTTAAGAAGGTTTTCTAACATCATTAGCTGCTACATTTCCAAACTAACGTATGTTTTCGAGCCTGTTAGTAGTGTTATAGAAGAATGAATATCATCAGTGATTAAAATTTTGTATGATGTAATGCAAAAGAGGGTTCATGAGATCTTGTTCAGACTGTGCAAAGTAAGCTTTAATAAAGTCATATTTAAAATTGAGTCTTAGATTATGTGGGAGACTGAGCCTGTGAGAGGATGTCAGTGTTGAAAAGAGGGTGCAAAGCATATGACAGCCAAGGGCGTGCACGCAGCCTCCACAGCACCTGAATGTTGCTGATTGCAGAGCTCCTAACTGTTTATCTAGAGAAGCTGCTTTCGAACATCTGCCAGTTCCAGTAGATGTTCTCTTACCTTTAGCTTGATAACTTTCTTCTCTTTCTATGTATGTTTTCTTTTCTGCCTTTTCTTCCCCTCTCATTTTTCACCTTAAAAGCAAGTCATTCAAAAAGGAAGAAAGAAGCTGGCATTAGGTGTCTTAGGTATCCCAATTTTAGTCCTATACCGATAGGCTGGAGCTTCAAACTGATGAAACATCAAAAGGAATGATTCAAAAAAAGGAGGGGTTTATCCATAATAAGCCCAAACTGGACAGATTGGCACAGTGTGGCATTCATAGAAGTGTTATTCATGTGATGTATATAGTCTTCAAAATGCTAAAAAAGTGGAAGTTCAGCAGAACAGCAGATCTATCTCTCTCTTACAATATGACACTTAAAATACAAGATTAAAACAGCAGTAAAGTTGACTTCCTAGAAGGGGAGAGACAGAATTTGAAGTATGAACAATTTGACAGTTCTCTTCTGATTCTCATAATATTATTATGTACATCAAGCTGCATGAACTGAGGCTGCAACACAAAGATGCCTTTGAGTTAGAAGAGAGGGGCTGTGGAGACATGCAGTGCAGTGGGGTAATTTTGTATCTGAGTGTTCTGTAGCCTGCATGCTCAGATAGTAGAAACCCAGATGAAAGACCCTAGTCCTAGAGAGAGCCTTTTATAGGTAACATATATGTGAATAAAAAAGTAACCTTGAGAGGCAGATGGGAATAGAGTACGATGCCAGACGTTGCCTTCACCTCATTTGTATGCCTGTGTTCTTGTGACTCTGGTGATGTACTTGAAGAAAAACTTAAGTGCAAAGCTAGACTTTAGTTCTCAGTGGGTTCAGTTGACTGTGGCAAGCACAAAACATGGCTAAATGAGAAAACATAATGCAGGCAAGTCTTCGGGAAGTGTCCAATCTGAGGAGTAAGGGTTCTGTTTCCTGAAAAAGTGGGACCATTTTCTTAAGATGAATTTAAAGGAAGAAGTCTCTCCAGGTGGCTTTATTTTGTTTTCAGAAAGAGGAAACCACAAGGTGTTCCAGAAGTGAAATGCTTTTGTAATATGCAAATTCATTTGATTTGTTAGTTTATTTATTTGTTTGCTTATTTATTAATGGCAGTGTGCATGTATATACTTGTTCATTACCGTACTTTAAATGCATCTAGTGATGTGTTGGGCTTTTATAGAGGGACTAGCCAGGGTCATCAAAGAATTTTGCAGCTGTGGTCTGGTCCTTGAGGGTGAGTCATGATTCCACACACTGCATAATAGATTGAAATACATAGGAGAGCCTTCCTGGAGTGCATTTACTTACGAGTTGATAATGTAAATGTAGATGGTATAATACGTGGTATTCCAAAATATATATTCTGACTGACAAATGTTTTCAGTAAAGTTTCATTCAAGGTAATGTAAAAGTCCTAAGGGATGAAGTTATAGAGTATTTTGCTGAAACAGAGTGGACTTGTTCCAACTTTGTATCTTTTAAAGCAAAGCAGATGGGATGGGAAATGCAATGTGTTCTCTTGCTGTGTTGGTATTCACCTTGGAGTGTCACTGGAGTACTTGGGAATTGAGCACTGAGTATGCTGGTGCCAGTTCTTTCACAGGTTCCTGTAACTCCTTTCATCGGAGTATCTTGGTTTGAGCTTTGGTCAATTGTATCTTGAGTGTTTGCTAATAGAGATCTTTCCCAACATGAAAGGTGGGCCTTGGATATCATTCCTGTGTAAATCCAAGTGTCGTTTGAGAGTGTTGATGGGTTCTTGTTGCATCTCTAAATGTGGTGGTGAAATACTTGATTACTTCCAGTATTAGCCATAGTGAATAGCTGGAGGGTAAAGATTGTTCTCCTTTGCTTTGCAAATTTGTTGGAAGTTTCTCTCTTCAGGGGCACGTAAACACACCCAGTTAGTAAATGATTTTAGGGAAATATTAATTAATGCTGAAAATGCACTCCAACTGATAATAGGCTACTGGCCTGTATTTTTTTGAAAATTGAAGAGTGATTCCTCTTACTTGCCCTACCTGGAAGGTTGGCAGAATGCAAGAAGAGGGGTTGAACATTGATGTAGCAGAAAGTAGGAGACAAATACTACATTTTAATTACTGTTAAACAGTGAAATTTTGCAGGGGTACTAGTGTGACTGGGAAATGTAGATCTCACACCTTTTTTCCTCTCTCCTCTTCTCCCCATTTAGGAGGGCTTTTGAGCTGCTGCTCTGCTGCTGAACAGCATGCAGTCCTTTCGGGAGCAAAGTAGTTATCACGGAAACCAGCAGAGCTACCCGCAGGAAGTGCACGGTTCATCCCGACTGGAAGAGTTCAGCCCTCGCCAGCAGGCCCAGATGTTCCAGAGCTTTGGAGGAGGTGCTGGTAGTGGACGTCGTGGAGCAACAGGAGCCTCTACAGCGATGCCTGGTGAGAGCTCTGGCCATCAGAGCTACCAAGGTTTCAGAAAAGAAGCAGGAGAGTTTTACTATATGGCTGCCAACAAAGATCCAGTGGTGTCAGGAGGGCAGCAGCCACCTCAGCGCAGGCCTTCTGGACCAGTACAGAGCTATGGGCCCCCTCAAGGGAGTAACTTTGGGAGTCAGTATGGGAGTGAGGGACATGTGGGCCAGTTTCAAACACAGCATTCGACCCTTGGGGGTGTATCCCACTACCAACAGGATTATACTGGTCCTTTTTCTCCAGGGAGTGCCCAGTATCAGCAGCAGGCTTCTAGCCAGCAGCAGCAGGTGCAGCAGCTGAGACAGCAGATCTATCAATCTCATCAGCCTTTACCCCAGGCTTCCAGCCAGTCTACTTCTAGCACCTCACACTTGCAGCCAATGCAGCGTCCATCCACCTTGCCTTCCTCTGCTTCTGGCTACCAGTTACGAGTGGGTCAGTTCAGCCAACACTATCAACCACCTTCGTCATCCTCCTCCTCCTCTTTCCCCTCCCCACAGCGTTTTGGCCAGTCAGGACAGAATTATGACGGAAGCTACAACGTGAATTCTGGGTCACAGTATGAAGGCCATGCTGTGGGTTCCAACGCACAGGCCTATGGGACCCAGTCAAACTACAGCTTTCAGACTCAACCGATGAAAAGCTTTGAGCAGTCTAAGCTGCCCCAAAGTGGGCAGCAGGGGCAGCAGCAACAGCACCCACCTCAGCACGTAATGCAGTATTCAAACACTGCCACCAAGCTCTCTCTTCAAAGCCAAGTCGGACAGTACAGCCAGACTGAAGTTCCTGTAAGGTCACCGATGCAGTTCCACCAAAACTTCAGTCCAATCTCTAATCCATCTCCTGCTGCATCTGTAGTTCAGTCTCCAAGCTGCAGCTCTACCCCTTCTCCACTCATGCCGGGTGGGGAAAATCTCCAGTGTGGGCAAGGCAACATGTCCATGGGTTCTAGAAACCGAATCCTGCAGATGATGCCTCAGCTTAGTCCTACACCATCTATGATGCCAAGCCCTAATGCTCATGCAGGTGGTTTCAAGGGGTTTGGGCTGGAAGGACTGCAGGAAAAAAGGCTCACAGATCCCGGGCTGAGCAGCCTGAGTGCTCTGAGTTCTCAAGTGGCCAATCTGCCCAACACAGTCCAGCACATGTTGCTCTCAGATGCCTTGGCACCTCAGAAAAAAAGTTCCAAAAGATCATCCTCTTCAAAGAAGGCCGACAGCTGCACCAACTCAGAAGGCTCCTCCCAGGCAGAGGAGCAACTCAAGTCTCCCATGGCAGAGTCCCTTGACGGTGGCTGTTCCAGTAGTTCAGAGGATCACGGGGAAAGGGTGAGACAGCTGAGTGGCCAGAGCACCAGCTCAGACACCACTTACAAAGGGGGTAATTTAGAGAGACCCAACTCCTCACCAGCACAAGGCTCTCAGAACGAGCCATCAAAACTCAGCAGCAGCCCTGCAGCTAGGGAAGATGTGGCCTCTCCTGATGGGAAGGAAGCTGTGGTGGCTGTGGAAAATGCCCCAAAAGTGAATGAAAAGGCAGTTGGGGTGATTGTCTCCCGGGAAGCCATGACAGGAAGAGTAGAAAAGTCAGGTGGACAAGATAAACCTGCACAAGATGATGCTTCCACAGCCACGCAGGCACCAGCTAGTGCTAGTGGAACAAAAGAGGCCGGGCACGCAGGGACGCAGCAAGAAACTCAAGGAGGAAGTAAAGGGAACAAAAGTGGAGATAACACTAACCATAATGGGGAGGGGAACAGCCAGCCTGGTCATGCAGTTGTTGGGCCAAATTTTCCGGCAAGAACAGAATCTTCCAAGTCTCCTGGCAGTTTAAGGTACAGCTACAAGGATAATATAGCAGCTGGTATACAGAGAAATATTGGTGGCTTTCCACAGTATCCTTCGGGTCAGGAAAAGGGGGATTTTCCGGGCCACAGTGAGCGCAAAGGCCGGAATGAGAAGTTTCCTAGCCTCCTACAGGAGGTTTTACAGGGGTACCACCATCATCCAGACAGAAGGTATTCTAGGAACACACAGGAGCATTCTGGGGTGGCTGGGAGTTTAGAGGGAGCCATGAGGCCCAATGTTTTAATTAGTCAAACCAATGAATTGACCAATAGAGGCCTCTTAAACAAAAGCATGGGGTCTCTCCTGGAGGGTCCTCACTGGGGTCCTTGGGACAGGAAGTCTGGCAGTGCAGGTCCAGACATGAAGCAGATAAATTTAGCTGATTACCCTATTGCTAGAAAGTTCGATGTGGAGTCTCAGTCTTCTGCCCATGAAGGGGGGGCACTCTCAGAGAGGAGATCAGTGATCTGTGACATATCTCCATTAAGGCAACTTGTAAGAGATCCTGGCCCTCACCCCATGGGGCACATGGGTCCCGAGGCCAGAAGTGGAAGGAGCGAACGTCTTGCCCCTGGCTTGAGCCAGTCAGTAATACTCCCTGGTGGTTTAGTATCCATGGAAACAAAGATGAAAGCTCACAGTGGGCAAATAAAGGAAGAAGATTTTGAACAGTCAAAGAGCTCTGCTAGTCTCAATAATAAAAAGACAGGAGACCACTGTCATCCTGCTGGCATCAAGCATGAATCTTTCCGAGGCAATGCCAGCCCTGGAGCTGCAGTCTCCGATGCTGCTCCAGATTACATTCCCCAGCAGGACAGCAGATCGACACAGATGAGACGAGCACCTGGCAGAACTGGAAGGGGTAAATCACCCTCTCAATATCAGGATCTTGCTGATAAGCTGAAAATGTCACCAGGCAGAAGCAGAGGCCCAGGAACAGATCTGCATCACATGAACCCACACATGACGCTGTCTGAAAGAGTTAGCAGGGGTTCTTTGCATTCTGTTTACCCTCAGAATTCAGAAGGCCCATCTCTGGCTTCAGCATATCACACAAATGCTAGGCCTCATGCTTTTGGTGACCCCAACCAGAGTTTGAATTCCCAGTATCATTACAAGAGACAGATATACCAGCAACAGCAAGAAGAATACAAAGACTGGGCAAGCAGCACTGCTCAGGGTGTGATTGCTGCAGCTCAGCACAGGCAGGAAGGGGCAAGGAAGAGCCCAAGACAACAGCAGTTTCTGGAAAGAGTAAGGAGTCCTTTAAAAAACGACAAGGATGGAATGATGTACCTTCAAGGTAGCTCCTACCATGACGCTGGAAGCCAGGAGGCTGGGCGCTGTGTTATGGGGAGTGATGGTACTCAGAGCAAATGCACCGAACTGAAACACGGCAACCAGAAGTTGCAGCATCACGAATCTGGTTGGGATCTCTCTCGGCAAACTTCTCCTGCCAAAAGCAGTGGCCCTCTCGGAGCAGCCAACCAAAAAAGATTTTGCCCTCAAGAAAGCGATGGGCATCGACGAGAGGAATCTGCAGATTTGCCCAAGCCTAGCACTGCTCTGCTCAGGCTCCCTGGCCAGGAAGACCAGTCTCCTCAAAATCCATTAATTATGAGGAGGAGAGTCCGTTCTTTCATCTCACCTATCCCTACCAAAAGACAGCCACATGATATGAAGCACAGTGGCAGTGATGATAAAGGGCGACTGATGCCTTCAGCAAAAGAAGGAGCTGATAAAACGTACAACTCCTATGCCCATTCATCTCAAAGCCAAGATGTTGGCAAGTCAGTTGCAAAGGGAGATTCCTTCAAGGACCTACCAAGTCCTGATAATAGGAATTGTCCTGCTGTTTCCCTCACAAGCCCGGCTAAGACCAAAATACTGCCCCCAAGAAAGGGGCGAGGATTAAAACTGGAAGCTATTGTTCAAAAAATTACATCTCCCAATATTAGGAGAAGTGTTTCTACCAACAGTGCTGAAACTGGTCCAGATACTGTCACTCTTGATGACATCCTGTCCCTTAAGAGTGGACCTGAAGGAGGAAATGTGGCTGGACACGGACCAGAGGCTGAGAAGAGAAAAGGGGAGATGTCAGATCAAGTGGGGCCAGCAAACCAGGATACAACTGGTGAAAAAACTCTTCCAAGATCTTCAGAAGAGTGGCCAAGTAGTGAGGAGGATAAAAACAAAAAGGAGGTCCCTGAAGCCACGAGTGTTGGTAAAGAAGGAGCAGGATCCAGTGCAGCACCACCACCTTCTCAGAAGTCAGGTGGTCAGGGAAGGTCTGATGGATCTGTAAGTGGAGCTGGAACTCTGACCTTTTCTGATCCAAAAACAATTTCCCCTTCCGGTGTGTTTATTTCTGAACCAAATCCAAAGTCTGAGGAAAAAGACGGAGAGGTGACAAACATTTCACCCAAGCCAGATGGTTTCCCTCCAAAGGGCTATTTCCCCTCTGGAAAGAAGAAGGGAAGGCCAATTGGGAGTGTGAACAAGCAGAAGAAGCAGCAGCAACAGCAGCAGCAGCTGCCCCCGCCCCCGCCGCCCCCACCAGTACCGGCACAGTCTGCGGAGGGGGTGAGTGCTGGTGAGCCAAAGCCCAAGAGGCAAAGGAGGGAGAGGCGAAAGCCTGCTGCACAGCCACGGAAGCGGAAGCCTAGACGGGCTGCTCCCATTGTGGAGCCTCAAGAACCAGAGATCAAGCTTAAATACGCTACCCAGTCTGTAGATAAAACTGACTCCAAGAATAAGTCCTTTTTCCCTTATATTCATGTGGTAAACAAGTGTGAATTAGGCGCTGTGTGCACAATCATAAACGCGGAGGAAGAGGAGCAGAACAAATTGGTGAGGGGTCGGAAAGGACAGAGGTCTTCAACACCCCCTCCTAGCAATGCGGAGAGCAAAGTGCTGCCCACCTCAACTTTCATGCTGCAAGGCCCTGTAGTAACAGAGTCTTCTGTCTTAGGGCATCTGGTTTGCTGCCTGTGTGGCAAATGGGCCAGCTATCGTAACATGGGTGACCTCTTTGGTCCTTTCTACCCCCAGGATTACGCAGCTACCTTGCCCAAGAACCCGCCTCCAAAGAGGGCCACAGAAATGCAGAGCAAGGTCAAGGTACGGCACAAAAGTGCTTCTAATGGTTCCAAGACAGATACGGAAGAGGAGGAGGAACAGCAACAACAGAAGGAACAAAGAAGCCTTGCTGCTCATCCCCGCTTTAAGAGGCGGCACCGCTCTGAGGACTGTAGCGGAGCCTCTCGGTCACTTTCAAGGGGAGCTTCTTGTAAAAAAGCAACCACTGATGGTGGCAGTGGTGGTGAAAAGACTCCTTTGGACTCAAAACCCTCTATGCCCACTTCAGAAGGTGGCACTGAGCTGGAGTTACAAATTCCTGAACTACCTCTTGACAGCAATGAATTTTGGGTCCATGAGGGTTGTATTCTCTGGGCCAATGGGATCTACCTGGTCTGTGGCAGGCTCTATGGGCTGCAGGAAGCTGTGGAGATTGCAAGAGAGATGGTGAGTACCTGACCTTGCTATACAAAGTTACTTTCTTTCATTTGCAATGTATATACACCATTTGGAATACTGTTTTTCCTTGCTCTTCTCTCATGTCCGAAACAATAGTTTTTTTTATCCTAAATAAATCTCTAGTGATGTCCTTTTGATGGCCTACTTTAGATTTCTGGCACACCTCATCAGACAGATCTTTTGGACATCAAAAAGCTGGATGCTCATTACCTAGTAAGAGTTCTGCATATCCAAAGGGTTTCTCGTGGCTGCAGTGATCTTTTTTCCACTCCTTATTCTATCCTGATAGATATTTAATATTCTCTAGGGCTCTTCTTGGAGTCATACATTAAAAGTACAAATGGCAGCAGACACAAATCGCAACAAAGAAAATTCCAGTTCAGTTTGGCAAAAAATTTCAGTGGTCAAACGTCGTTTTGAGGGAGGAGAAATGACAGAAAAGATGTGGAATTTCCTGGTTTTGGAGGTGCACAAATTTGACCAGGCAAGGCCCTAAGCAACACGCTTTACATCTGAAGTTGCATCTAGCTTCAAAGTTGGCTCTGCTTCCTGCCAGTGTCAGTTACTCTGCACCTGTAATACATATTACGCAACTGTAGGAGAATTTACAGCCCTTACAAAGTAAGGTGGATAGAGTAGAATCTCACAGAGTCTGTAAGCACTGAGTGAAACATGGGTGAGTTTAGGGTTGATGAATTCAGTATTGATTATACCACGAATGATACTGATAACTGAGCAGAGTGCGAGTATACGAGTGAGAAGACATAGGTAAAATTAAAGCAGGCATAAAGGAAGAACTTTATTCACAACCACCTGGTTGTGGATGGAGCCCCTCATTGTTCTTGATTTCCTGAGGCAGAAGCTGATACTTTAAAACCACAGTTGGGTGGCTTGCTTTGCCATCATCAGTATCCTTCATCCCTTTATTTATGGTTATCTTTTTTGTGTTGTGCTCTGTCCTGGATCAGACCACGGAAGAGATAGAGGACTACTTTTTCCTGTGGCCTTCAGATTCTTCCTTTTCTGAACAGTGTTGGGATCCAGTTTTTGTCTTCTTTCCTCTATATTGTTACATACAGCATGCTTGTTTCCTCTCCATGGGCTTTTTCCTCTTCAAGTTTGATTTGTGGCTTATTCTGAATGTTCTTTGACAGTAATTACATGCTTCTTTGCCCTAACTTGATTTGGCTTGCATTCTTGTTTCTAGCCTCTCATTAAACATAGTCAGTTAATTTCATTTGGTTTTCATCGAGCCATGTCTGCGTGCTTGTTCTGATCCAACTGCTGAATTTCATATCTCTGGTAATTGCAAGGCTTCTTTCAGAATCTCCACCACCATTTGGATTCTACTTGCGATGTGACCATGCTTTCATATGTCTTGTAGTTCACCAGTATTTTGAATTTGGATCTCTCCAGCCTGATTTTCTGTTTTTACTGTTTTTAGGGTGTGTCTTTCATTTATGATTTTAGTTTTCCTAGTAGCAAATGCTTTGTCTGCAGGTTCTTGAACTGCTTGAGTTGCCCTCCAGCAATCCTTCTTGTGTTCCTGTACCTGCAAAGGACATAAGCCCAGCAGAAACATGCTGTGCTGAGAGGCTCTAATCAAATTTGTTAAATAGTAGCCCGTTATCCACAATTTTGTAGGGGTTTTGCATGTTGTTTGACATCTACTTCTTCCTCTGCATGGGATCCTGATGACTTTCTGATTGAATATGCTTTGGCCCACCCTATATCACTTTCTTTCAACTGTTACAATCATCCTCTCATTAGCAGAATATTTTTTTCCTCCTCTTAACCCTTATGGCACCATACAAGAGCGTCTCCTTATTTTCCGTGAACTTTGTGTTCTTTTTCTCTACTTCTTCCCTTTAATCACTTGCTCAACTCCTATCTTTTCTTTTCCCTCTCAATACCTGTAGACATGTTTCTCATTTTTTCAAAAAAGAAGTGTACAAAATGCCTGTGGCCTCTCTTGCTTTTGCAACTACCTCTTAATTTCCTTTCTCTTTTTTTAATCTCAAAATTCTTTGAGTGCATTGTCCAGGGCTTTTGTCCTCCACTGTGGCTTCAATTGTGCTCTACTACAATTGTAATCAGTGTTTACGGTGATCTCTTCCCAGCTAAGGTTCCGATCCAGTACTTCATTTTCCTTTTTTCTGTCAACTACATTGTCACTATCAGCTATGCTGCTTTTTAAGTGTTGTTCCACCTTTGTTTTCCACCTGTGTCTTCTTTTGATTACCTCCTTGCTTTCCACTATGTTTTGTTGAGGGTGTTGTTTATTACTTCAGGCTTTTTCTGTGGGGTTCACTGAAGTTTTGCTTGTTCTTTCCTTCCCTTTATCCTGAAATACCATGCTTTTGAGTAGCTTTTGGTAACTCAGCCACTTTCTTCCAGAGTCTTGTAGAGCTTTGGTTTTTGCTCCAGATTCATGTTCTTCTGGCACAAACTTAAAAATTGTTATTGAATTCATAGAGAGTTCTCAGACTTTCACTTTAAAATGCGGCTTTTAATCTACATCATCCTTAATCCGTTGTCTGCCATCTTGTTCTGATTTTCATGTCACTCAGATTCACAATCTCACTTGATTTTAAAACTATTTCTTCCTAACCCTTCTTACTTTTTGTGTATGAGACATAATATGTAGCCTCTTAATGTTCTCCATTGTTCTGTCTAGGTCCATTTGTAACCTCGTTTTAAGACTGAACTTTCAGAGTTAGAGACCGTTGTCGTGTGTGTGCTCTTTGGTTTGTTATTGAATCAAAAAATGGCTTGAGTTGGAAGGGACCCTAAAGATCAACCCCCCAGTTGTGGGCGGGGACATCTCCCACTAGACCGGGTTGCTCAGAGCTCTGTCCAACCTGGCCTTGAATACTTTCCAGAGATGGAGCATCCACAACTACTCTGGGCAACCTGTGCCAGTGCCTCACCACTGTCATAGTAAATAATTTTTTCCTAATATCTAATCTAAACCTACTCTCTTCCAATTTGAAACCCCTTGTCCTGTCTCTACATGCTCTTGTAAAAAGTCTCTCTCCATCTTTCTTGTGGGCTCCCTTCAGGTACTGGAAGGCCACAATTAGGTCACTCCAAAGCCCACTCTTTTCCGGGTGAACAATCCCAATTCTCTCAGCCTTTCTTCATAGCAGAGGTGCTCCATCCCTTTAATCGTTTTGGTGACCCTCCTCTGGACTTGCTCCAACAAGTCCATGTCCTTCCTGTGCTGGGGACCCCAGAGCTGGATGCAGCACTGCAGGTGGGATCTCACCAGAGCAGAGGAGAGGGGCAGAACCCCCTGCCCTGACCTGCTGCCCAGGCTGCTTTTGGTGCAGCCCAGGATCCACTTGGGCTGTGAGCTCACATGGCTGGGTCATGTCCAGCCTCTCATCCACCAGCACCCTCAAGTCCTTGGGTTGCTCTCAATCTGAAGAGCTGGAAGTTTGCTTTTCTGAAGTTCAGGGGCCTAACTTTGTGCCTTCAGTCCCTCGTGACTGCCAACTCCACCACTGCATAATCACTGCAGCCCAGGCTGCCTTCGATCTTGACATCCCCAGTTATTTCGCTTACAGTGGTGACCCTCAAATCCGATACTGTGTCCCGTCTGGTAGGGCTGTCTATCACCTGGTTCAAGAAGTTATCTTCCATGTATTCCAGGAGTCTCCTGCATTGCCTACAGCTTGCTGTGCTACTTTTCCAGCAGATGTCTATGTGGTTGAAGTCCCCCAGCAGGAAGAGCCTGCAAGCACGATGCCTCCTGCAGTTGGAGCAGGAAGGCTTTGTCAATAGGCTCCCCTTGATCAGGTGGCCTGGAGCAGACTCTGACCATGAGGTTCCCTTTGTTGCCTCAGTCTCTGATTTTTACCCACAGGCTTTCAACATGCTCATGGCTGTTCTTCAGCCAGCTTTTCACAGTCAGTCCTCTTCATGTGGAGGGCAACCCCTCCACTTCTTCCTTTCCTGTCTCTTCTGAACAGCCTGTAGCCATCGATACTCACACTCCAGCCACAGGATTTGTTCCACCAAGTTTCATCTTCCTAGAGAAACACCACTTAATTCCTTTGAGCTATTTTGCTGCTGTTTCCCTGTTGGCTTCTGTTACCTCAGGAGCCCCTGACTCATCTCTGTAAGACTGCAAGTGTGATCCACTGTGGGCAACACATTTCAGTCCCTGGCGGAGCACCCTCATTAGCACCCTGTCCTGTAACCTTTGCATCTCATCCCACACCTTGCCAGAGACAAGCTTGATATTGTCTGCCTCTCCCATCACAAAATTTAAAGCTCTGTATTATGTGTCATACAAACACAGTAACAAGCCTCCTAGCTGAATTTTGGGCTCTTCTGCATTACATCCGTAAGAATAATCCATTTACCTCTGTGACAAATAATGGAAAAGGTTTTCTGCTGGTGTTATTTTTTCCTTAACTTTTTTATCCTATTGTAGCAAAGTGTTGTGCTGTGTTCTCCTCTGGAAGCAGCATATCCTCCCCCCTTTAGTTAGACGAGGGTTACGTGCAGCACCAAGCTGGCCACAGGGATATTCAGAGCTGTACCTGCTGGAAGCCATCCCTAGGCAGTGGAAAGGCTCTCCTGAGCCCAAGACTCTTGCCCCGCTGCCTGAGGAAAGCCTTCTGGCTCACACAGCTGATTTCTTACGCTTGCTGCATGTGCTTTCTCTTTCCCTCTTCCATGCTTTGCCATGGGTGCATTTTGGGTTTCTTCCCTCTGACATGCAGTTCAATAGTGTTTGTGTCGTGGAAAGGCAGATGTGCAAAGCGTGTAGCTACTTGTTAGCAGGAGAGTGTAGAGAGATGTGTGCACAAGCATACAGGAATCCAGCCCTTAGATTTGGTCAGTGGGTAAGGAAGGACAGCAGTGTATGGCATATGAGGGGTCATGAGCCTGGAAGTGAATAATTCATGTACATAACTCATTCTGTGCAAATTAATTTTTAGTTATGGCAGTATTTATGTAAACTGTCTGTAGTACCCACAGAGGGTAAATATGCACCAAATTTAAACTATATCCATACCATTTAAGTGAGTTGAAATATTTTCTTTAGAGATCTGGCTCTACTGCTGTTGTTTACGCAGCATTTTAGTATAGAAATAGGAAACTTCTAGTTACAGGCCATTGATGTAGAGGTAGTAACATAAGTAACCCGTCCTGTGTTTCTTCTTCTCATACAGGCTCACCTGTTTTTTCTCACTCATTATAGACTTTTCCCCCAAACGCCTCAATTTCTCATTTGCTTTCCTGAATCAGAAAAAAAATTTTTCTTGTAAATTGTTTTCTGTTTCTTTTTTGAATAAGAGTCTGTGTCTTACTGCAGTATTTTTGAGAACAGCCCCATAGTCAGTCTCAAGAAAGGATTAGAATGTACGTGATGTTGCTCAAAGATAAAATTGTACCAGATGCTCTAGAAGAATTCCGGATGAGGAGGTATTACCAAACTGCGAAGTGGCTCTCCTGGATCGTTGAGCTTTCCTTGTAGTCTCTTTTCACTTCGGACTGAAAACTGTTGGGAGTCTATTATCTTCTAAGTAGCAATCCGAGTAGTTTCCAAGCTGCTGGAATCTGCCTTTCTTGAAGGCCAAAAGGCGTTCCTCTTACTTTGGCCTCTCTAAAGGCTTTTTGGTTCTGAGAATCTGAATAGCGGATCAGATTAATTGGGCTGCTTCACATGCAGGATGACTTCATCCTTCTCCTTGTTTTGAGGCTCAAATTAGATACTCCAGCAGATGTTAATTGTTTGTTAAACCATAGTAGAGGTGCTAACTGGCCGCCTTGGAGTTAGACATTTTTTGTTCCAAGGCTAACAAAATCTTGAACTGAAAAAACATTGTCTCCCTAATGCTGGGTGATCCTGTTGCCTATAAAATGCTCACTTTCAAATACTGAAGGTGGCCAGACAGTTTCCTATCTTGTTTATTTTCCCATTGTTTTCCTACTAATCAGGAACTCACTTTTAGTGGAAGTTGAAATACTGGTAACCTTTGAAACTGGAGAAATTAATGGGGACATTTTGGAAGTTGTCAGGAGATTTAATATTCAGAAGATTTGATGGGTCTTCATTCTCAGTATTAAATATAAGAAGCTGTAAGTGAAGAACAATGCAGAGAACATTCTTTGTGTTAGGTTGAATCCAAGATAGTTCTGCTATTGTTTTCTAAAAAGCTGTTCACTAGGAGGTGGTATGCTGTTCTTTAAAATGTTTCTTAATAAAATATGGGTTTTTTCCAAGGCAGAGACTCTGGCCTAGTACAGGTTTTACTTCTGGTTGGTGGGGTTTTTTGGGGGGGTATTGTTTGTTTGGATTTTTTTCTTCTCCTCCCCTACCCTTGTCAGAATTGACCTTGCTGAAGCTAAATGCAGCTCTTGTTCCTGCTAAGAGTACTCTGTGAAAGAAAAGCTTGTTTATTCCACTTTTAAGGATCTCTTTTAAAAGGTCTAAAAAATGTAATGCTTTTCTCTTCAACCTCTGCATCATTCACAGCTTGAGAAATCTTTTAATCCTTTTACATGGAGAGAAGTCCTTGGGACCTGTTTCCTTTGGTGCTTCTTTTTGAAAAGATCCTCTTGGGTTTCAGTCAGGGGGACTTCAGAGTAACAAATGGTAAAGGGTAAAATCTACCTATGACCTACAGTATAACGGAATGAGATTCTGGGCTTTCTCTCACCAGTCTGGAACTTTGTGCATCCAGCTCTCCATCAGTTATCTTGCAAAGCCTGCTGCTTACCTTAAGTGGAGCAATCTGTCTGCTCTAGGACTGTTCCCAAGCCTGTTTTGAAGGTCTGACTTTGGTGAAAGTTCTTAAAAAACATGTATGGTCTTAGAGGAGTTGAGAGCCTAAATGCATGTATCACTGCAGTGGCAGCCTTCTGGCTCATGTTGAGTGCATTCTTGTCAGCTGTAGGGTTAGAAGTAGGTTTGCACATTGTGTCCACATTTCACAGAGAACAGCTGGTTTCACACAGCAGGTTGTTCTTTACCACTTAAGATGTGGTGGCAGATCAACTGTCAGGAGTCTTATCTGTGGAAATCTGTGCCATAGAGAAAATAAGGATTGCCTTTCTATAATATTTTGTTTACTCTGTTGCTTTCATAGAACCATTGTCTTTTGTTTGCCTCTACCATTCTGGACCCTAGCTGCACATTGGGTAAAGAAAGGTGCCTAGAGGGATTACTAGGAATTTAGCTATTTATATTCTCAAATTTGGGAAACCAAAACCTAACGAGAACGCTCCCACGCTCTGTAAGTAATTGCTTACAAAAGGTTCCTAGCTGCGTAGCTAATCAAATGCCTAAGCCAGGAAATCAGTATGAGCTGAGTTAACTGTGGAAGGTTAGCTACCTTTGGCAAAACAAAGCAAAACAGTTTCTAGCCCCAGAAACCTGAGTAGTGGAGCACCATACGAGGATAAAGGTCTCTGCTTATTCTGAACGCCTCATTTGGCACAGGTGGGTTTTGTTATCCCCAAGCCAGACCAGGAGGGAGTTGCTGTCATGAGGAGTGATCCTACTTTATCCTCTTTGCAAGCTGCTTGTTTCCACTGTTTCACTTGTGCTAGATCTACCAACTGTGCATTTGCACAGTGGGTTGATTTTTAGCCAGCTAATCCATCAGAAGACTAGCTTGGGGTGGGGGATCTTTGTGCCAGATCAGCCATCTGACTCCACTTACCCTCTGAACCGTGTTTGCTACATCTGAGGTGGCCTTTCTGTGGGTAATTGTAACGATTAGCACAAGTTAGCTGTCACACAAAATTGTGCCCAGGTAACACCAACGCTTGAAAGTGTTTCGGGCCTACGATACTACTGGTTCATAGTGTTGGGAGATGAATGTCGAGCTTTTATTCATCATCCCTCTTTAAAAAGAAGAAAAATGTGCAGAACATGGTATTTTTTTCTTTTTTTTTCCTTCCCCCTGCCACCTGAAAAACACCCTTAAATGAAGTTCTGTGTCAGGTAAGGGCTCAGCTGAAATAACCTGCTACTTCAAGGGTGACATGGCTGACAAACACAGGAAGGAACACCTGTGTTTCTTACACCCAGATTTGTACTAGTAGGGAGACATTTCCAGAGTAGGAAGAAGTGACACTGGAGCTTATTAATTTTTCACTGTTAGTATTAATTTTTTGCCTGTTAGTAGTGGTTAGAAAAAGAGGTGTGTTGAGAGAGTTGTCTGACTGTTTTTATCTCTGGCAGCAGCATTTAGTATGCTTTAACCCCTTGGATGAGAACTGCTCTAGAATCTTGAGGCACCTTTTACAATTATCCCTAAACTGGCTGAATTCCCGTTTTTCACTGACAAACTGTGCCCAAATACCTGGTAGTCTGAGCTGGAAATGTGCACACTCCAGTGTAACGTTCATTTTCATTCCTCAGGAAATGGCAGCATCTTTAATATTCTTCTGCAGTGTTACAAAAATAAGGAAGCATGAAATTTTGGGTGGAGAAAAAATTCTGAAAGACAGGCTGAATAATGAACTTCAGATTTGGTTTTCTCAGAAAGGCGTTACCATCTGCTGCACTACTGAAGCTCTGTGCTGTCATGACTCCTGGTCTGTAAGAGTGTGCTGCCACAGAGATGAGAACCTGGTTGTATCTAGTTCACTGCCATCCTCTAGTGGGGACCTAGAAGTGTGAATCACTAGTGCTGCAGCATTTGGTAGCTCACAGGAGCTCTGTGCGTTGGTATCACAAGCCTTAAATGCTAGAGGTGAGCAGGTGGAATCCACGTGTACGTTTCTGATGCAGATATTTCAGTGTCTTAAATTATAGGAAGCCAGGAATTATATTTGTGAAATTAAGTCGGTTTTCTTTGACTGTGTTGTGAGTAGAAGTCAGGTAAATCTGGTGCAGTGTATTGGTTATCATGGATTGTAGGTGACAAGAAGCACATCTTAGCTGAGGTCTCAAACGTAAAGGTGATACTAGTGAGAGGAAAGACTCATTTTGTACAGAGACAGAGAGAAGATGAAGAGTAGGCAGGGAAGTAATTTCTGTTCATCTTGACTAGCAGACTCCTTTGTCGTTGGTGTATGCCAAAGTACAAGCATTTTGTCTGTGCTTGTATGTGGTTTTATATTTTACTGCTTGTCTTGCATGT
Source organism: Oxyruncus cristatus (assembly GCA_013399855.1). NCBI lineage: Eukaryota > Metazoa > Chordata > Aves > Passeriformes > Cotingidae > Oxyruncus > Oxyruncus cristatus. Next base: position 353,464 of record VXAY01007492.1, on the reverse strand, counting down.
GGAGTGAGGAAAGCAGAAAATAGATTTACTGACAATAGGGTGTTGGGAAAGAATTGAATGTTTACCCACTTCTATTAGTTGTAGCCAGGAGCACTGGAAACTTGTATGTAAAAAGCAGCTTGCTCATTCCACAGTTGTGGCCTTTCTGTAAAGCATCAGGGATCCTCATAATCTATGTACAGTTCTCATTTAAAAATACATTTACATAACTTAATTTTGAAGAAGCTCTTCCAGTTGTGAATGGGGCCTTCTCTGTGCAGGAGATTTCTAAACAAAGCTTTAGAGCTTTTTGACTGGCTATCCACAAGCACAATCTTTTTTTGTAAGATTAAAATTGCCTGTTACTATAGAGATGCCAAACTTACTAAATTCTCAATAGTGAGTGAACGCAACCCGTTTATATGTCATTTTAGCTTGATTCTTTCTAAGCTGTGCTGGTAAAAAGGTTGTTAAGATTCCCCAAAATTTTGGAGGAGAGTTGTTGTGCTATTGGTATTTTGTTTTGCTAGCCTAAGCTGAACCAATTTCCTTAAATTTAGACTAATTCCAGGTGTTTGTCACTTGAACTGTATTCCCTTAGCTTCATTAGAATAATACTGCTAACAAATAAGTTTATTCTGCTCCGTGCCACTGTGTTTAAAATGGTCTGGATTTGATTACAACTGGGCAAAAATACAGACTTAAAAATATTTTTCCCAATTCTTGGGGAAAAAAAAGTTATTTCCTTTTTTTATCTTTCATCTGTCATATTCAGTTTGATAAGAGGTTAATTTCTGAAGGTAAGAATTCATTACTCTCTTTTATATAATATGGATTATTAGAATTGCATTCTGTCTTTTGTAAGACCTTTTTAAATAAAAAAACTTAACAGTTTTTCCATTTTATTCTTAAAATAAGCATTATCCTGAATCCTTTGATCAGTGAATAAGTAAAAATAATGCTTCAACTATAATAGTAGTGTGCTACCATTCATAATAAAGGAAAGCCCTCCAAACAATGCAAAGCTATCTAAACATAATGCTTTGTGCAGGAGCCAGACGGGGGTAGGAATGACGCAGGCAAAACTGGGACACTTAGTTAGTGATGGTGGTGTGAGAATTCCTTCAAATCATGGAATTGTAGGATAGTTTGGGGTGGAAGAGACCTTAAAGATCACCTCGTTCCAATCCCCCCACCATGGGCAGGGACACCTTCCAATAGACCAGGTTGCTTGAAGCCACATCCAACCTGGTCTGTGGAACTCTTCCACAAATGGGTCATCCACAGTTTCTCTGGACAGCATTCCAATGCCTCACCCTCACAGTAAAAAATTTCCTCCTGACATCTGATCTAAATCTCCCTTCTTTAGTTTAAAGCTGTTCCCTCTTGTTCTGTCACTACCTGCCCATGTAGAAAGTTGCTCTCCATCATTTTCTGTAAGTCCCTTTTAGGTTCTGGAAGGGGCTGTAAGGTCTTCCTGGAGCCTTCTCTTCTCCAGAGAAGAACAACCACAGCTCTCTGTCTGTCTTCATAGGAGAGATGCTCCTGTCCTCTGATCATCTTTGTGGCTTTATAGAAAGCAGATTTTAAACTTTCTTCTTTTCAATAATAAATTTTCATCTATCTGTCCATTATAAACCTAGTTATATAACCTCAATATATTTTTTAATTAGAGAAATATGTTCTGAAAGAGGGTAGATTAATTTCCCTAGATTTAGAAAGATGAGTAAAAATAAAACTGAAGTATGATGAGTATTCGTGTAATAATTTTAGAAACTACAGCAAGATTATAACTCGTTTTCTTTCCTGAAAGAATGTTGCTCTGCAGAGACAAGAAATGGAGAAGAGAGGTTCTTTCTGTAAAGCATATTTTGCCTGAGGTTATGGAAGAAGCCAGGAAAGGAGTTTTGAGTTTCCCGAATCTTAAACCCATCCTTTTTTAGCTAATCTAAACTATGCTACTCTTACCCTGTTGGGCTCTGAGTAGTTTTTCTTTGTTGGCAAAGGAAATATTTTTCAAACAATTGCATACACTTATCTGGACTCTGTCTATAGGATAGTCTTCATGGACAGACCACTTTGGTAAAAAGTTATTAATGAACCTTCATTGTTAAGGATTGGATCCCGGCCAGCTGCTTAGTGATTAAAGTTTAATTGCATGATGATTAGTTTTCATTAGTAAGTAATTAGCATTTAACAGCATCCTTGTATTGCTAAAGCTATGGACAAGCTTAAGTGGCTTGAGCCATCTTAAGGGAGAAGGTCTGTAGCTGGAGATGTGGGCACAGAGCTGTTCAGGGAATATGGGAGTGAGAATTCTGATGTTAGCTGACCTCATCAGCTTGTTCCTGCTGCAGCATTAAGCCAGGAGGAGGGATGGGAGTGGGGAATAGAATAGAACAGCACAGCCCGGACGTAGGGCACAGAGAGTGGCTGTGGATTAGCCCATGTGGAGAGAGTTACCAAACATAATCCTCTTCCTGAAGGGGCCCTTTGAAGTTTTGAGTTGCTCTCGCAGTAACGCTGGTTTTCATAGTCTAGTCCCTTTCCTTGCAACAACTAAAACTCTTTTTCTGAATTCCCCCCTGAATTGGTGAATTTCCCATTTTTACTGTGATAGCAGTCCTTGATTGCTTTGTGCCACAGTGGGGTAAATTAGGAGAAAAATGAGTGCAGGGCAAGAGCTGGGGGAAGTGAAATGGGTGAGGGTAGAGGGAGGTAGGAGTATAGCAAAAGGGCAAGGCTCCTTTGCTGTTAAAAGAGCGAAGAGTGTCCCATGTAAACCACTTCTTCACTGAGGAATCTGTTGTGAACGTGAAATATGGTGATAATTTCACGTAGGCTAAATTAGGGTTGTTAGGAGCCATTCTTCTCATCCACGCCTCTCCTTCTGACAGCAGTGTGACTGAACCAAGTTACGTAGCTGATCTGGCCAAGAAAATTCCCCCCCCCCCTTTCCATTTTTATCAAGCTAATTTTTTGGCTGGACTGGCTCTCTTGACTTTCCGTGTCACTACAGATAGAGGGAAATGCGAAGCACAGGAGGGGGCAGCAGATTGTGCAAGAACAAACTGATGACTTAAAATGATTTGGAAGTGAGTGGCCTGGTCAAGATCATGGCTTCAGATAGACAATTTTTCCAGAATGATATTACTAAGTATCCAAAGTAGCAAATTCAAAAACAGATGCAGTTTTAAAGTTTGTCTAAGGTGGATCTCAAATGTATGTATTTATTACTGATGCCAAGTACGTCCATCTAGTTGTCAGACATATGAAAAGGTAGGGGGTTTTTCTTTATTGTTATGATTATTGCACAGTTTAGAAGCACTAGGGACTGGATACTCCCTCCCCTCTGCTGGCTTAATTTGCCAGCTGGAGTAGCCTGAAGCAGACATTTCCCTTCAGCTAAGAGGAGTAGAGTAGCTACAGTTTCTTTTGAGGAATTCTAACAGTGCTCAGGGTGTGACTTCAGTGGTGTAGATCTACTTAAGCTGTCTTCAGACTTGCTGAACTGTTGGTAAGAGGAGGTGCACCAGTGTAGGACTTGTCATAAAACTCATGGACTTGGCCAGCCCTGCTCAAGGCACAAAGAGGGTTCTGAGGCGCACAGCCCACTCAGGGCTCTGCGAGCTGCAGCTGCACTGTTTGTCACCACCTGAGCTACCAGTGGTAAAAATAGATTGTGTGTGTGTTCCTGAGGCCTGGCTGTACAACTGATTGTAGCATAAATACATTCAGGTCTTATCTCAACCAGCTGATTGTTGTCTTGTGTCATAAGCTTTCCTTTTGTTTGAGAAAATACTAAAGGCTAATGTAAAAACTGGTTGCACAGTCTTCACTCACTAATGATTCCTCCCCCCCCATTTCTAGCTTTTGCATGTTTTCGTTTGTGCTTAGGAGACTGAACTCTGCTGTACGTTTCTTTCCCATGGCTACTCATTTCACAAAATGGTTTTGTTGTTACTTTGCAGTAGACTGCTGTTAATTGCAGCTTTTCTTGTGCCTCCAACCCCTTTATTCTTACTGAGAACTCATGCTTGCTAAGTTTCAAAAGTTACTGATGATTAAAGGCAACTGACCAGCTTCATAAAAGACATACTGCTAGGGGAGGGGAAGGAGGAGGAGGGCGTCCTGGCATGAATCTCTGAAATGGGGACTTTTTCTAAAGGATACTGCTGCTCAATGTGAAACTTAAAAGGAAAGTAAAAAAGGTGGGTGGGCATGGGAGGGAAAGGCAAGTTCGTGTACTTGAGTTCAGATTTGAGAGCTGTGAACTTCTCAGACTTTGTGCTTGTGCTGTCAAAAATTGACTGCATGGCCTTTGACAAGTCATTTAGTTATTCTGTAAAGTAGGCTTTAAGACCACTTATTTTGTGACCATTTGTAGGGTGCTTTGAAAATTGAAAGTACAGCATATGTTTAAGTTGTCAGTTGTTCTCGGTTAAATTGGAATATTAGGGAGCTGATATGAGGTTTCATGTTTTAGTTGCATAGATGTAATGGGGGCAAGCTAAATTTAAAGTTTGTTCATGTATCACTTAGAGTCAGATCCAAAAAAATAATTAAAAAAGAATGTTTTGTTACGTATTTCTTGCTGTTAGCTTTTTCTCTTCTTGTAGAAAGTTAAAATGATGAAGATACTAACAGCAATGTAGTGGTACCATATGTAAATTCATTATACTGTTAAGTGTTTTCTGGGGGACTAATTCTTCGTGTTAAATTGAATCACTAAAATTTCAAGATTGACACAATTCATAACTGGTGCTTTCCAGAAAACCGGCATTATTTTATTTTTTTAGTGTTCGTTTTAGGAAATCATTTAAAGTAGAAAATTCCAATACTCGCATTATAGGTACATAAAACTCTCTTACAAGGTTTTAATGCAGTCCTAACTCCTGTACTTTAATTATTCCTCCTTTGAAGTGTCATATGTTATCATTGGGGAACGTAAGGATTCTTTAGTGATGCCACGTGGTACTGTTCTTCTAAGCAGAAACTTTCAGAGGCAGAAACTTCCTGGGGAAGAGGAGGTATGAATAGTTACCAATATATTCAGTTTCCTGGACAAATAGCGTCAAGGATAATGCCAAAAGAAGAATTGTCTGTTCTGAAGCTGTCTAAGAAGAGTTTGGTGCTGACTTCCATTTCTGCTTTTGGACTAGGGCCTCCAGAAAATGAAGGAATAAGGAGTGGGAAGAGGGTGTGTTTATGCAGAGTAAAAAGAAAAACAAAACAAAAATGCCTGTATCCTTCTATTTCTGCCTCAGGTGGAAAAAAAAGTTCGAAATTTCTCTTTGATCTTTCACAGTGACTTATTTCTAGCAATCTATGGCTCATCCCAGTCCTTTTTTCTTACTATAGATTGATCTAGATTTATAAATCTGAAGGTGTGGCTTGCAAATGGATAATGTTACTGCCTTTACCATGATTCAGCAGCGTTCTTAGCCCAGAAGATCTTCATTAGTCCTCTTTCCCTTCAGATCTGGGGAGAAGCACATCTAATCCATAGCTGGGGGAAGTTCTTCCCCTCGGAGAACCACATTGAGTCTGTCCTTTAGGGAAACAACTGACACTACCTCAGCTGCTTTGTAATATCCAGCTGGAATGCCATCCTGTCTTGGACTGCTGCTATTTATATTTTCTGCCTCTTCTGAAGTGCTGCTAGCTCATGCAGTGTTTTCCTGTGTTGTCTCTGGCAAGCCTACAGATTGTACATATTCTTGAATAAAATCAGTTTACAATTCATGGAAAGTACCTATTATTGCAATGGGCAGTTTAAGTAGCACATATATCATTATGGTTTGTAGGGTTTTTTTCCTGATGATTATTGAATAGTGAAGGAACATATTCTTGTCTAAACCCATTCAGATTTTTGGCCAGCAAACATTATTTTACACAGAACACCTCTATATCTGAGGACTTCATCAATGTGTTTTAATAATTTGTCTAGTTTTCCTCTACTGTGATTGATTATTTTTTGATATGGTTCATGAGCTTGTTTGTTGGTTTTTTTTTAAATGCTGATATGTTACTTGATAGCATATCGCTGAAAAGAGGTGTCCTGACTTGCAGGCATTTCTCCTTCCACAAGCATTGCCTTTACCTCTTCTCTTGGATTCCTTCACCTGCTGTTGTTGCTTATCTTGGGCTGCTTTTTCTCAGTGGTAGCAACAGCCACTAGTGACCTGAGGAGTACTGGTGTACAGTTTGTTACTCCTTATTATAGCTCTACTGCCAACTACTGCTGCAGTGGCTTTCTGCAGATTCTGTTGTCTTCTTGCTCTTTCTCAAATGATATTGAATAGTATTTTTGTTTGCTACCCTTTTCCTAGAGAGACAAGTTGTTTATTTTCTAGTAAGATGAGCTAAACTGTCATTTTCACTTACCTACTTCTTTCACATTCATCTGCCAACCTTCTCTTTTCTTATGCCTCAAACAGAAGTTACTCATCATTATTTTATCTGCCTTTATCCTGCTGCTTTTTCTTCTTTCAGTTTCAAGAATTTAAGATCCTCTTCCAATCAGAGTATCCTGGTTAATTTTATAATTTCCTAAGTGAAGTGCTTCACTTTTGTAACACTGTCCATTTACGTTTGTTTTTCTTCACGCCATTTCTTCAAAGCCCTTCTTGTCTGGGATTTGTGCTGAATAATTGGATATGCTTAGCCTGCTGCTGTGATGGACTCTGCCCAATGCTGCTGGCTCAGTCTTACCATTCCTGTTTCATCCTTTTGCATCCACCAACGCTTTGTTCTGTGTTACTGAGGTGTCTTGCACAGTGGGGCTCTGTTTATGTGAGGGCTTGCACAGATCATTACAGGTAATGACAAATGAAGTATTTCTGTCCGGTGTTACGAGTCTCTGAGTCATTGGCAGGGGTGGATTTGTGCTGTGCCCTTTTTCCTGTCAGGTTGTGTTGATATGTAGTATCTTGTCAAAATATTTTCCATTTACAGTTTGCTTTGATCAAAAGCATTTTCTTATTTTTAAGCCTTTATAAAGATTTCATTTCTGTTGAATCCACTGCTCCTAAAAACACATTGATTATTATGTCCTTAGCAAGCCAGTCCTTTTTTTTTTTTTCCTTTGAACCTTTTAGTAAATATTAAGCATCATCTCCTTTTTCTTTGATTAGAGAAAAACTGGTCCTGTCATGCAGTTTTGCCTCTTGAAAACGAATTCCTAGAGTTTATTGCATTTTCTTGTTTACATCAGGTTTGTTCCATTTTTGTGGCATTCCAGACATTAATATTCAAAGCTATTGCTTTACAGGGGAGAGCTTCTGGTAATGATTTATCCAAATTCCTGACAATGGGGATGTTGCTTTGTTTTAAAGTAACTACATGCTCTTGTTTTATGCTGTACTTGGTAGACCTTGCACTAAAAAGAAATTCACCGCATCTTTGGGTATTTCCTGTAATCGGTATCCAAGATGGCTGGGAAAGAAATCTAGTGCTGCCAGAAAATCCAACTGGAGTAAATGCTCCCTCTTCCTCACTGTGTTGTTCCCACAACTCTGGCAGTCCTTATCACATAATCACTGCTTGAAAATTTGAATTTCTTCTTCCTCTTTTAAGTCTGCTTTTCTATCTTTCAGACCTTTTTGTAACTAAATTGCTCCTATTGTTGCATGTTTAATTCCCCAAATGAATAGTCAAGATAACATAAACTGTATAATTTTTTCTGCTAGACTTGCATACTTTAATGAATTCAAATCCCTATACTTATAAGTGCTTTTCTGAAATGTTTCTCTCATTTGGGGTAGCTGTTTGTCATCAAAGGAAATAAGATTTACGAGTTTCTTGGCTTCTTGCACTTGGTAGTCTGTGTATTATTTTAGTATTCCTTTTAAAATATGAAATGGCTACATAGGTGTGTACATAGCCTGCTTAAATGGAATTAAACATGCTTTTCTAGCACCATTTAAAATTACTGGTTTTGTTAATTGTGCTAAATCTGTTTTAGTTAACCATCAGTTTACTCTTTAAGGATCTAACACCAATTCTGGTTCAGTTACGCTCCGTCTTGATTTCATTTGTTTTTTTTCTTCTTCCATTGTTTGAGAGATGGGGAGCATTTATCCCCCTTTGAGTCTTACTCAGCTTTTCACCATCTCATATGTTCATGCACATTTAAGCCTTTGATCACTCCACCAAGTGAACGAAACAGGCTTGTAAGGAGCACTGAACATGAATTTATCACTTAGATTGAATTTCAGCCCTTTTATATAGTGTTACAATTTAGCTCAACCTTAGTGTTACGGAGGTAAGACTGAAGAGTCTTAAAATCTTGTAACCAAACAGTAGTTTTTGTGTGCCTTTTTAATGATCACAGTGGCTTTCTGTTGTTCATTGAGGAATTTCACAGTCAAATCTGGTGGTCTTCAGAAGAACTGCCATTCCAGACACGTGCCAAAAAGTACATTTTGTTGTGGTGTCCTGCCTCCAGCGATGGCCGCCTCTTCACCACTCCCTATATTCAGAGATTTGTAGTAAACCAGGCATGTGCAGGATGATGATTGCATATTTTCTCCCTCATTTCTGCAATCACAGCTTTAGAATCGCTGCTTTAGTATCCCCGTGTTTACCAGGCAGAGGTATCCCTATCCTTGATGAACTTGTTTTTGAACTTGCTTATCTTTTTGCAGTGCAGCATTCTTGGGCAGTGACTTTTATAGTTCAATTGCTAGTTGAGTGAAAAAAGCAGATTTATTTTACATTTAATCCTGCTCTTCCTTCTTGGAAATGGCTAAGAATCATTCCTTTATGCACATCATCATACTTGATTTTGGAGGTCTCAATTGCCTTTCAGTTACCTCTTTTCCAAAACACTTAGACTTTTTTCATATGGAAGCACTTGATGTTCCTAGTTATCTCTGTGGTCTGTCTGTTCATTTTTTTTCTAATCAGTTGTATTTTTTTATTAATAGAGCAATCAGAACCATGCACAACATTACGATGTCAGGATACTACAGGAGTAACAGGTAGACATAATGAAGATTTTGGTTTCATTATGGATTTCTTTTTTTAATAACTGCTTATGTTCTGGCTGTCTTTTTTTGTTTTGTGGTTGCAGGGACTACATGATGTTTCTGTTCAGGATGACTACGAATACCGTCCTATGTTAAGCTAATTTATAGTTTGTCATCATGTGTATATATAGGTGAAAATATTTTCACCACATATATCACTTTGCACTTAACAACGTTAATTTTCATCTCCATTTTATCATGCAGTTATCCACGATTGTGAGATGGTTTTGCAGATTTTTACTATTAATTTGAGATCTGACTACCCCAGATAATTTTACAACCTTCACAAGTTTTCACACCTTATTGTTCATCCCTCCTTTCAAGAGTCTGCGTAAGTGCAGTTGAATAGATTTAAGTGTCTGCGTACAACCTTACAATTACTGCTGGCAAACCATTCCTTGTTAAAACTGAACATTTCTGTTCTTGTTACTTTCTATTTTCTAGTTGAGGGAAATAAAATGCCCTGTTCTTAATTTCAAGTGCTTCTGTGGTACTTTAATCAGTTTTGTATGTATTGAATAGGATTTTCCATTTTTAAGACATTTTCCAGCTCTTAAATTTCTTGTTGTGGTTTTTTTTTTTTCTATGCCATCCATTTTGAGCTGCAGCTTCCCTTTGTGCTTGAGCAGCCTGTGCAGCACTGCAGTTCTGACTTTTTACTGTGTTTCCCAATGCAGCTTTATTAGTGTGACATCTTCCAGATCGTTGATTTATCCGTTTGCTGAAATCATGGAATCTAAATTTGTCCTTCGTTTCTTGACTTGAAGATAGCTGCCCAATTTTACTTCAAGACTACTTTTCTTTATTATTTACTTGATTTGCTTGCTTCAGGAGTAAACCATCATTGGGAAGAGATACCTTTTTATAATGCAAGTTTAAAGGCTTTTATTTTTTTATTTTGGGGTTCATTTTGCTGATATTCTCTGCCTGGGGTTTTTTGTTTGTTTGTTTGTTTGTTTGTTTTTGTTTTGTTTTTTTTTTTGATAACTTAAAATTGTTTGTCAGGAAATGGAAACTAGTAATTGTGTATCCTTCAGTACTAGTTGTTATCTCTAGCCGCACTCACGTAAGCAAATTTTTTTCATTAACCAGAATCTGCATATCAGAGTGAAAGTGCCCTTTTGCTCTCCTGTTTCCTAAAAATATCTGTCCCCCTACCCCGCTTTATTCATCTCAGTCCCTTTTTGCAGCAGTCTTCCAAAATCTCTTATTCCTTTCTCCTGGAGCAAGCAGTACAAGTATTTTTTTAGCTTTTCTTATAGCTTGTTGGAGTAAGTTGTCTCTCTGCATCCCGCTTTCCAGGAAAGAGAATGCGGCTGCCTGCTGCTTCTGTTGCCCTTTCGCCTGGATATTAAATCCGAGCCTCTGCCGAGCCTGCCAACTGTTTAATCAGAAATAGTCAGAGTGCCCTCCTTCCTAATATTGCAGCTGACTCTGAAATCCTCATTATCTTACATCTGCATTTGTGCAGTGCAATTATACACAAGCAATTATTTTCCTAAAAGCTTACCATTTAAACAGACGAAGGAGAGAGTATGAAAAATGCATATAACGTGTAAAGCCAAGACTTATACCTGTATTAATTAATGCCACATATATTTTACTTTTTGCTTGCCTTTCTTTGTTAATAACCTTCAGTTGTTGCTTTCCATTTTGTTCCACTTATGCACTGTTGGCACTGGTATGCAAGAAGGGGGAAAAAAAAAGGGGATGCCTGGAAAACAAAGCAAAGGAAAAGGAAAACAAAGGAAAGGAAAAAGTGGTCATTGAAAGAGAGGAGGTCAGAGTGAGGTCTGAGTGTGGGGCGCAGGTGAACAAAGTAAAAGAAGAAACCCATCAGCAAGAAAAGGCTCTTTGGATTATAGGCAGCAGAAAATATGATACAGTTGCATCTGTCGTGAATATCCTTGCTTAAACTGACTTGCTAATTGTTCAACAAGAAAGATAGTGGAGGAGTTGTCTGAAAACACCTTACATTAGTGTTAGGCAGAAGCAATTAATTTCTGCTTCTAAGCAACTGTTCCTGTGGCTGCCCAGAATATGTTGGAAGGGCTCGTCTGGCAGCTCCCATCCTCCCACCAGTAGGATACCAGTACTCCAGTATTATCTCTGTCAGTGCAGAGCCAAAGCGAGGAGGTGAGTGTTTTACTTGAGCTGCTTGGGGCACTTTTGGGGCACAAGCCTAGGACTTGTGCTTGGCTGGGAGGAAGAAGATCGGTAGGTAGGTAGCTCAGGGCATGTTTCTTTTAACACCTGCGTGGAGTTGGGTACAAATCTGAGGGAAGCAAAGAAATGTACTCAAAAACCAGACTCCTATTCATTTACATACAGCAGTGTGATATCAGAATTCTGAGTCTACTCTTTTTAGTAGTGAAGGAGTACAACTTGCAAGGGGGGACAAGCCAACCCTAAAGCAAAAGAAATATAGCTGGTAGATGGTGGAGCATTTTAAATGAATCCGAGCCACTCCGCTGCTGCTGTGGTAGCTGTCCCCCAACTCTTCACACTTCCACGTGGGGTGTTACTTCATTTTGGTAGACAGAGAATGATGAGCTGTAGCAAGGAAGAAATGGGCTGCTAATAGCGTGGAGGGGTAGAGACAATGTATCTGGCTCTAATACTATTGATAATTTAGTTCAAGGGATGGAGTGTCTTTTCTAAATAGCACTTTTCAGTCTCTCCAGCCTATTCTAAGTGAGATATATGTGCCTTGTGGCCAGAGATGAATTGTGGAGATAGGACCTCTGAATCAATCTTTGCTGTGTGGTCTCTTTTTTCCTTTTTTTTTTTTTTTCTTAATTTAAGCCAGGAGTTGATTAGATGCCTGGCAATGATTACTATCCATTGGCACCTCCCGTTGGGAGCACTCTCCAAGTACCAGCCTTCAGCTCTTTCAAGCAGGGGAGGTTAAGCAGGCTGCTTACTGAGCAAAAGGAATTTCTCTTCCCTTGAGAGCTTGAGTGCTGTTTCCCTGGCTAAGAATGCTATAATTCCTTTACAACTGACAAGCAGGCTGCTACCATCTGCTGGCAAATGGCTGTTGGATGGTGGAGTTTGGGTGAAAATATGCTCATGGACCAAAGAGAATGATTAGTGGTCATTATACCCAATTCACAAATTTTCTGTATGAAGTTCTGCGGTCTTATTTTGGTTTTAGAATGTTTACTAGTTGTAGTGTACATAAATTCGTAAGATAGGTGTTCTAACCAAAGCCACAGAAAGTACCAGTAGGAACTGTGCATCTTTTTACCTTTTAAAGCACAGCAGCAATGTCTTGTAAGAGAAGACTGAGACCATCCAGAATTTTTTAAGCACTTTTTTCCCATCTTTATGGAAACACCTGGGTGTATTTGGAAACCATGTGGCGTTACGTGATGATAGTGTCTTTCAAAGATTAGGTGATAGACTCATAAGATGTTTTAGAACCATACAGCTTTGTAGTGTGTCTGCTTTGTGCAGTCACTCTATGGTGTGTTAAGAAGGAACAACTCAAAAGAAAAGAGTAGTTATTGTGTATGTGGTTCCCTCAGCTTCCCTGGGAAGCAGCAGATGGTCGAGGGTCCCGGGAGGTAGAAGAAATGGGGCCATTAGACTGTCAGTGGCTTGTGAAAAGCAGGAGCATCTGCCAGAATGGAGACTTGTTCAGCAGCAGGGGAGCCAGCAGCAGCAGATGATCTCTGCCTTGAGCCGTCAGTGGCATAGTAGTCCTCCGGGGAATTGCTGTTGTGGGCGTGTAGCTGCAGGTAACCTTGGTAAAAATCTCAATTGGTCTGCCAGACTGAAAAAAGGGGAAATAAAGGCTTGATGCTCATGCTCTGCCATCTTACCTACTCACTTTCACTGTCTAATCACTCCTAACTACAACCAGTTTGAAAGCATTCCGTACCCATTCTCTGTTCAACATTCGGAAAAATGCCTGTCATGTTTTTGCTGCAGGTTTCAGAGTAGCAACATGAACCATGCTAGATGCAGCAAAGAATAAATTAACTTCTGGAAAAGTACAAAAAATTTTGCTAGGGGTCTTGTTTTCAGTTGTATCACACAATGCACTCTTAAGACATGCCTTTTTAGTGTTAAGAAATATTTTATACAGCTGCAGTTTAATTTCTGCTGCTGTAGTTCCTATGCTGTTATTGACTGCTCTGTACAGGACACAGTGTTCTGGGGAAGAATGACCTTCTGTTGCAACAGTGTGATGGTACTTAAAAGACGCGATAAAGTGGGGAGGACAGAATGCCTCTGAGGAACAAAACTAGAAATTCATATCTGCAGTCAAAAAGAATAGTCAATTTGAGTTCTATCCTGTTAGAATGATTAATGTCAGTCAGCCACATCTAAAAGCAAGAATAAAGCGTACAGGTAAAGAGCTCTGGTTCAGAACTCCTCAAGCTGCACTTCATGAGTACTTGGCATAGGTGAATCTGGGACTGTTGCCAGTACATAATACCCTTCTAGAGTTGACTTTGTAGCCAGGAAAAAACATTCTCTATAGATGAAACTTGGTTTTACTCCCATGGGAGAGTGAATTACATTGCAGTTTGGCTAGCAATCCGTATATCTTGGTGTGCATTTCAATATTGGTTTACAGACTTTTTTTTTTAATCTTTGGAAACTAACATGCTTGTTCTGACGGGCAAAAATAAGCTGCTTGCATGTCTTTTTCTAGGCCTTTGGGACACTTCCCTTACATCATAAATACTGCAGTAATTTGTCATGATACACATTCAGTGCTTAGAAGATAGACACAGTTTAGTAGGGGGTGCTGAAGATCAGGCTCGGGATGCTTTGGCATACCCGAAAAGAGAAGTCGTTATTCAAGACTGCAGTTGTAGATGTCACAAGAAGTGACGTCTCACAAGCTTTTCTGTTAGTTACATCTGCTTTGATTCGAAGAGGGCCACCTGGTTTCTGGCTGGAGCTAGTTTTGCTTTCATCTTCATTCAGTCATTTAAATACAAACTATAGTCATCTCTGCATAGCACAGAATACTAGGAGGAGCCATAAATGTCAGATATTCTTAGTGGGTTTGGAAATACTGTAATCAAACCTCTGTTTGCTATGCAGAGTGAGGAACTGCGCTGTGGCTGTTAGTTTTGGCCACATCTATTCTCCAGATCCCCACTGCAAGATATATGCTGATCAGGGATGTGAAGAAGTGTGATCTAGTGGATGCAGCCACCTTGGCAGATGAGCCTCCCTGTACCGTGAGAAACCCATGCTTTGTCCGGTGCCAGGAGCACTGCTGGGCTGAGCACATCTGTTCGGTGTGCTCTACAGGTGTAGCTTGCTGATAGCCTTTATAGAGCACATGTAGTTTGACACCAGCTTTTCCAATAGGAAAAGCGTTCGTGGATCGTGTCATCAGCTCACTGTGTTCAGTCAGTGATCGAAGGCAGCTTCTCACAGCCTCTACTCAAGATGAACTGTCCCAGTTATGAGGCCTTGCGGTGTTGGCCGTGTTCATCAAAATGAACAAAATTCACGTATTTCTTAAGTGTGACCCAAAAGTTATTGTAGGTTGTCTTTTCTTTTTCTGCTAGTAATTTATTTGCATTTTAATTTTTAAATAGTAGCAGGCTCTTAGCATTTGGTAAATTCTGCCAGATGTGGCTATATCTTTTTAGAAAGGAAAGATGTCAACCTGTCAGAAATTGGTTTTCATCAGAATCTTAGATTAGTTAACAAAAATCAGTTACTATGTAATTCAAGAAATAAAATTGCTGTCTGAATGAGATGCACTCTAGGCTTATTTCCTTAGGTCATTCCTTAAGTTATTCAGGATGAAGTAAATGGGTGAGAGGCTTTCATTCTGCTGCATTTCCATCTGTCTGATATTATGGTTAAATACATCATTGACTAGTTGAGCTAATGGGATTTAACTAATGAAAATTGAATGTGGTCATCAGATGAGTCTGAGCTACTTTGACAATAATTGTATGAGCATCCTTGTAGCACTACAAGTGCTTCTTTTGGAGATGTGCCATTTCTGTGAAGATGAAGTGTTTTCCCATCATGGCATCTTCTCCTCCTCTAGATAAACCTTTTCTGATCACCTGTGAAAAAATGTTCAACTTGGCCTTGATCTTCTTCAGCTGCTACTGATAATGAAAATGATGTAACCGAATTACTTTTACACTAATGGTGTCTTATAAATCATTATTTGTCATGCCAGTTCCCATTTTAAAGCTGCTGTAGATCCAAAAAAGCTCTTTTTCCTCCAATTTTAACACTGATGTCATTGTTAGGTACTGAAACACGGGCCAGTAAAACAGCTTTGAGAATTGTTTCAAGTTCTTTCTGAATGGCTCAACGTTTGGTATCTCTTACATGGTTAGCACAACTGAAAAGTTTGTAGTTTGAAAGAGGTTATATTGTTAACCTATTTGAAAGGCCTTTATTTGTATGGTGTGGAAAGATAAGAGTCTAACATTGTAATTAGTCCAAAAACTTTCGCTGGAATGTGGTTGATTCCCAGGAAAATACAGGTATTCAGAAAGATGATTGCAATCTTCATTGCCATTTCTTGGTTTCCCTTTCAGAAATGTTCCCATTGCCAGGAACCAGGAGCCACCTTAGGCTGCTACAACAAAGGCTGCTCCTTCCGATACCATTACCCTTGTGCCATCGATGCAGGTAGGAACAAATGACACGTTAACTGTATTTCATGTTTATTCAAATCATATGATACTGAATAATCTGAGGTACTTTACAGATTTATTCCCTCTCTGTTTTTCACCCTACTGTGAAGATAAAGTAATATAAATGGTGAGAAATGGCATCAGATAAACAGCGTACGGGAAGGCACTGGTACAAGATGGAACTTGTAATGAAAAAGAATCTTGCTGAAAGTGCAGAAAAACCTAGTTTGGGGGAATGCAGCTGCAGTGACTAAAATTTGACTGTAGTGTGAGAACTGATCACTCTTATTTTGCAAAAAATAGGAACCCTTTGTTAAAAGGGTGCAAGTTACCAGAAAGTTCTCCTTCCTAAGAAGCAGTTCAGCCAGTCTCTTGAGTAGGTTCAATTTTTATCATTAGACAAGCTAATAGCATCCAGACCATTATCTGCAGCTATGAGCCTGGGCTTGTGAATTGGTGGGTGACAGTTTTTCATGGAGATAAACTTTAGTCTTGGGTAAAAAAAATCTGAGCTCAGAATAAATAATACCTCAGAATTCCAGTCCCCTCTCACTCACTTCTCCTGTCATACAAAACTTACTCTGATAACAAGCAGGTAACATTCAAGATTAGAGCTCTTGACTGGCAAATAATTGCAAGCTTCCTGTTTGTTATTCCAATTCCGGAGCAGCCCGCTTGTTCACCAGCCATTTTATGCTGTTTTTCATATGTTAGAGTATTTGAAGTAGGTGTGCTCGTTTCTGGATGACTGTGTTGCACCTCTCTCCATGAAATCCCATCTTTTTGGAGATCTGCATTTTACAGTAACAGAAATGCTTTATGAAATTAGTATTATGGTGGAATACTATTAATACCACAGTGTAGATGGAGAATCCTTGACTTTACATGAAATAGGATGCGAAAGAACGATAATTCAGGTTGCAAAAAACCACACACTCAAAAAAATGCCAGAAATAAGAGTGTCTACCTAAGTGTAATTTTGGGTTCTTGGGAATGGATCTTATAAGATAGTAATCACTGTTTCCATAAGGCCCTGTCTCACCCTGTAGGATGAAGGGAACTCATTCATGAACAGGGTTGACCTTGCTGATGCTGTGTCATGCTTACTGCATATGATTCCTTCTCAGTTCTGAAAGTAGAACTGGGAAATTTTCTGTTTGTCTCTGTCACGCCTAAGAGTTTCATGAACACTAACAAACTTTTTTATGTACCATGTGTTGACACACGATGGTCAGTGAGATTTGCATTCATAAATTGTGGTTAGTATGTATTTGTTTCTGGTTTGTGACGTGCCCTTTTCAATACCATGAAAAAGCCAAAATATAGTGAACGTTCCCAATAGTTTGGGGTGCTTAATTTGAATTCTTGTTTTACTGGATACAGTATGCAGCATTTTCTGCATTCTAAATAAGGGTATCAAAATGAATATATTGTCCTTTTTCTTCAGCTATACCTTCCTCATTAACTCTACTCCACTTAAGGAAGTGCGGTAGGATCCTCCTGATGACAAATACTCTGTACAATCATCACTGATTTCCAAGAGCAGTTCTGTGTCATGCATGGAAGAGGCACTGTTGTGTACAAAACCTAGTATATAATCGTACTGTTTAGTCCATATTAAATGTAATGTAATTTATCTAATATATAATATGTAGAAGTGGGCTAGATTAAATTTGGATTTTTTCACTTTTGTCTTGACTTTGCAACCTTTGAGATTTTTTTAGAGCAGCTTTTTGTGTTCAAGTTCCAAAGCTGTGCTTACTTCATTTTCTTTCAATTTTGTTATGAGACATCATGTTGTCATGTGGCCATCTGTCAGAGAGCACAATTGCAAGCTAATTTCCCTCCTTTGAGTAATACAGCAGTAATAAATTGCAAGAGCTGCATGGAGATGGGATACTTGGACTGTGAGTTTCACAAACATATTTGAAAAATAGCAGAGGGTTTGGCAAAACTGGTGAGTCCCTGGTTTCACCCCAGGAAGAGTATGATTTAGTGAGAACAAAGACTTCTCTGGGGGTTTTTTGTACATTTTCCTTTCTGTATCTTCAGTCTGTCTGTCTAATATGTTCTCCACTCTAGTTCTTCATACCAGCCCCAGACCTTTTATCTAGTTGGTCTCAGGCTCCATTGTCTTTGTGAGACCCAACTCCTCCTACTCCTTTCTGACTTTTCCTTTGTCCAGTTTTCTAGCTTGGCTTCTTACTCTCTGCACTTACATCACCTCCTCTCCTCCTTTCTTGCTCCTAGCTGTTTTTCCTCTCTGGGCTTTCTTACTCCTGTTTGGTTCTCCTAACTTAACTCCTTGTTACACCAAACCCCACTAGTCCTGATTTGTTCTTGTATATTGTCCTTTATCTTCTCTATTTCACCTTTCTATGCCTTATCCCAATAGTCCTTAGTCTCCATTCTTCTGGCTGAATCAGTCCTGATTCGATCTTAGCCTCCTGCTGGCACTCATCCGTAATTCCTCGCTCCTGACTTCTAGTAACATGGGTCTCCTTACCCCTGCCAGCCTTCGTTTTTTCTGCAGTTCGATTGCCTTTCTCAGTAATGTTTTCACTTCTGCCTTCTGGACTAGTGCTCCCCATTGTGCAGTTTTGAAATGGTCACTTTCTTCCTTCAGGTCACTTGAGCCTTAGAAATGTCTCCTGACAGCTTCACTGCTTTTGGGTCTGGTGCCAAAATCTGAGGCCAGAGGCTCATTTACAGGGAAGACCTGCTCACCCCCAAACAGAAGTATACTTGGTGCAATTTTTGAAGCTAAAATCTAAGAAGCCTCTCCTGAGGATGTGCACATGAAAATCCTCCTTTCTCCTTTCAAGGAGTTTGTATTTGCTGATTTTGTGGTAGCTGGCAAGGGCATGCTTTAGCTAAAAGGTCCTACTGAAAATCAGGATGTGGTAGAGCTTTTCAGAGAAAAATTCCTGGGATGTTTAACATGGGCAGTGTAACTTTTTTCCAAGAAAGAGTTTTAAGGAAATCATTGGGCTACTTTAGCTGAAGTTTTCAACCAAAACAAATAGAAGAGCCCCAACTTGAAGTAGATTCTCAGCATTCAGAATTTCAGCCTGATGGTGTGACAGTAAAAGACCTTGTTTGCAGCTGGTTTTATCTGTGGGTGTAATCAAGCCATCTTAATCTACAGACACTCTTCCAGTAAATCTGTGTAAAAGATATAAACAAGCTATATGGAATAAGATTTGATTTTCATTTATGCCCAAGCAGAAAATGTAGGCTTCCTTGAGAAACAAATCAGCATTATTTTCTTTCCTCAGCCTGCTGTCTGACTATAAACCCTTTTTATTGGTTATGCAGTGCTACTGTCTTTCCTGTACTGAATCAGATACGGGTATTTCTTAAGTTCCTTGAGCTCAGTGGTAGTTTCATTTGAAGTCAACCGTCCTGCTTTGAAGGATGGTACCACCTTGCTTTATTTAGGATTTGTCACAGATCTGTTCTGAATCGGAAGTTTGTGTTGACACTTACAAGGGCTTTCAGGCTTTTGGAATATGTACGAAAGGTTTCATATCTTTAAAAAAAAAAAAGGTAAGAAAACACTTGCTGGAGTGTTTTTTTTAGGGTATGTTGACTCATACACATTTGGCGTTTGATTTCCTGTAGCATCCTTGGAAGTGACCATGCCCTAGCGGAGATGAAGTATTCATGTCGTAGTCCGAGGAGGTTGCAGTGTGAGCTGAAGCGTGTTTCTGCCCTTGCATCTATGTGGGTTAGAAGTTAGTCCCCTGTCAGTTACTGTGCCTCCTTTGAAAGGCGGCAGGTTTTTGGGAAAGGGCTGGAGGATGGAATGTGTCAAAATGACTCCAGTTTCTTGCAGCACTGAAGGCTGGCCCCGTGGTGCGATTTGGGCTCTGGCTTCTGCACCGATGGTCGGTTTTCAGTCCCACCCTGGTGAGGAGCCAGGCTTTGCACCGCTGTTGCTAATTGACTGCTATGCAAGGCACATGGTTTCATAAGTTGCCAGTTTGTACATATGGATGTTTTTACGTAGCCTAATTCAGCCTTTCTTTTAATCTCCTTTCATAGAAAATAATCTCTGGCGATATAGGGTGCAAGAGAGCTGAATATTTCCTGTCCATTTGCATAAAAATCAAAATCAGTAGTGTCACTTAAGTAATTTTTGTATGGAGATGATTGTGGTTAACGTTGTCTGTATTTGGCTTTTTGTCTGTCCAAATTTATGAAGAGCCTCTGATGTCTCAAGATAACTTAGTCCTAGGGATGTCTCCATGGAAACAGGATCTTTGTTTTCTGAAATTTTATATCCTCTCCCTCTGCTTGTTCCTCCCCACCTGGAGTCAGATCCTGATGGTTGCAGCATACTTGTCCCTACAACATGTATTGTAGGCAGTTCCACTTAAAAAAGATTTTTGACTGTAAATTAGGAAAAGCAAAATAAAATGAATTTTCAGAGAATAGAAATCCTGTGTCTTCACAAGTAACGTTAAAGATGAGTAACAGGCAGAATGCAGAAGGTGAGACAAAGTATGAAGCTTACAGAAGAATAATTGCTTCTATTAAAAATGTTTTAGGTTTTCCCTGACTACTTTATGGAGAAAAATCTGTGCAAACAAGGACAAGTCTCAGTTCTTTTCCCTTTCTGTCACAATGAGCTGATCATAGCTTGTGTGTCTGCTGACTTCATGATGAATTGTAATCTGTGATATAAAATACTTGGAACTGCTAACCAGAATCCAGGCCATCTTTGTAATGATGAACAATTTCTGCCTTATTGGTATTCAGATGATTTTCTACAGTGTACTGATGAAATTTTTCACAGTTGTCCTTTAATAGAAAAAAAAAATTGCAATTAATTGGATCTGCTATTAGTATTTGCAACAAAAATGCTGATCTGAGTAAGAAATTGAGCTCCATACACAGATCAGCCATGAGGTACAAGGTTTCTGGCAGTTCTTTCTCATCCTTGTACAGTCTTCCTTTCTGATGTACTAGCTAGAGAACTGCATTCATTACCGATGTTGGGTTTCCAAGAAAGAAGAAAACTCCATCCTGTTCTAACATACTGTGTATGTTTTTATGATTGCTCTGTATATTTTTGATGATTGCTGTATTATGCAGTGATAATTCATGCCGTAGACTAAATGTACGATTCCTGCCCTTATAATGAGAAAACATTTTATTTATTTCCTGTGATTTGCTAATGCTGCATTTGAAATTATCTGAGGCAAGATTAAGGGTTTTACTCCCCTTTCCTAAAATCTCCCAAGCAACTCAGCCCATTGCATGCTGTTTCCCTTTGATTCAGGCCAGAGGCATTCATGTTGAAACGCAGGCATTTCATAGCAGAGGGATGCTCTGCCAAAGCCTGGGTATCTAGAAAGCTTTTCCCTCAAGCTTTAGTTCCAGTCTCCTGCTGTCTGCTAAACTCTTCCAGCAGATTGAAACAGCAGGTAGCACTGGTTATGCTACATACTTAAGAGCGTTTTAAATTAGCACATTTTATTTACCATTGTGCTTCTTCACTTGCGAACTGCTGGGGTGGGTTGGAGCAGACAGGAGGTCACGAGCACCTTGCCGAATTCTGCCGATCGGTGTTGGTCGCGCTGAGGGGGTGATGGTGCTCCGCCCTACCGGTGTGGTGTGCCGGTCAGCCAGGCTCCCGTGAGAGAGGCCGCTGGAACAGAACAGTGTCAGACATTTGGGCAGGTTGAGAGGTGACCCTGCAGTTCAGGGTGCCCAGGGGAGGCAACTGAACGCTCTGAGGGAAGTGCTGCTTTTTCCCTTGGCTGAAGTTCTGGGAGCCAGCTCTCATTCCTCAGAGGCGTAGTCTGGGGGGGTGGATGAGAGGAGAAGCCACTCTTAGACTGGCAGTGCTGCTAAAGAAATGCTCTTCAAATGGCAGTATCGCTTAATTTGTTCCTAAATAAGCAGTTCTACATAGACGCCCCACTTCTTGCAATAGGTTTAAATCATTAATTGAACTGTTTCTTAGATCATAGAAGCTTCACATATTCGAGTCATGGAAGCAGATCCAAGAGCAGCATGAGTGACCTGACTGCCAGACATAGTGTCACAGTGTAAACTGATCACCAGGATTTGGGATTGCAGATAAACTGTATACACCCATACCTAGAGACACACACCCCTTCTCCCCCTGATGTTGGCAGGGCCTTGGGGTAAGGATGAAAGGTGATGATTTTGCTATGAAAAACAAGGATCATCTGTTCAAGTTGGGTGAATGTGTCTATCTTCCTTGTGCTGCAGCAAGAAGGTCTGGAAAAGCTGAATGGGACTGGGACACAGGATTTGTAGATTTGCTGTTATGATTCTTACTGCATACAGAGCATCGGGAAAACCAGGGATGCTTGGTAATCCGGACAACATTGTCACTTGGGGTGTTGAGTAATTTCGTTTGCTGAAACTTCGGGGGTGGAAGGGATGAACCTTCTAATAACATAGTATTCCTATAAGAGATCTCTGAATGAAAAATTTATACTGTGAGGCAAGATTAACACATGTCATGTATTATTCAAGTTGGTTTTCATTTAAAAAGTAATAAATTGCTGTCTTCTCCTCCTTTAGATTGTTTACTAAACGAAGAGAATTTCTCAGTGAGGTGCCCCAAGCACAAGGTAAGAATCCTATCCTGGATTAGACTTGTTTTTTTGCTGCCCTCTTCTGATTTTTAAATTTGGATTAGCAATTTTATACCTGGATAACATCTGCATTCAGATATGCTTTTAATGTGTAATTCTAGTGTAATTCTTCTGTGATGTGTGCTTGTGGTATGTGTTTGCTGGGGGCAAACATCAACTCAAGAAGAATACAGAGTTTAAGAAGATAAAATTTTTGTCCCATCTGTTCAGTTGTTCTTTAGATCCTTGATGGCTCTAGGAAGCCCAGCTTCATTTCCTCAATTCTGTGATAGAATCAGTACATTGCCTCGCTGTTTCTGTTTGAGTGCTACGTTGAACTGTCTGTGGTTTTTCTCATTGGATTTACTGAGGATGCAAGGACGAATTAAAATGGCTTATGGAAAAGTCCTTCTGGTTGTGGGAAACACCATTTTCTAGTTCAGTGGTAGCTATTAGACTGAGTCCTACCTTCAGTAAATCTGTTGGGTTGTTCTGTAGATCTTTGGCTCTTCAGAAGACTTCTGCCCAGGGTTTGGGTATCCTTAACTAAATGTCCCTGGAGCCTGCAAACACTGTGGTGCTAAGAACTGTCTGTATGGAAACAAGGTAGACAGTACGTACTCTCTTGTACTCATAAGCAATGGGATGGATACCGTGCTGGAAATGCCCCTCCCAGCCTGTAAGGGAGGATGCATCTCTGGCAGGCTGTGGATACCAGTCTTCAGTTTTAAATGCTCAGCAGTACCAGTTCTTGTGACCAGTTGGATACAATAGGAATTGTGCAAGAGTGGGGATGGCTTGTGCTGGAAAATAAACGATAATAGGGAAGAATTATATTGCTTTCTAGCGGGGGTTAGTCTCCATTTAGTTCGCATCTGCAGATCTCTTCCCTGCCTAGAACTAGACTGACATCTGGTGGTCTTTTGTCTTCACAGATTATCCTTAATCTCTCTTTTGTAAACATACAAGAATTAGTCTTGTGTTCCTTTCTAAGTGTTCTACCACAGAATGATGTATTTATACACATGTATTTAAAATGTGCTGGAAGATTCAGTGCACATTCAGGCTGTTATCCAGAATTGGCCTACTTCTCATCATATAAAAGAAAATAAATTAGTCTGCACAACTGTGGAATAACGTTGACAATGTACAGCAAGCTTAAATTGATGCATTAAGTGCTACAAGAACCTGCAGATCTTCTCAAACAAAAACGGGAAGGATGAGTTCCCTGTACTGTGGAATGCGACTACCTAAGTGCCACCCTCTGCCCAACTGTGGGTATTTGGCTAAAGATAATTGGAGAGTGTCCTGTTTTTGGCTGAAATGGTTATTTTCTTCCTGGTACTTTAGTTGCCAGCTGGGGCTTAAACCATGGCAGAAGGTTGTGGTTTTGAAAGCTGTTGTATTTTTGCTGCCCACTGCCTGAAGTATTGCAGGGAAACAGTGTTACACGGATGGCTCAAGTCACTGCTGCTGTATGCGAGCACTTGCAGTGATGGGGCTCCTTTCGGTGAAAGGAAACAACTGTTTCAGTTTCAGACAAAGAATCCAGCCTCCCAGAGAAGTTTTTGAGAAGGCATACAGATTTCTAAAATAATCTTGGGGGGTGAGAGGGTGAAAACTACCAGTTAAGTTCATAAAGGTACTTCATGAGGCAATAAAATTTTTAATTCTGCTCAAAACTATCCCACTGCAGATGGTTTCTTTGTTGCATCGAAAACAGAAATTCAATACCAGCAGCCTTTCTTTGTCACTAAAGTTTGTTGGCTTTTGCTTAGTAAAGACACGAATCGTTTGTTTGAATTCAAGCAGAGTTGTCTTTGCTTGGCTGTGACTCTGCCCTCACCACGTGTTTCACTAATCATTACTGGTTTGTTCCAAATTCTTCTGCAGTGCAGAATATAGGATCACTCTGCTCCTTTCATTGTAGTGGCTGGAAACGGAGTTCCAGACAGTGAGAAGGCAGGAACAGGAAGGTTGAAAAACATTGTTCTAGAATGACTGGAGAACAAATGGCATCAATTTTTTTTTTTTGCATTATAAGACCCTGAGCAATTGAGAGAAAGAAAGACTTTAAGACCGTTGAAAGCCATGCTTTTAGGTAACACCAGTTTAGCATTATTAGCTAATTAGTATCTGTCTAATACCTCACTCTTCTGTATTAATGGGTGGAAGAGCTAACTTTATAAATCCACTAGTGCTGAGTAAGTCCCCCAGTACTGTGCCTCTTGGCCCTCTTGCAGTCCATGCCTCACATCGGTAAATACACTTCATCATAATAAGCGGCTCCTGGAGAGCAAAGGTGCTTCTTGCCTCATTAACTGCGCTTGACACTTCAGGCATAAGCAAGCTAAGTCCGGAGGGACTGGTCCTGCCTTTCCCTGTGCTCCCCAGTGAGCTTTCCCATTTCCTTCTGTCAGCATTGATGCTTCAACCATCCATGTCCTGAATGTGCTACTTATGCAAAGCATCAGCTTTTATCACAGGGGAAACGCTGTCTGAAAACTAATCATCTTTTGAAGGGTTAGCTTCCTCTCGCAAATCCAACTGGCTCTGTGTCTGCCTCACAGCAAATGTGGTTGCAACAGACCAGAGAAGGATGCCGAGGCACTGAGTAGGCTATAAAGGGGATGGGATACCTCAGCTTTCGGTGGTCTGCAGTCTTCGATTGTCTTCAGCCATCTCTGGAGCAATTTTAAAGTGATGCTTCTCAGCTTGTTCTATCTTTTTGTGTTAAATTCTGTGTTTCTTAAAATTAACCAGGCTTTCATATCTCAAAACTCTTTACTTATGTGGAATTGCCTGCTTTTGTCTCAGGGAAAACTCTGTCTGAAAAATCTATGTCTGGTTCCAATACTGACTTCTCTTTCTCTCTCTCGCTTTCTGTATGTTCACTTTCCCTACCCCTGTCTTCCGTTTCTCCCTCATTTTCCTTTTCCTCCTCTGTTTGGCTTGCTGGTTCGTCAGCCCCTCCTTCCTTGCTCTCTTCCCTCCTTGCAGAACAAGATGGTGAAAGGCAGCCTCAGCACAGAGCAGTCGGAGCGGGGGTGAGGGGGGAAGTGTACTCCTGGGAATGGATATAAAAGCAAGCACAGGTGAGTTGGGGAGAGTTTCCAGTTTCCAATGCTGCCTTCTGGGGCTCCTTCCAGTGCCTTCCCCATTTCTGTGAAAAATTAAGGTGCTTTTATGTACAGATGATTTGTAATGATTTTTTCCCCCGCTACTATTCTGATCAGGTTAGTGACTTCACTTTTTTTGTATTTCTGCAGCGGTTCCTTCTGTTAAGCAGTGAAAGGCAAAGCTTGTTAGCTGTTACAACTGCCTGATTACTCTCTCAGCTCTCTCTGAGAGCTACTCTCTCAGAGATTTCAGTGGCAGAAATCTCCTTTTGTATGGTGTCCCTAAGGATCTGAAGGGGTGTTTTTGCAAGTCTCAGAGTAGTTAATAGTAAACTTCCCTATAAATAAATAAATTCCTTGAAGTATCTTAGATTCTGTATGTAAGGAATAATTAAAACATTAGTGAGTTCAGGATTATTGTAATCTAGGATTCCCCTGTTTTCTGGAAATGTAGATACAAGGATAAGTAAATTAGTCGTAGCAGGTGCCTCACTGCGCTTCCTTCCTGCCTCCTCCTCTGTCTAGTCCCAGCGTTCATGCAGCCATGTGTGAACTTGTTGGGGAGTTCAGTTTGTCTGAAACTGCTTTTTGTCGTGTTAGCATCTGAGCTGGGTCATTGTCCCAATCCAGTTCACTGTATGGCTGGGAAAATACACTGGCACAAGGAAGGAGTAGCACCCAAGGAACAGGATGAGGTTGGCATTTCATATTTTGTATTCAATGGCAAGTGCTCTGTTGTTCAAGTGGCAACAGGGTGGATTAAAATGAAATTTCAAATTAATATTTGTTGGCACCCTTTCCATGAAACTGCAGCCCAGGAAGGTCTCTTGCCTTCCTTTCACTGCTCAGTTGCGTTTCTTACTCAAGATAGTTGCTTCTCAGTCCTTTTCACGCAATCATGCAGGTGAAGCTGCTATTTCATGTCAGTTCTTGGAGCAGATGTTGATAATCCCCTTCCCTCACTGGCATTCTCTTTGCTTCCCAGGCACCTCCCTTACCTTAAAATCTTTCCTATTTTTGAGTTACGTGATTGTGAAATACTTCTAATGGTGTTCGCTGTGAAAGATGAGAGTTTACTTGGAAAATTCTGGGGGTTTAGTGCAGTAGCAGAAAACAGATAGTGTTTCATATAAACACTTTGTAGACTGACTGCTGACTTGGTTTAGTTCTGCTGTGTTCTGTGATTTTTCATTTTTAACAGCATTCTTTCTTGGCTTTGGAGTGTTGTTTTAACAGTTACCATGCAAACAGTATTTAACAGTATTCAATGTTTGAGTAGCTTTTTCCTCCCATGGTAAAGGTCATTGGGATTTCTTTAAGCTTTTCTCTTTTCCTTAAAGTGTAATAGGCAAGGTAATTCATTATGTTAAAACAGAACGGTGTTCTCACAGACAAGGTGCCTGTTACAACTGTTTAATGCTGGGGAAGTCTTATCAGTGATGGTTTTCAGGCCCTTCCTTTAAGGCACTGGTGAACTGTGACCCAGAGACCTTTGCACAGCTTTGTTTCCTGCATTATTTTCCGGTGCTAACTCTTTTTTTATATATCATAGGAATATATTGGCTTAAGACCTTGCAGGCTGTGGAATCTCTGCACCGTGTTCACTGTGTGTTCTAAACATCTCTCTAAAGTATCACTTCTTTCCAAATCCACTTTTGCCTCAAGTAGTTCTTATCTGAAGGTCCTATTATGCCACCCCTTTTGATGTTGAGAATGTCTTAAAAATTAAGTTCTCCAACCTGACCTTGCATTACAAAATATAAACCCCAAGCAAATCTAAAAGATCCAATTATATGAAAAAATATTTCTGTTGTATTACTGTGATAATTAAAGAACTGCCCTTCTGCTGGCCTTAGTGTAAGATAGAATGGTCTCTCAGTGAGATTTGAGTCCTGGTTCCCTCCTGAGCCCAGCAAGTTAAGAAAAATCCTGCATGTTGGATAACATCCAGGCAAGTCAGTGTATTCTGTCTCTGTTGCTTCTCTCTCCCTGAGCCAGTTGCCTCTAGAACATTTGGATCAAGTCCAGATCTGGAGAGTGACTGTGAGAGCAAGTCTGGTGCTCTGGATCTTGTCCAGGAAAGAGGAAGGACTCTCTCTCTGTGTTGAGCCTGTTTCTTCCCTGAGCCAGTGCCTAATGCTCTGGACCAGTTCCAGGCATGGGCATGCTGCAGTTGTACAGGAGCCAGAGACAGCAACACGGCCTTGACACTCCTTCAGCAAGGGCTCGCAGTAGCACAGTAATGAACACCTCAAAGGTCAGCTGTCTGAACTCTCTAGGAACCTCCCTGCTTTCCTCTTCAGCTGTAGCTCCACAGCTTTTACTCGTCAGGTTTTTGTACGTGCTCGCCTGACTCTCTTCGCTCTCAGCCTGGCACCCCTGGGTGGGGGACATTTGCAGCCAAGAGTTAGGCTTGCTGGGATGTAATCTAATTGATGTGCTGATGATGAGAGCAGCACTGACTTTTGTATCACACTTAGTTAGGGTTCCTGGAGCTTAATTGCCAGCTATGAATGAACATGGGTGTTACTTCATTCCCAGGCACACCTCTAATTCAGTTAACTGCTTTCCATATGCATCACTTATGTTGCAAGTTTTTTTTCCTTTTCCCAAGCTCACTAGCTGGTAGGAAGGGATTTATCTAAGTCATATCAAAGTAAGTAACTTTACTAAATAAATAAATTGTTGGGAGAAGGGAAAAGGGGAATATATTATTTCCAGCTTTGCTTTCTCTCTCTGCAGATTAAGAATGAGAACCATAGCTTAAAGAAATGAAATTGTGGTTTCTCTTTTGAACTGAGCTTCCGCCAACCTAGCAAGCTCCTGAAGTTCGTTTTCTCGCCTCAGGATTTGTGGACAGGGAGAACATGTGCCAAACACTTGGACATTTCCATATTTATGTTGAAAGACATCACAAGCTTAGTCCTTCCATGAACTGCTACCACCACCATAACATGACAATTAGAACAAAAAAGCAACATAAAGAAATATTACCTGCCCTCCAGTTAGTCAAACCACAGCTTTACCTTTAGCTGATGAAATGTAGCCATTTCCCAAATTTGGTTCCTGTGACTGGACTCCTGTAGTTTTGATACTGGTTTCACTATCCGCTGCATGTTCACTGGAAAGCACTGTTGGACGGTAGTGGGGTGACCTGTATATGAAAACACTTGGGTCCAGTCCCCGAGGGGCAGCATGGCATCCCAGAAGCTGTCATCACATTGGAACACTTGGCCCCTCTGTTTCCCGTTCTCACCATCAGCGTGAGGAGCGAGCACGCAGACAGCGAGCTCCTGTCTGGCCGCTGGCGGTAGCGGCTCTGTCAGAGTCGTGGCACGGATCATCCTGTCATCCTGGCCCTGCTCCATAACTTGGCTTGTTTGATTTTTTTACTGGTTGTTAAACTAATGCTTTTTATCCATGGGTTTGCTTTTATGAACTCCTCACCCTTGTGCTTCCATCCATTTTCAGTCCACAAAACTAAAGAGCTCGTGGTGTTACTGCTGTGGTAGGTGCTGAGTGGGTTTTTCCAAAGCCTGGGGTGCCTGGTGGCAGGCAGAGGGAAGGAACCATTCCAATGTTATTTTCGCTTTGTTTTTCAGGTTAGGCTGTTGAGATAAAAAGCGGTGGACATTCGTGACTGAATGGAATCTCTCCCACTGTGCAGCCATGCCCCCTCTCGACGTGCCTGCCAATGCCAGCACTTCCTTCATAAATTCTTACATCACACTCAAGACTGATGACATCACAGAATCTGACCAAGGAGTCTGAACCAGCTGTTTCCATGGACACAATCTCCATAGTGACAGTGGGAAGGGGAGGGGGAAAAAGGAAACAGGTGGGGGGAATTAAAGAGGGAGGGATAAATATATATATATATAAAGATCTATTTTTTAGTCTTGAAAGACTTTGTTTTAAATGAAAGGTGCGCTATATCCCTTTTGATGCTTTTGATTAAAATTAACAAAACCCCATATAAATTAAAAAAGAAACCTATAGCTAAAGTAAATATTAAACCCAAAATTAAAGCAAGGCTCACTGAGCCTGACATTTTGTGGGAAAGAATAGCAGAGCTGGGAGCACTGAAAACAGGACTCGTCTCTGTTCCTCTTGCTTTCTTTCTCACAACATCCAATGAAATTCCATTTTAAAAGGCAAATAAAATACTGATGAATTGATTGCAGGGTGTGGGAGGAAGGCTTGGATGGTTGCAGGTGATGGGGTGTCAGTGTTTGTGTCTGAGGGGCAGTGTTTTGAGAAACACTGTTAATAGTGTAAGCTTGAAAAACACCTGAAGACCCTTGGGTCATGAGACCCATGAAGCAAGAGGCTGCTGCCTGTTTGATCCCATACACCTCATTTGCATGGGAACAGCTGTCCCATGCGGGGCAAGGGAGTATCTCTCCTTTGTGGCAACAAAGTACACCCCCAAATCATTCCAAGAAGCTGCCTTCAGTTTGGAAGGCAGGTGAGAGGAAGTTGTGTTTTACCTGCCAGATTGGGGAACAAAAGTCTGAATGTTGGTGGAGTCAATGTATCTTCAAACTGACTGGGGAGAATCCACTTGGCCCTTCTTTTTATTTTATGTATTTGCTTTTCCTAAGGAAGGAAGAAGGAATGTCAGTGTAACAGCCTACACTATATGGTTATTTGGGGTGGGGTTTTTTTTTGTAAATTATGTAATTTTAAAACATTTGGGTTTAAGGAACAAAACAAAAAAAAATCATAATTTTTTCTTGTTAAGG
Organism: Oxyruncus cristatus; assembly: GCA_013399855.1. Taxonomy (NCBI): domain Eukaryota; kingdom Metazoa; phylum Chordata; class Aves; order Passeriformes; family Cotingidae; genus Oxyruncus; species Oxyruncus cristatus. The sequence goes on along the minus strand of VXAY01007492.1, from coordinate 323,334 downwards.
CCTTAAGAAAGGGGTTAGTGCATCTTTCAGGGGTCACTCTGCCATGGGAATAAAAATAGCTGTTTCACAAACAGTTTTATATAAAAAAAGCTTAAAAAAGCCAAAAAAACTAATAAACTTCATTTTAACCTTGTCTCCTTTTGTTTTGTGCGAACTTGATTTGTTTAAAAGGACAGAGAGAGACAGTACTATCTGCTGCTTTTTGGTTTCTTTGCCTTCATCGGTTCTGCCTTCAGTGATGACCTTCTGAACTGGCCCAGCGAGAGGAAGACCACAAAGGCTTTGAAAAACTAAAGCTTAGGATTTGTTTGATGTTCAGAGATAACGAGCCAATGACTGGATGAATTTTCTGTTCGTGTGAGTTGGTGGATTTTCACCAGGTCACTGACTTCTTTCACTCATAGAACAGTAGCATATCCTAGTGATATCGAACAGCGTGGTGTTTACTGGGAAGTCACTAGAGATAGGGATCTAACCAGCATGACATGGATAAAAAATGGGGTTGATATTGTGGGGAGGGAAGAACTATTTTAAAAGTTATGTACTGGATGCTTGCTCAGCTACTCGCATTTTGGAGTATTCAGCACATACAAATAAAATCTATGATAGCTCATATTAAGATATCTATTTTAACTCTATTTTTAAAAGATCGATTTAAAGATTTGGGGAGATAATTTGGCAGTTATTTATTTCTAGAAGTTGCTACTCTTACTCATAAGTATTTGGAAAGAAAGGCAGTCGTCTGCTTACTCCTTTCCCAGTAGCAGCTACTGAAGTTAGTATGTCCTTTACATTGAGAAATAGACCTGTTGTGATAAATGTCACTAATGTGTCCTGAATTGGTGCTGAAAATATTTAACTGCTGGTGTAGTCAGAAAAAAAATCATTTTTAGCATAGTTAATGTGATTGAGTAAATGACTTCTTTTCAACTGAATAAAAATTGTTTTTTTTTTTCATAGTGTCTGTTCTATTCTACCTATTCTAAAAAAAAAAAAAAAAAGAAACTTATTGCATTGATGCTTTTGGCTCTTCAGGGTGGTGTCATGCAGCAGAGGCACAAGGTTTTTGGGTAGCTGGGAGGGAGCCTTGGAGGTTTTCTGTGTGGGAGCCTGTGGCAATTGTGGAGATTCAATATTTCCTCGTGCACTGTGGTTGGAAAGTAGTGGGAGTCATGTAGAGCAAATAAAGAAATGGTACCACAGTTGACTCCATGGGAAGTATTTCTCAGTGGGGAGTGTTTAAAACCCTTCAGCTCAGCTGTGGCCAGAGATGGGGGGGTGGTCTCTAGCAGGGAGTGGGTCATGCATGTTGGTCGCCTTTCTTGGCCAAGTCTTTACAGAAACCGGAGCTACCACAATTCTAAAATCAAGCCAGGAGGAATTTAAACAATGTGTAATGGCTTCTTGGGAGAACCTGGAAATGATCCAGCACAGTCATAAAATCCAGTTGGAAATAAAAATTTCTTTTTGGCTGAGAAAATAAAGTGCTGAGTGGATTCTGAAAGCAGCTGTTGTAGAGAACGTTCACCTACTCCATCCTGCAAAAGCAATTAACGTCTTGATCTCATGGATACCCTAAACTTGAAAGAAAAGGGTTGGAAGTTTTTGCTAATTTAGAATTTGTGGAGCAGAAGTGACCTGCAGCAGAACATTGAAGCTCTGATTGTATATAAATGAAAATGAGCAACCTGCCAGCCCCTTGGGAATTACCTGTTTGGATGAGGAGTGACCTAATGAGAGTTTGGATGAGCTGGCTCGTTTTCAAAGCGTTTCTGCATGCTGTCTGACTCCCATCGGGATCTCTTGAAAGGAAAGAGACTTACACCGGTGTGGCGGTAATTGTATGTGGGGATTTAGCAGCGTTTCCGAAGTGCGTGGTTGCCATTTAAAAAGGAAGCTCCAGTGGGTAACCAGAGCAAGTCACCGGTGCTGAACAGGGTCAGAGGAAAAGATCACGTTTTCCCATGAAGGATATGCAATGGATTCAGCATGCAAAGGGTGTTTGTTGATGTGACAAGGAGAAAGGGACTCTTCCTGAAGAAGCTGACGGAGACCCTGGAATGTGTACAGCAAGCATATCTTGATACCAGGAGCTGCTGATTGATATATTTGTCATGGCTTTTTGTTGTGTGTTGAAATCCACACTTGGAAATCCAAGGCATAGACTCCGGGATTGTGGAGCATAGGAGAAACCAGTCTCAGCTGCCACTGCAGAAGGTGGTGACCATCCCACTAATTTGTACCTGGGGTTGTGATATTCTTGAACCTTCTGAAATGCTTAGAACAAGGCAAAGTGATGATGTGAAATTGTGTTGAAACAAAAAACATTCAGGGGGTCAGGGAAGAGCATCTGCTGAAGAATGTTGCACATCTGGTTCACGAAGTCCAGCTAATGCCAAGGTAAAGAAATACATTTTCAGTAGGACATGCATTTAAAAAAAGGTAGTTTGTTGAGATGTGGGCAATTAAATGACAGCTCTGGTATTTGGATTGTTTAATGTGCAGTATTAAATGTAATGTACATAAGAATGTATGCAAGGAATAATACCTTAAACTGGCACATTTTCCATCTGCAGGGGGAACATTTTGAGGCTGAGTTGGATATAAACTTTCTAAATTATCATGCCTATTAATGATGTCATTACATCAGGAAACTGCTGTGCTGTCTTGAGTGCAGTAGGTGTCCTGGATATGGTCCAAGAAATACTTGGTCCGAGAAATACTTGGTAGAGGGACACAGTATGGGTTTGTGTGATTAGGCCCTTGACTCACCCAAATGATTGGAAGAAGCAGTCCTCTATGTAAAAATGTAGAGAATTGAGTGGAAATATCAGACTTTTGGAAGTTGAACAGGATATCTGGATGACTGAGGATGAATAAATCATCATTGCACTGGATTTTTTCTTTAAAGTGATTAAAAGTTGTGTGGAAAAGAACAGAGCACAGGTAATCCAGATTCAGTTACAGATTCAGAAAACACTAAGATGTGACTCTACTGACTTTCTTATGAGATGCTGAAAGTGTAGTTTCAATCTTAGTTTTGGGTTAGAAATCCCTGATGTGAAATGGGATGAGATTCTAACAAATGTGTTTAGTCTTGGGTTTGGTTTTTTGGTTTGGGTTTTTTAAAGATGGAGCTCCTGCAGCATGTTGTCAGTCGGAGAATTTAGTCAATAAAGGCAGAGGGCAAAAGTGATTATTAGAAAATTGTGGGAGACCGGTAATATTCCAGTTATTCTCTCTGGCATTGCTGCACACTGAAGAGAGCTTGGCTAGTGCACATCACTAAAAAATTCGCTCCATATGATACCTGCACCATCAGCTCCCAAACTGACCTGTGCTATTCAGCTGAAAATTATTATGTAAAGCTTCGAAGGAGAGAATTAGGTTTTCCTTTGAGTGCAGAGGTCATTGAAATAGTTGCTGTTATTGTCTCTGCATGCGAGTGTTTAATATTTTGCTCCGTGCTTTCAGTGGAATCCAGAAGGTCAGCTCTGTCATCCAGCTGGTGAGTGAAGAGGGTGCTGCTTACAGAATCTTTTTGTAGGATTTAATTTCTTAAGTGGGACCCATATCCCAGTTAGGGCTGCTAAAGAAGGGAGCCTGAATTAGAAGGGAAGCATCGCTTGTTTGCTGGTTTCTTTCACAGGGCTATACCGAGAGCCAGGATTGCTTGCCTTTCCTCCTCATCCTCTAGAGGGTTTTTGTAATTTATAGCTTAACTCAGTTTTCACGCTATGGTTTCAAGGTTTTGACCTTACCTGGCCAGCTTTAGAGATGCTGGTATTTCGTAGCAGCCCTAGAGAGACTTACCTCCCATGCAAATAATTTGAACAAGAAAAACAGTCTTCTAGCTCATAGCAACTCTCCTGTGAAGGAAATGTTCTGCTCTAGCCAGGGATCAGGATTCAGACTGGTGTGTTCTCCTCTGTGTGATAAAACCTTTCAAATGCTACTGAACGTGAGCACAGCCAGGTCATCTGCAAATATCACATGCATTGCATTAGGGGCTTTGGGGCTGTAGCTACACCTGCTAACAGCCAAACTCAAGTTTGCGGTGGTCAGTTTGGAGGTCAGTGCTCCCTGGCTTTGAGATATAATCATGGCAATGGTTTCCTGAGTTTTACTGAAATTGCTTATTTTCAGTGCCACATCTTTTAGTGGGGAGCAGCAAAGAATGGCAGAGAAATGGTCAGGGAAGGAGCTGGGAGGCGTTTACACTAAAGATAAGTAGATGGTGTAAGGATGAGTCTGCATTGTGTGAGTCCCCTGAGCTGAAGCCAGTTTATCAAAGAAAGGTTACCACGTTTCATTGTTTTATTAAAAAATAGAAGTCTGTACATTTTGCAGCATTTGTATTAGGAAAACTTAATTAGACTTTCACCTGTGTTCCTGCACACCTGAGCTGGGTTGCCCTCTCAGAAGAGAAATGCAATCATTAGATTCTTATAAATTGTAGATTATTTTAAGGACATTATTTTGGGGACTGTTGGAATTACCATGAATAGATGTTTGATCTGTACTGTGGGGCATAACAATATCTACTTCTTCTTGTCCACTTTTTCATCACCTGGAGTTGAAGTACCTTACAAATAAGATAGATCTCGTGGTTCCCATTTGTAGTCAGAAGAAATACAGAATAGCAGAGAGATTATTGTTCAGTGTTGTACTAGGAAATTAGAATTGGCTGGTGGAAATGGATCTCGGAGAGGCAAGAAAGCACCGTGTGTATAAGGAGAACAAAGACTGATTTACTGTAACACTTCTGGGGATTGTAATGTCTTTGCTGCTTTGGAAACCCAAGATGAGGAGGTCACTGAATGTTGTAATATGTCTGTTCACCTGGTGTGCTGCTGTGGCTAAAACTTTTGAAGAGGAATTGTTACCTGTACAGGTGATAGATGACAAAAATCTAAGTGCCTGTTTGGGAATGAAACCAAAGAGCTGCTCTCTGCAAGAATATAAGCAAGGTTTCTCTAGTGCTGCTGATGAAGACTTTTCCAGCTACCAAAACCAGAGGCCATACAGAATAGACCAATTCTGTAGTCTCTAAGCAGATTTCCAGAGTTGTGTTCAGTTCTGCTCCGAGTAGGAAATGTTCTTGGCTGCACAGGACAGGAAAGTCTACCAAGAGAAGTTTCCAGAGCTGTGAGATGGAAGTGAGCATTGCAGCCTGAAAGAGATGGTATTGATGGGTGCAGTCCTTGTGGCCAACTCTGGCTGTACCACTCATTTTTATTAAAAACAACAGCAGCATGTTGCCACAGGAACACAAAAGACTTGGAAAAGATGCTGGTAGAGCAGAAGTGTAAACGTTCCTTATGACAAATGTGAAAGATGGACTTAGCAAACATCGAGTTTGAGGTCCGTTGCTTCAGAAGAGTTAAAGAAGGTGCATCTTTTTGACTGCGCAAAATTATTGCAGTCTAGAAGATGAACAGATCAGAAGATGTACAAATAAGAAGGAGAAACACTAATTCCGATCCCTAATAATGGGCAACAGTGACCGTAGACTGCCAGTAACTTGGACGAATTCTGCTTTGGAGTGTGGCCCCCTGGCCTCAAACACTGCTCACCACCCACATTTGATGGATTCACCCTGGAGCTGAGCACTGCAGCTTTATGGTACAAAGTTCCTCTTGAAGATAAGGAGAGGTGAGAAAGCCTTTTACCAGTGGCCTAATCATGTGAAAGAGCCGTGGAGAAATAACAGGTCAGTAGAAGTTAGGGAAGGTTTGTTCCTGGGGCTCCCTTTAGTTATGCAAAGACATGAGAGGAGACCTGAGACCAGTAGAAAGGCACTGGAAGGCCTGTAGCCCTCACTGGTGGAGGTGGCTGTTCCTGCTGACCTCTTCTGGGTGAAGTTACATGTGTGTGAGTTTTGGAAGAGCAGTCCAGGAAGGCACCATACTAAACCTATTGTGTGCCATTTATTAGACTGCACAGCAACAGGCCCTGAAATCAGCTCTTTAACGTAGAACAACCATTTTGCATCCAAATGGTTGTTCCAAATAGATGATAGTCTTAGTTGTGCTTCAAAAGGGAATGGTGGCCAGGTCACCTGGTATGGCTGGTCCTTCCTTACACATGCCTTGTGTTGGTTTTCTGCCTCCAGTCAGTAGCACGCCACAGAAACTGTGGAATGCAAAAGGTGATGTTAATTTTCTAGGGTTTCATCTGAGCTGTCTGAAAGAGGTGCTTGAGACAGACGCCAGAAGTCTCGGCAACCTGTATTTACCATTTCTGACAAAGAGATTCGCCCCTTATTTTTAGCATTTAATAGAGTTGCTTGGACTTTGGGAGTAGCTGATCAAAAACCTAAACAAAACCTTTCTCAGTCTGCAGTCAAGTGTTCTATGCAGGGTCTGGTGGAACTTTTTCTTGTCCTTCACAGTGCAGGAGAAAGAACAAGTCTGGGGGCTTGCCTGAGCAGCCCTTTCATCTGGCTGTTTGCCCAGCCCCTTGGCCTACCCTTTTCTTCACTAGGTGCATTAAGGATATACCAATTTGTGGGTTTTAAGAACACATGGACTTACCGTTTTGATTTGTAAGTGTATACATATGTCTGGAAATACATGAGTACAAGGGTTCAATAGCTGAGAAAATAAATCCTTTGACCAGCTTGTGTGACCTTGGGTGGGAGTGGTAAACACTGCAGCCAAGGTCTGTCAGGAGTTGAGGGGGCACTTCAGCAACTAAAATGTCACAGTTCGAAGTCTCCCACAAGGCACTGTGCCTCTGTGTGGCAGACAGGCAGCGTTCATGAAACAAATCCTTCCATGCAGTAAGCAGAGTTTGTACCTTCAGGCCACGACTTCCTAAGTGCTCATCCTTGAAATGAGCTTCTCACAGCCACACAACATGGCAACTCCTGTTGCAGGACAGACAAGCTGCCAACTCCTGTATTTCCCTGTTGTTTTCACTTCTGCCTCAACTGACTGCGAGTGTTTGAGCTTGATTTCTGCTGCAGCCTGTGCAGCTCAGGCTGTTGTAATTGCCAGAGCAGGCAAGATCCCCAGTTGTTCTGAAAAGCCTTGCGCCCACTCAGATTCAAAGAGCACATGACAGTACATAAACAGGTAGGAACAGGTGGAGACACTTCCATCCTCATTTGCATCGACTACGAGTGTCTTTGTAAGACTGTCATTGCATTTCTCAAGCATCTTTTACATTGCTTACAGGTAATCTGTGTGTTGCACATCTGTGTTGCTTGCAGGTAACTCATCCTGTTTGTCATAAGTCATCTTGGAGTCACTCGGGTTGTATTTTGGAGTTGCAGCCCAAAGGGCTTGGGATGCAGGAGCCCTCTCTCTCTTTCTGAGGTGGGATCAAGGGTATCTGTAGCTGGTCTCTGTTCCTCAGGCAGCACGAAAAGGTTCACACAGAGGTTCCTGCCTTGGTATGTCATGGCTATTGTAGTACTCTTACACTTCAGCAACTTCTCCAGTTGGGTTTTTGGTCTACCACATATCCTTAGAATTTGGGCAGGTCTGAAGTCCTGAAGTTCTGCCTTTTTTGTGGTTTTTTTTTGGTTTTTTTTTTTTAAGACTCAGTAAATTTATTCCAGACTCTTTCAACTTTGTTTATTTCTTTTTGAAATGGAGGAAATCTTCTCCAATGTCTGCAAAGGCATACCTGCTCTAGATCAAAGAGTTAAATAAGAATTCAAATTGTGTCTGTGATCAGCCAAGACTATTACAAAAATGACACACCAAATTTTTACCTGTCATCCACATTCATGTTTTAAAGCTCTCTGGAAATCCTGATTCAGAACAGACTGGAAGGCACCTCTCAAGGTCTCTCGTCCAACCTGGTGGCTCTGTGAAGGCCAGCCTCTGAACTACACCTGGTTTTTCAAGGCTTTGGATAGTCAAGTTTTGAAAACCTTCAGGGTGAGTACTCCACACCCTCTCTGGGATCCCATTCCTGTACTACTGAGCTGTTCTCCTGGAGCAGCAATTTCTCCTTGTATCTAGTCACCATTCCCATTGCTGCAGCTTGTGACTTGCCTCTTGCCCTGTTGCCATGCCATGCCATTCGGACAAGAACCTGACTCCACCCTGCCTATAAATGCAACAGTTCATGGTGGTATGACACGTTAGGGCAGTCAGGCTGTGTACTTAGCAGTGGTTTTAATCCTGAAATCCAGCACACCTGCAGAGCTTGGTGCAGAGTAGCTCGGGGAGTTGTGGCAGCAGCAGGTGGTTATTCTGGACCCCGTTCCTGCAGGGAACTGCGCCGCAATCCCCCCTCTGCAGCCAGGAGGAAAGGGGAGTGCAGATCACTGCCTTCGTGAAGCCCTTGGGAAAGGTACCAGAGCCTCTGTCTTCAAGGCCTTATTTCTTCTAAATGAAACTTCCTGCTAGTTCCCTGCTTGCTTTTTTCCTGCTTTCCAGCAAACCTGACATTCGGGTTGACACTCTGGAGACCAGAGGTCTTCAGCCTGACTCTGGTCAAGCCTAGCCTGCTTGAGGGAAGCAGGACCGAATCCCCAGGCCATACACATCACGGAGCAGTTCAGATGGCAGTGGCTTTCCATCCCTGCCAGCACAGACGCTCTCAGGCTGGTGATCCATCTCAGTCTTGCGTAGAAACTGCAGGTCTCAGCCCACTTCACCTAGTTCCTACTCGTTGCAAAATCCAGTCTGTCCTGTTGGGTGCCTTTCCTTCTCACAGCCCGAGCTCTCCGCACCTTCCCGTGCCTGCTCACCTGCCCACACTTCAACTGCTGCCGCCTCCCAGCCCTGGTGTTTCTGTCCGTGCCGACCCCCGGCCCGGCCGGAGCTGCGCTGCGGGGCAGAGCCCTGAGGGCTGTCTGGTGCTGCCACCGTAAGGCTCTGAATTCACGCTCCAGCAAAGCTGGTCACTAATTCCAGGGGCAACAGAGGGCGCGGAGCTGGGACTGGCCAAAGGGCGGCCATAGCATTTGGAGGATGACATGAAGCCGTTCCCCTGCTGTCGCTGAGCCTTGTGGCTGCTCCCTTAGTTCTCATAGAAAAGTATAGCGGGCTTTCAGCCAAGTTTTTGCGTGCGTCTCCCGATTTTGCAGGCTGATGAGGAGCCACCCTTTGTAATCTGCAGGGCAGAGTCAGAGCAGATGAGGCAGAAGACGAAAGTTTCTCTGTCAGAGGAGGTTTTTACAGCACCCCTTTCTGGCAGGGGTGGCAGCACGGCTGCCTGCTGGTTGCCCTTGTTGAGAGGTAGGGCTTTATGCTGGTTTTCATTGGCTCTCAACAACAAATAAGAGGTGTGAATGGGTTTGCACGTTGCATTTGCACTCTGAATACTTTTTGGTGGCAAATTTTTTTGTTCATTGGCTTAGTGTGTGATCTGCAGCCTTTCCATCCCTGTTGTGCTCCCAGCTGAAAACTCGTGCACTGTGTGACACTGAGAGTGAGTATTGCCCTGAGGGTCTGTAGAGACTTCCCCAGAGCAACCAGCCAGGAGAAGACAGTGTGATCAGTGGCAGCTCTCACGCTCACAGCAGTAACCATAGAAGTCAGCTTGGGTGGGTTGGCAGCTTTTTCCTCTACCCCTCTTCCCTCCAGCACCACAAGCAGCAAGGTGTGCTTGTACCAACCCATGTGGATTCTGTTTCCACAGGTCCATGTGGGTGCTGGGATCCATCAGCCACAAAGTTGTCAGCCCAGGAGGTGCCCTTCAATATCAAATTTATGAGACTTGCACAGGAAAACAGGGAAAATCAGAAATAGTTGCTGAATTTTTAGTCCTGAATTCAAAGGCCACCCTAGAAATTAGGTCGTAGTTCAAAACAGAGTGAAGACAAATCAAAAAGCTTTGGACTTTGGAATAGGCAATAATGTAAGCAAAATAATTGAGGAGTTGTTTTAGACCTTTCTCTCTTGGGTCAACTCACAGACACCTTACTCTCTGTGAGTAACATGAATGAGAAGGGAGCTGCAGAAAGGTGCTAACTCACATACGTAGTGTCTGTATTCAGTCCATGGGAAAACTAAAATTTGTCATCTCCATCTGTGGCATGGCTTTGAAAATTTCCAGCTTTTTATGTTTTTTTTTTAAGCAACCCAACATAAAGGTCTGAACTGTTATTACCACAAAAGCACTCATTTTTCATGGCTAGCTCAGCCCTGCATGTTTTGGTGCTCAGCAACACCTTGCTCTGAGCTGTGGGTGCTGCACAGCCATCCCCGGGGACCTGGGAGTCAACAGGTTTAGGAAGCTTCCTGTAGAAAGATCACTGCTCATGGATACCTCCTGAGTAAAAGAGTGGGGGTATTTTTGTTGATGACGCAAAACCACAATTACAAATGAGCACAGGAAAATAAGCTTGTTACGTCTGGTTGCTATGAGAGTGTAGCAAGTACGATCGGCAAAAGTAACTTATAGATCATTTGGGATAGAGCTCCAAGGGTAACTGACCAGCTAAACACTCTGTAGTAAGATCTTGCCTGCACTTTCATTATTTCGGATTTCTATTTCACTTCATATGCTCCCACTGTTATTAATTGAACTGTAAGCATGATTGAGCCACTATTGCAAACCAAAAGTTATTTGTGGGTTTCCTATTCATAAAAAAAATTAAAATACACATTCTGATTTCCAATGCACATTCAAATTTGTGAAGCATGAACCATCATTGGGAGCATCACACAGAAATCAAATATAAACAACTCATTTCACTGTCATAGTGACACACAACAATCTTCCGTTTCCAGCACACTGAGAAAAACTTCTAAATGCTGACTTGTATTCAAGCCATTGTTTCTACTGACAGAAAAAGTGAAGATAAAATCATGAAAAATTGCTAACAAGAGCTTGATGCTGTGTTATTTATGAAAATAGCAAAATAATAAACTCTGTGCTCTAACAACAAGCACATTATGCTCTCAGAAATGATTAACAGAGGGTTTAGATAATCAAAATTGTATGTTTGAGTATTTTCAGTTTAGTGCATTGATATCATTTAGACAAAAAGTGCTGGGACAAATGCACATTTTATTTTCAGTGTTAAAGTTATTTATAGTTTCTTAATAGAACTGCTGTAAGTTCTTCCTCTCATCATCTGCTGCTGCCTTAATGGACTGCTGAGCAAAGGGCAGAATTCGGGAGATCATTAATTGCTTGACAGAAAAATTGTCAATTTGTACCCAGTGAGCAGCAGCCACATCTTCCTCTGCCATTAAGTCTGGCCTGTTACTACACGTGCCTTTGCCAGTGACAGTCTGCTGTCCAGACCGTGCTGTCTTTACCACTTCTTCCCTCCTCTCCTTGGATTTCTCTATCAGCCACTGTTTTTTGTCTGTCTTGTCATTAATTCCTGCTCCTCAAAGCTCCTCAGGTGCCTGTGAGTAAGACAGGAGCGTTGAGATCGTTGGGATTTGTTCTGGTTTGTTAGTGAACAAAGCTAGAGGTGTCTTTTGGTTTTCTCGGGTTGCCAGGAGAAGCCACATCATTTTTAGTGGCTGGAGGAGGATCCGTTGGCAGCCTGCTGACAGCCCACTGCAGGGATGGAAAGCTCTCTGTTTGTGGTGTGCCGGCTGGACTCACGTCACTTTTACTGTGGCAGTGGGAACCATGTTCCCAGTGTTGTCCCTGCCGTGTGACTCACTCGTGCCCATGACATGCCCAACCTGCAGGTACCTCCCACCACCTGCACCTCTTCAACCACACAGCAGCAAATGCCTGTCCTAGGGGCTCTGTGAGGTTAATAAATAGCTACAGAAAACATCCAGGTTCATGAAAGTGCACTGAACCTGCATTCACTGTCTTTCAAACCCAGAAAAGTTTCAGTGTCACTTCTGCCTGCAACTTTTTTGCTAGTACCACGGAGCTGCCCGCCTTGCATTGGCAGTCTGAGCCCAGGTGGGCAAAAGTGCCTGGGGTTCACTCAGGTGGTTACTGTGCTTGATGCCCTGTGCTTAATTCCCTTACAGTTTAGTCTTAAACTCATAAGGAGCAGATACCTGCTATCGTCCCTCCGTAGAGACAGATACAGCAGGGCCCCAGACTAGGCGTGGTTCTACTCCTTCTGTAGAACCTGCTGCGTCTGCCCGACCCGGCCTAAGGCAAACACACAAAAAGACCGGGTTTGAGAGGCTCATGTCTGCACACCTTCTCATACAGTGACAGGTCAGCTAACACAAGTTTCTTTGTGCTAAACAGCTGTGCAAATGTGGTGGCACAAGGGGAGAAGAGGGGCCCTGAGCTGAGTGACAGCACATGCTCACAGTATTGAAAATGTCTGTGTAACTTGAATGGGGCAGGAGCTAACAGCGTGCACCAAAAGAACTGCTGTGGCATCACACTGAGCACACGCTTAAACAACAAAGTAGATAATGCACCACTTCCCCAGAACAGGAATATTTTTACTCTTACCGTTGGAGCAATCACAGCCACCAAGCCAGCAGGAAGGTGATGTGAAGAGAGATAGTCACTTCTACCTTCACGGACTGCAAGGAAATTTTAACAGCAAGTATGCTTCAGAAGTAATGCCTCTCTTCATCTCCTCTTTCTGAGATGTGCTGAGCACATGCTGCTCTGAATGCTTTCCTAGGAAGCCAGGGATGTTCGGCAGCCATCAGAAACAGGCTAATGAGCTTGGAGTGAAAAAAGGGAGAAATCTGACTTGCCTATGAGGAGGCAGCATCACCCAAGATTTTTCTGTCTACTCCTGAGAGCCATAAGCACAGGAGAAAAATTAGCCAGATTAGCTTCCCTTTTTATTTTGATTCATAAATAACTGAATTGAGTACCTAACTATGAAAAAACAGCATCCTGACTATCCTTCCAATGCATGGAGACAGCAGCAAAATGCTCCCTGTGAAATACTCCCTCTGCCAGAAGAAAAAGATCATAGCTAGACACTTTCTGGAACAAAAGCGAGTCTTCAAATTAGCTCTTTATCTATTTTAATCTCTATTCTGAGATCTTTGGCAACCCATCCCTTTGCTTTGCAATAATTATGGTATCGGTGCTCATTAACGTCCTTTGCACCAAGATTTGTAGATTCGTTATCACAACTGGGTAAACAGCTCCATTAAACACATTTTGCAAGCAAGGAAACGGAGCCAGCAGCCAGCTGAGTGCTTGTCTCTAACTCACAGGGCAAATCAATGGCAGAAACTAAACCAAGATGCTTTTGTCTGCCTGGCTTCCAAAACCTGGATTTAATCACACTATTATTTTCAAAGGTGTCACACTGATCTCACACTTCAGGAAAGTAGGATGAGTTTCCCCGTATGGGTTTAAATGCATCTCTTATGAAAAAAAATTAATAACAGGATTTTAGCCAGGAGCTGTGTCCAAAATTCCCCTGGATGCTCTCATTACAGCAAAGTAAAACCCCAAGGTATCAGTACTGAATCAAAAATGAAAAGAAAAGCAATATATTCACAGCTCCTGAGAAGCTTAATAAGCACGAAACCAAAACCAGCAGCTGAGACAAATCAACAGCTTGTGGTATCGGGGGCGTGAGCCATATTTTTCTGACAGTTTCACAAGGGAGTGTGAGTCAAGTCTGCTGCCAGTCATTTTCTGAACGAGCAGGCATCTTCCCAGAGCTGAGCCACATCACAGAGGTTTAACAGAATCTTCGGGAGGCATTTTAGACCAGTGCTGGTAGCACAGCTTGTGCCAAACAGCACCTTGGTTTGTTACCTCTCCATGCTGGAGTTAGAAACTGTGTGTGCTGAGCTCTGTTTGGCTAACTCAGGTTAAGGTGACACTGGGAACGTTTTAGCCTGAGGAATTAAGGCCTGTAGGAGAACCTGAACTTGAATTTAGTGATTAAAACCAAGCTAGCTTGTTTTGATTTCTGCTTTAACCCCAGTTAACATGACAAGGATTCCAGGGTTAGGGTCCATGTCTACCCTTGGCCGGTCACTTGCTGAACTGGCAAAACCCTCACTGGGCAGTGTTATGTATAGGTTTGAGCTCAGTCCTCTATCACCTGAATTCTGTGAAATATCAAGTCAAAATGAAGCCATTCTGCTCTTATAATTTCAGTTCTTGAGCCCTTACTGTCTGAGGCTTGTCTGGGAGCGACTTCATCTCTGTGGCTGCTTTGTCCATCCAGATGTTGACGCCTGCAGCGACTGCTCAGCTCACACTGCCCAACTGCTCACAGTGGCTGCTGGAGCCCGGCTCCTCGACATCTTACAGCACCAGCACAGAGTTGTCTCTCTGGGTGGAAAGATGGGGCCCAAGACCTGCCCTGCTTCCAGTACCAAGTTGAGAGTCATTGCTCTTAAGGGACGTGTGTGAGGATGGGATGGCATGGGAAGGGACGGATGAAAGAAGCAAAGTCCAACTACAATTCCTTTTGGTGTTAAGTGAACTGCTGTGACTGATATAGGAAAAAGGGTAGGAAGCCACGGGGAATTTAAGGAAGAAAAGCCTGAAGAACAGATTTCTTTGCAATGTGGGAAGGCTGGCAGTAAGTCATAGTAACAGTAACTATGAAAGACTTGGCTATTTCGGTTCTGCTGACTGCTTTATTATGAACAAGCTGTTAGCACAGTCCATCTTAAGGCTGTGGAAGTACCCAATGTTTAACCCCCCCCCCCATCTGAGGGCCAAGAAAATCACAATGAACCAGCAGAGACCAAAATTTCCTGATTCGAGGTTGTGCCTCAGGCTAAATTTGTTTGGGAACATTCAGCCAAAAATTTTTTGATCCCTTTCTAATGGCTGACATGGTTCTTAGAAATCCATTGTTTATCTGACCTTCTCCTAACCCATTAGAAAAATTTCTGGTGATATTTTCCTTTCTCAGTTTAATGCTTTGAAGCATTACATGCAAAATTTGGCAGGAGGCAGCTTTGTGTTAGGAAGACACATTGCACCAGCTCTCTAAAACTGTGCTCAAACTTGGCTACGTTACAAGCACTTGAAAACCCAGTTTGCGTGTGCTTGATAGAGTTCTCAGTTTTTCATCTAAAATTCCCCCGAGATGTCTGAACAAAGCAGGTGGTGGTTATTGCTGGCTGCCAGAGGCTGGCAAGGGCGAATGACAAGTGTGAAGCTGGTCTCCTCTGTGCGCCTCTTGCCCCTTCCAGCACTGAAATGGCCAGGAGGAGAGGCTGTCCAAGGGAAGGCAAAACAGGCAAAAGAGAGATGATGGGTGGAAAAAAGGAGGTGGCAGAAAGACCAAAGAAGTCTGGGACTGAGTGGGAGGCCATGTTTTCTGGGCTCAGAAGAGGCCACCAAAGAGGAAAGGTTTCTGGGGTCTTCATCAGACTCAGCTCTGCTGTAGGCTGAGAGATGGACAGCCAGGGAATGAGAGCAGCAGGCTTCATGCTGACCAATGCTGTTCCAAGAGGCTTTGCTCCTCCAGAATGAAACATTGCTGAGGTTTGGGTCCATCTAACGGTGTTAGGGGGAAAGCAGTCAGCCTGCTGGGATTTGGATGAAAATTTCCTGAAAACTCAAGGAAATACTCATGCTATCTGTGCAGTACTTCCTGGCTGGCTCCAGTTTGAAGCAAAGAGGGAGGGAAGGGTGTTTCTTTGGACACTGAAAGATTTTCACCCTGCCTCTGTGAAGAAATGAGTATGTGATGCTGGGTGATTACTGAAACAGCAGTTTTCATAAACAGGTACTAATCTGTGACCTTCATGTCCAAGGTGCCAAAGCTGTGATTCTGCAGGAAGATCTGCAGAAGCCACTTGCAACCCCAGCTGGGAGCTGGGCAAAGGTCCTGTGTGTAGCAGCTTCTAGGCTTTTCCTTTTGGGTACAAACACTTAGACGGTCATTTGCCTCCACTGGCAGCACCTCTGAGGAATCCTGTGGGTACAAAAGACTGTCTGCTCTGAACCCATGCAGTCACTTGATGATCACTGTGGAAAAGTCCATAAAACACCCTTACGGACAGGGTGTGAACAGCAGGTGGCAAAACAGGATTTGAAGCCAAATAGTGTAATTAAAACAAGATTACCAAGAGTTTATCTATTCTGTGCACTGAATAAAGAGAAGGTCCTTCAAAAAGGACATACAGCATGACATCATCATTAAAAATGATCTTATGGACTATATGGACAAAAAGGCTCAATTAGAATTGCGTCCAAAAAAAAAAAGGCAACTCTTGCTTTACCTTACTTCTGGATGCTTTGTTTTGCAATAGTAATAAGTTTTTCCTCAAAGCTGCCTTTCTGTTTGTAATGCAGGTTCTTCAGCCAAAGAATGGTGATGTCTGCATGCAACTTCTGTAATTTCACTTAGCTCGTCTCTTAATTGACTTCTCACAGTCAAAGACATGCACCCAGCACAGCAGGGAGACAGCTAGCTAAAATTAATATGTATGGATTTGGAGGGTTTTTTCCCTGACTTGAAAATTGCTCAAAATATTACCTTATTGAAAAGAAATGCAAATTAACATCTTTCATTCTTCAGAAGGATAATCATCCTTTTCTCTTTCTCTCTCTTTGGTTGCTTTGAAAACTGTTCCTTTGAAATTACCAAAGCTATAACAGTAGCTCTAGTCCTCTGCAGAAACAGCAGTCCTTGGTACTAGCCCTGCGTAGAAGGAACTGTCTATCCTGCAGTCTGAAGGGGATAAAGATCATTTACCCAGGGATCTTTTGGAAAGGTGTAAATTGGTAGGTCTGTGTCTGTGTACCTTTTTTTTTTTTCTTAACCTGGTACCTTTTTCAGGTTCCAGCTTTGTTGCCTTATGTCAAGGCTGAGCCACAGGAATCAGAGCAGTTGGAGAGTTCTTCTGACGGCCTTTGAGGGTGATGTTCTATAAAAGGAAATCCACTTCCTGAATTCCAGTCAACCATCCTTCTTACAGCCTACAGGTCAGTGATGGGAGTCCAATGGCCTTTGGCTCTAGCCAAGGTAAGAAAAATGGAAAGGACCCAGATGGATTATTTTTCTGCTGAAGTTCATAAAGGTGGAGCTCAAAATAAAGTGAAACAGGCAAGGTAATTTTCTTTTACTGATGGGGTGATCAGGAAATGTCCCCTGACATTCTTTGGACCACATTTCCCATCTTTTGTCATCTGAATGCATAGGTCATGAAAATCAGTGTGGGAGGAAGTCCTTGATCACCTTTTGGCATTCAGCCATCTCCTGCTCAAGCCAGTCCACTGAGTACAGGACTGTCACAGCTCTGTCTCCTGAGACCTCACAGTAGAGCTGTTTGAAACATTTTGGGTACTCAAAAGCCAACAAACTCCCAGGCTACTCTGCAAACATACTTCAGCTCTTGATAGCTCTCCCGGGCTGTACTTGCCAAGAGTGATCTCTGTCCCATCAGCCATGTTGTTAATATTTTAAACTTTATCAGCCTCAGTATAGATACCTATGGATGTGATAATCCACCAGCTGGACTCTGTACTGCTGATCCCAACTCCTTGAGCCCCACAGTCTAACAATCATCCACCCACTTTATCATCTACTTTGCCAGTCTGTATCTCACTGATTTAGCTACAAGCATATTGAGGAAAATGGTGTTAAAGACTTCGACAGTGTCAAGGTAATACAGGACATGCACTGCTCTCACGCTTTGAGGAGGCTGCCTGTGAAGAACTACCAGCTGTCCTAGGCCCTTTTACTCTCCAGGGCAACTCCCTTTGGTATCCTGCTAAAAAGATCACTGAACGAGGTGAAATCTGCTCCCCTGAAAGCAACGGCCGTAATGCTATTTATCCTGCTGACTTCTTGCAGGATTTAATAGTTCACAGTTTCATGGTTGCTGCAGGCAAACTTATCCTTGACTATCATGTCCTGGACCAATTCTTCCTTCTTTGTGAGCAGCAAACCCAGTACAGCATCTCCTCTAACTGCCCCATCAATCACCTCTGTCAAGAAACTGTTTTCAGCATGCTCCAGAAACCACCTGGATTGTGCCTGACCTTGCAGCTCTTCCAGCTAAAGCACACCCTGAGTTAGTGCTATGGCCTGCGATTGTGTGAGATGGCTCTGTTGACTTTCTCTCCTTGACCAAGAAGTCTGTAGTGAGTGCCTGGCACAACGCTGCCTGTGGAGCTTTGCCACCTTCTCCTTGCCCACAGGCCCTCAACTGGCCCGTCAGCAGTCCCACAGCAAAGCTCTGGGCCCTCCTCCGCACAACACACTCCTCACGGTTTCCAGCCTGTCTTTCCTGAAGAGACTATGTCCATCTGTGGCAGCTTTCCAGGCATGTGAACTATCCCTGCATGTCTCTGTAACACAAAAGAAGTCACAGTTCTTCAGTTGTGTGGCGACTGGTAATTCCCCCGTTGTCTCCTGTGCCACATATGTTTGTTTACAGCTACTTGAGGTGAACCCTGAGTCACGATGCTTTCAAAACAGGATTCTGCTGTAGGCTCCAGCGGGGTGACCTGAGCACACAGACAATGAGCACTGAGGTGCCTCCCAGGGGAAGGGGCATCTTGAGGCCATGGGTGCACAGCAGAGCTACCTGCACAACCTCTGCAGGTGCATAGCTTTGCATTCTGAGCTCTCCATTGCTGCTGCAGCAATTTCTCCATTAGGAGTTTGATCACACTGAGATCACAGATAAAGCTGTGATGGTTTTACTGCTTCTTTTTATCTAGAACCAACTGTTCTAAGAGCAACGTTTATTGATCTCTGATGGCAGAGATGCCAGGAGCACACAGCTGTGCTGCTTTAGGAAATACTTTGACTAACTCTGTAATTGTGTTTGCACTGCTGCTGCCGCAAAGGCTGGAAATTTGAGGCTACCTATAATATGTTGCTTTCTCCCTTTGTAGCTGAGCTGTGTTCTTCAAAAGCCAACGTCATCATGCTGATTGACATGTGGAGTTGGATAAAGATTGCTAATCCCAGAAACATAAATGATTTTTAAAGTCTCAGGTCACTGTTTTAGGCTAATTTCTGTGACAAGTGATGTCTGTAAGTGACTGTTTGACCTAACCTGAGCTTTCTCAAGTCCAGTGGAACCAATCCTCAGCCCTGCAAACAGAAACCTGGGTGATCTGTGTTTAGAAGCTGCTTCTCCCTTGACTTGCCTGTACTAACAAGAAGGTGACACAGATTTAAATAAACTCTTTCCAAATCACCCCATGAGAATGCAGCATGTTGTGAACTGTGATCCCACCTTGGCTGTGGGAGAGGACACCCAAGCACCTGGACCTCACCCAGTTCTCTCCCACAGACAGCACTATTGGCAGGAGCTGCTTCCTTTGGCAGCGACAAAAAGGCTTTGGAGGAGGAGGAGGAGGAGGGATGACCCTTAATCACCACTCCCCCAGGGCTGAGCTGAGCAGAGGAGGAGCTTTGAGTTTGAGCCAAGTTCCATATTAAAAGGTCAGAAACAAGAGAAGAGAAAAGAGAAGAGAAGAGAGAAGGCAGAAAGGAGGCAGAAACAGTTTCGTGTCCAAAGAGGAAGACAAAGGAGTAGACAGGCTACGAAATGGCATTGCTCCTGTGGCTGGGGTCCCAGCTGTCATCCCTCTGGAGCAACATCTCTGTACTGGGAATTTTTCTTACAGTCTTTACTTTGCTGCTTGACTTCATGAAGCGCAGGAAGAAGTGGAGCCGTTACCCACCAGGCCCAGTGTCTCTGCCATTCATCGGGACCATGCTCTCCGTTGACTTCCACAATCCCACACACTCCTTCAAACAGGTGAGTGGCAGCACCTAAAATGAAGCCCCCCTCACATGACCGGGAGGGGTGGGGTACACCCTGGCATGACATACTTTTGCACAAAGCCGAAGGGCAATGCCCTCTCCAAAGTTCAGGATGAAGCAAGTGACTGCCTAAGGACACTGACGTGGCCCTCACAGATAAACAATAATCAGACACCACTGCTCACCAACCTCCATCTCCCCACCTCTGCGTGAGCTCAGTGGGAGATGCTGTTATGCCCCCAATGATAGGTGATACTGTAGAGGTGGCCACCAACCTACCACGTGGGCAGAGCTGGGGGCAAAGGAACAGGGAGATGTACAAACAAGGGAAGACAAACAAGTATCTTGGCTGGGACTGAGGCTGCGGAATGGCAAACCTCCGAGTGAGTTACTGAAGCATGCCTGCAGGCATGTGACAGTTTCAGTTAAAGAGATCAGCTTGTGGGATTTGCCCCAGCAGCAATGCCCAAAATCTCAGTAGCGTTCCTATTCAAAGTCAGGGCTTAGCTTTTCTCAAAGGAAAAGCACAGCACAGCTTGCAGCAGATAAACCACGGGGGTTTTGTGCTTCAGCTTGCAAACTCGAAAGCCCTCTTTTCTAGGACAGCGCTGTTCAGCTGTCTGTCCAAAACCTGCCAAATGGAGAAACTAAATATAGCATTTGTATTATTTGCTTGCATGTACTCCAAGAGCTTACCATTTTCAAATCATATCACGTCAGGGTCATGCTAACCACAATCTTGACCAGTAATCGCTTTTAATAATATATTTCTAGTGCCAGTGAAGTGCTAATTCACTTTTCAACCCTGCTGCAAATAAGTATTAAGTACTTCGACTCCTTGCAATGCTACAGTGCAGAAATGAAGACTCCTAGTTTAAAAACAAACAAACAAACCCCTAAACAACAACAAAAACCCACAAAAAAAAGAAAAATAAAACTGTGGGGCATCGCTACTATTGCACGTCTTTGACCAACATGCTCCTCAGTGCTTTGTTCAGTGTTCTTTGACCTGCCTTCCCAGGAGTCTGTGTCCAGTTAAAGGGCTTGTCTATCTGGAGGAGACAGCTCCAAGGTCAAATCCCATGGCAAGTGCATAGCTGACAGGATTACCTGTGCACCCCCATCCTGCTACCAGCATGATGTCTCTTACAGATCACAGCAGATGTAGGGTGTGTGCCAGTTACCAGTCATACTAGATGTGTACACTCCTTCTAGGGAGAAAGTTGACCTGAAACTCCAGTGTGGAATTGCCTTTTCCTACCATGTTTCTGGAAACCTGACTCTGGGTAGATCATTAGGAGCAAATGCATATTTAAAAAAAAAATTGTTTATCACCTAATTATTAATATTTCCTTCAGCAGAAGTAGACTAACTCAACACTTACCCAGTCTTTCAGGTCAAAGTAAATACAAATATTAGGAAATAATTAATTGTTGAACACGCAGCCTTTGAAAATCCCCAAAAAGGTCCTTGATAAAATCCAAAATACTTGCACAATGTTCATGGCAGCAGTTTGCACACCAGGATAGGTGTACTCTAAATTTTTCCACTCATGGAGCATTGATCCCTGCTTCAGCTGCTGTTTGGCACTGAGCTGTTGCACTGCAAAGACAAAGGTCAAAGATCAGCTGAAGATCTCTGAATAAAAGCACCTCAAAAAATCACAAAATAGTAAAGGCCCTAAGAAAGGATATGGTGATATTTCTGATGTTACATTCAGCTCATTTTCAGGGACATACTTTTTTATCTTGGCAGCTTCAGAAGAAGTTTGGAAACATCTACAACCTCCAGAACTGCTGGACCAACCTGGTAGTGCTGAATGGGTATAAAACAGTGAAGGAAGCCCTGGTCAACAGGTCGGAGGACTTTGCTGACCGGCCATACTTTCCAATATATGAACACGTGGGCTATGGAAAGAAATCTGAAGGCAAGTCCCTTGAAAATAGTCATTCCTCACTGGCACTAGCACAAGTAGGATTGAAATGGAAGATTTTCTTAGCATGCTGCCACCTTCTCATGTCCCCTGGGTCAATCTCCTCATACGTCTGCCAGTCTTTGGTGGTGACAAAATCGGATTTGATGAGATAGGGGCTCCCCTTAGTGGTTGTAGTACAGCTCCAGGTGTGAGCACACACCTCTGCAGCAGCGTTAGGACACTATCAGTGGTACAACTTTATTACCAGCTCCTGACAGCCAGAGATTAGTGCTTACTGTGCTTATGTAAAACATTGCGCTTATGCAACAACAACTCACACATAACAGCACTATATGCAAGTTGTTGTCGCAAAAAAATATGCTAACTTCCACCCAAGACAGAGTATTACCCAGCATCCTGCCCACATCTCTTCCTCAGCTCCTGTGCGGTGGCACAAGCTGCTTCCCACTTCACACAAGCTAAGGGTGCAATGCTGGATGGTTTGGAGGGGCGATTCCTTTATCCTTAGCAGCCCTTGTTGCTCCCATTGAATCCCCCCTCCACCTTTGCTAGCCATGCACAGGCATTAGAGGGTGCAGTAATCCATTTTCAGAATTGCTGTATGAACAAGCTGTATAAGGTCAGACCCTTTCATCTATCCCCACAGACCTGTACCTCCAAACTCACAATTGCCATTGTCTAGCAAACTTTCCTTAATGTACAAGTGAGATATCCTGACATTTCTTTCTCATCCATAATTCCAGGTGTTGTTTTTGCAAGATACGGGCCTGTCTGGAAGGAGCTAAGGAAGTTCACGCTCTCTACTTTGAGGAACTTTGGGATGGGAAAGAAATCCTTAGAAGAGAGAGTGATAGAGGAAGCTGGATTTCTTTGTTCAGTATTCAAGTCTAAAGAAGGTTTGTCACATCCACAAGGATGGGGGAATCACAGAAAAAGGCAATAGAGCAATGCAAAGAGAAGTATTACTGTCAATAGTTTAGCCCTGTGATTTTTGCATGGTTTTTATCAACCCATAAATTTTGCTAATAGGTAAGAAAAGTTCGCATAGACAAAACAGATTTCTTGACATGGGGATTAATATTAAAATGTATTGCTACACGATAAGAACTAAGGGAATATTTATATACACAACAACTCTAACTAGTTTTCTTGTAATAACAAACATATATTTACAAATACCACCCCTCCTTCTTTTCTTCAAAAACAATCTAGAGGAAGAAGGAGAGGAAAAAGTCTTTAAGGTAACAGTTCCAAATCACCACTGCTAGAAAATCTCTCTCTCTCTCTCTCCATCGGAATGCAGGGGAGTTTGCCTCCCACTTCTAGCTAGTTGTCTATGGCTACTGAGGGTTTACCATGGGCTTCGGGGGAACACTCGTATCACCATGTTGTCACCACAGGGTATAGGGCTCCGTGGAGGTTCCTTCCACAAGGAGTTTCAGGGGGTTTCCTGAGAGTCACCACCCTTCCCCGGGTCACAGGGGCTCTGGGATTTTTTTTGGCTCAATCCATACCCAAGAACACTCTCTGGTGCTATGCTCTGCTGCTCCAAGTAGTTTCTTCTCGCACTCTCTGAAATTCTTCTGACTTTCTGCTTTTGGCCAAACGCCCAATCTTGGCTCTCGGCCGTGATCGGTTACTCCAATTCATCACCACTCCCCCATTTGCAGTGAAAGGGGTCATCCTGCCATCACACCTGGTCCAAAATTGCACCAGGCCCCCCGTATAGGGGGCTTAGTGTTAGGCTCAGCTTTTGGAAAAAGTCCCAAGGTCGTGAGGGGGCTCAGCTCCTCAATGGNGCTTCTTTATCATTTTGTGGCTGTAATTCCTCTGCAGTTTGTTGCATGCGGCTTCCAGGTGATTTAGTTCTGGCTTCAAGCCATCCCTGCCCAGCCAGGCCGGGGCGTGCTGCTATGTTAACTCCTTAATTTCTTCCTCACCACACGTTTCTTTTCTGGTTTGTTAAATATGTCATTCATGGGGATGTCACAAAAGTCTTTGATTGGCTACTTGGCTGGAATTTCACTTGGAGTTAACCATTTTCTACCCCAGTACTGGCAGGATGGGCTAAACCATGACAATTACTAAAGCCACTCTTGTTTGCATGCAATGCTCTCTTCCCAAGAAAATGCAGTGTTTCTAGTCTATATGAATACCTTGGAGCCACTTCTACTTTACACAGTGTGGCTACTGTCGCACTAATCCATTTGAAAGAGGAAACAAATAGGAAATTAGAAATAGAGAGGTAAAATAGAAATATTCCCAGAGCTGGGTAACTGTTACCTTTATGAAGTTTAGTGGAACATATTGACATTATCACATGCAATAGAAGTGCAGCTGAGAGCTCACAGCACATCGCCTGTCATCTAGATACAACATGTTACCTGTCAAGTCACAGAACATGCCTGCAACTAAGCTTTTCTTGGGAGTTTTCTCCTTTAAACACAGATCAACCAAGTATTAGTGAGAGATGAGATGATCTTCACTTCTTAGTATGCTGCATTTGTATTTGAGTGGTTTGAAGGCTTTTTCTCTTGAAGGCATCAAGGAGGCATTTGTGTATTCTTGCTGCTGACAGCTGAGGTCCAACAGCTTGGTGTTGCTGAGCTTCATTGCTTGATGTCCATTTCCATTTTCAGGTCGTTCTTTCAATGTTCACGTTCCTGTAAATAATGCAGTCTGCAACGTAATCTGCACCCTCATCTTTGGAGATCGTTTCGACTACAATGATGAGACGTTCCACAAACTCATGCATTTCTTTGAAAATTCCCTGAATGAAGAAACTGGATTCCTTCCTCAGGTAAACTGAGAGCTGTAAGAAGCTGCAAAAAGCTGCCCTCTGTTGATTGAGAGCAATGTGTTTTTGTAATTTTTCTTTTTTGCATCACGTAATATCTTCTCTCTCTTTCTCCATCTCTCTGGTTCTCACACCCCAGCTTCTTAACGTGGTGCCCATTTTGGTGCGCATCCCCGGACTGGCACAGAAAGTCTTTCAAGGCCAAAAGGCTTTCATGGATTTTGTTGACGTGCTCATAGATAAGCACACGAAGACCTGGAACCCTGCTTACACCCGAGATCTCACGGATGCATTTTTAAAGGAAATGGAGAAGGTAGGGAGACACCAGCAGGTCCGGGGGCAGTTCCTCTGCCTGTTTAAGCTTGTTCATAGAAGCTGACTTTCTTCATAGAGTTGTTTAAAATCTCTTACCAACTAATTTCCTACTTTGTCCTTCCATGTTATATCTTGATAAGAAAGATGTTCTTCATGCTGTAACTTCCTTTACTGTCTTGAGACATCATATTATCTGCTGATGTTCTTGTAGCCATTTTCTACCTTCACATTCCCCTCAGTCTTGCAACTTCCTTCTTTCCAGCCTACACCATTTTGAAGGCTTTTAAAAGGCAGTGATTGAGAATTCACTAATATTTCTGAGTTTGCACCAGAGAACAAGTTAACATGCATGAATCTGTGTAATGTCAGTGCCTCGATGACTGATGTCTCAAAATTAGTTACAAAACTGCAGCAAGAGACTGGCTTTTTGGTGTCATTGCCCAGTCTGTAGCCTGTCTTTAAACCAAGTCATGACTTGAAAAGACAGCATCTCCTTTGGGATATGTGTCTTTGAATTGCTTGCTAAGAACTAGTTCCCTACGTATCGGAGGAAGGCCTAAACCTGAACTTCACTGAAATTAAAAGGAGTCTTTCCTTCGATTCAGTGAGGCACAAAGTCAGTATAAAATCAAAGGTACTTGCATCAGCCCATCGATCCACCATATGTTTCTGCACATGGATTCACTAAATTTTGAGTGCCAGAGGAGCAATATTAGCAAATTCTGCTTGTGAATCGCTTCCCCTCTCCGAGTGCTCAGGCTGGACTGCTGCTCTGCATAACAAACCCTGACGTACCAAAGGTGTCGGTCACCTCCTCCAGGCATTGCCCCCCTCCAGTTTGCACAGGCAGAGCAACATGACCCATGTCACTCTGCACTGAGCAGTACTATCTGGGGGTGGATGTGAGCCTGACCGTGCTGCCTCTTGTCGCAGCTCTCTTCTTTTCACTAAGATCCCCTGAGAAGCCCGTCTGATAAATCCCTCCCCTGAGGTAACTTTGGTCAGGTCAGTCCCATAGCTCCCTTGCATGAGATCTTTTATTGGAATAATGGTTGAGTCTTAAATGCCTTATTAATGGCTATCCATATTACAACAGCATCAAAATATACTGAATAACTTAACAGAAGCTAGTCCCTAGGAAGGGAGAGTATAAAGAGGATTAGAAAAGACAAGAAGATGAACTCATGCAGAGAGCTTGTCATATCTCATATGCTAACAAATTTGAGCTCAATTAGCACGCGGATGAGAGACCAGTTTTGCTCAAAGTGGTGTTGCAGACTTAATAGGCAGCAATAATACCCTCATCTTTTTTTTTTTTTTTCAATTGTAAGAAAATATCAGGGCAGAAGCAGAAAGAATCTGTAATGTGTAGCTAGGGATAACTCCCTTGAAATAATGTTAATTTTGCATTAGCCACATCAATGCAGCCTCCTCTCTACTGTGTGGGTTTTATGATCTGACCAAACCTGGATAACTGTGTTCCACCTCCTCTGGGAGAGGATGTTACGGTGAGTGGCAGAGGCCTGCTGTCTGTTTGAGCTGAGAGAGCACAAAGTGTTCACTCCTGTCCTGAAGGCAGGTGTAGCTTTCATATCTCAGGATATGGGAGGTGGTTGAGGACCTTCAAATACAGGAGATAACAGGATTGCGAAGTACATCAGTCATGCTCAGACCATTGCCTGTGTTGTGCTCTACTCTCCCACTGAAAAATGGATCTAGTGCTTCTCAGTACTTCTCTGGACAATGGTATTCTCAGCTAGCAAATATCTCAGCTCCAATTTCCCTCTTGTTTGCCCTCCACAGGGTAAGGCAGCTGAAGAGAACGGTTTCCACTCTAACAACCTTCGTCTGGTGACTGCAGACTTGTTTGGAGCTGGCTCTGAGACCACCACCACCACTCTTCGGTGGGCATTGCTGTATATGCTTCTCCACCCAGAAATACAGAGTAAGTCAGAAACAGGCAGAGGTGTGGCCTCTTCCCTTCAACCTGCATTTTTCTGCAAGGAGACTGAACAACCACGATTTGGGGATTTTGCAACAGGGAACAGCTTTGGTGATTGTTGGTCTAGCAGAAGCCAGGAGAAACACTTCCCAAACAGCTGTTCTGGCAGAGGTGAAGCCCTGATAAAAAAGACAAATTGGAAAGGCAAGTTTGCTCTCGCCTTCATTTTGGAGGCTGGGGACTTGCAGTGGTCAGTGTACCCTCTTTCCAGTATTTGGAGTAGATGCCGATCTGTTCAAATTCTCTAATGCTGCACGCCCTGCTACCCTTCCAGCTGCTCAGAGGAGGGGTAAGGTAGCACATCAAGTGGCAAGACCTTTATGAAAGCCACTGTGCGCAAAGAGGAGTTATGCTGAGGCACCAAGCAACTGAAAAATGCCTCCCCACCTAGTTCCTGTTTCTTTCACTAATTGCCTGTCCTGCTCTCACCCAATGCTTACAATCTCATGCTGCCAATCTTCCTTCAGCTTGCACCAGCCTCCTCTGTCTATCTAAGTGTCCTCTGATTGCTTATCTGTTCTGCTTTCAGGTAAGGTCCAAGAAGAGATTGATAAGGTTATTGGCAGAGAGAGACCCCCCACCATGAAGGACCAAGTGAGCATGCCTTACACTAATGCCGTGATCCATGAAGTGCAACGCCTTGGGGATATTGTTCCTATTGGACTACCTCACATGACATACCGGGACACCGAGCTGCAAGGCTTCTTTATTCCCAAGGTGACAGTGACCAGATAAGCAATACAGCATCCTCTCCTTGTGCGAACACCAGGCATGGGGTGTTGGGTGACCCCACACAACTCTGCAGTGTTGCACTTCCAGACCCAATTACAGTCACTGTCGAGCACTAAAGTAGGACATTTTGACATGCTAAATCCAGGCAGAGCATCATGCCTGTGCTCTAGGTTTATGCTGGTTATATGGGAACCCAACTGCAGTGGCAGCTCAGTGCAAAGGTTTCCCTTCCTCTCAATGAGCGGTGACATTCACTGCCTGTGTCAGAAGGAGCCTAACAGGCTCTCTGGAGGCACACAACACCACAACTTACTGGCCTTCCTAAGATGGTAGTATTTAAAATTCTAAGCTCTGAAGCTATTCAAATGCCACTGACATTCAGACCACTTCCACTGTGACAGGCAGCTGCCCTGGCAGCTTTGGCAGAATTCAAATCTGGATTTTTTTGTTTGGGTTTTTTTGTAGCCTTGCAGTATCTCCTCTGGCTTAGCATGTTGACATGTGAAACAGGAAAGCTTTGCAATTTTCCATGGCCCCTGTGAAAGTCGGGCTTTGAAGTCTGTCAGTCAGCTTCTTCTCTGCAGCTATAAAACAAGTCCAGGAGGATCTGAGAAGCAGAGGCTGTTCCCACTATGTAACCATGAAATTGGCATTTATATTCAACAGCTTATGTAAGGATACGAACTGCAATAGTTCAGATGCTTCAGAGAGTAGGGTAGGCACCATATATCATTGGAAAAGTGCCCTGATTTACTCTACTTTAAATAAGATGCAGAAGTGGACATGAGTGCCTTATGCTGAGGCACTGAACAGTGGTTGCTATTAGATGGGAGACACAGACTAGAGACCAGCACTAATCCATTGTGCCGAGATAATGCTGCTGTTCTCACATAAGTTGTTTCCTCTTGAGGAGTGCAGGGGACAACAATCATTGCCAACTTGTCTTCAGTGCTGAAGGATGAGACAGTCTGGAAGAAGCCAAATGAGTTTTACCCTGAACACTTCCTGGATGCAAACGGGCAGTTTGTGAAACCGGACGCCTTCATGCCCTTTTCAGCAGGTAAATCTGAGGGGAGTATGCAGCTGCAAGTCAGAGACACAACAGGAGGGTGATCTGCTCCCCCCACAGTGATTCCAGCACGGATTAATGCCCTCCTTGATGGGCACTTTCTATTCCCTCTCTTGCAGGTCGCCGTGTCTGCCTGGGAGAACAGCTGGCCAGGATGGAGCTCTTTCTTTTCTTTACCACTCTCCTGCAGAAATTCACCTTTGTGCTCCCTGAGGACCAGCCCAGGCCACGAGAGGATGGTCACTTTGCTCTCACAAACTCCCCACACCCATACCTGTTGCAAGCTGTCCCAAGATAAGTGCACGCTTCTCTCCTTTTACTCACAGAGCACCAGCGACGCAAACTTTATCAGAAACATTGCAGGTTGAGGCAGGGTCATGCTGAGCTCCACTTAAGACCTCTCAAGTCAAAAAAATGTCCATAGCTGTGTAAAGTAAGGATCTAGCCCAATATCTCATTTAGCTTAAGTCTGATTCTGGATCTTGAATCAAACAGCTGTAGGAAGTTAGTAATGGCAATCAAGTTTGTAAGGACAATTTTTCCTAATCAGCCAGCTCTGCTGTACTTTGGGCTCTCATAGGTTGCAGAAGCAGTTCACTGAACACACAGCTTCTCAAAGAATTATTGGTTTACAGAAATACAAGGATATCCTGGGTAAAAGACAACCCTGGGGTCTTGCTGATTCTGGAAGCAAAAAACTACTAGGAAAAACCTGTAACGTACTAGTATTAGCCCCACTGCCTATCCAGCCGTGCTCTGCCTCTCCTCCGGTGCAGAAGTGTGTGCCTCTGCTTGGTGCCCAGGGGAACCCAGCTCTGGCTTGGTTCCTGAAAAAACAAGGTATGGTCAGCTGATTTGGTTGGTGCTGCTGGTGGGCAGGGTGAGAGGTTCAGCTCCAACAAGGTGACATTTAAATGCAGTTTCAGAGCAGTGCTCCTGAAAAGTTTTACCATCCAACACATACATGTCTCCTTTGTTCCTTCCTGTTTATTACATACTCCTGTCTATTGCACAAATATTGCATTGTTTTCATTTATAGCCCAAAAGTAAATAAGTTTTAATCCTGACAACCCTTATGTCATGCTATGCCTCCAGTAGGAGTAATTACCAAGGAATACATAAATAATCCATATGGTGTGTCAGCCACAGAAGCAGGTCATTTGTGAAATACAGAAATTTCTGTAAATACATTTCAAGAGAAATCCTGGTGTTTAGATTTATCATTTCCTCTAATTAGGTCCTGATAACTGTTTTGATTTTTTATCGGCATTACTGAAAATCAGCTCTCGGGCAGATTTGGAACTCACAAAGGGGTGGAGTTATACTGATTGAAACTGTATGGCCATAGACTTCAGAACTACCTTTCTCTTTCTTCCTGCAGTATTCCTGTTTTGCGAGGTGTCAAGATATGTTGATATTTAGATTAGTAGTAGATTAGTAGTAGCTGCCTTTTAACCACATGGCTGAAAGGACCATGACATAAAGGAGCTTCTGTGTATAACCACCACTAAAAAAA